>BPLQ01004772.1:0-600000 GCA_021605075.1 Caerostris darwini
TTTGTGGCAACAGGGGTGATGCCTTGATCTCTAGCTGTGTTAACTTTCTCTTATTTTTGTCTTATACATTCAAGCAAATGACACGGCCTTCTGTAAAAGATATTCTGTGTTAAAACTTTTCAAGAACACTTTATTCTGAAAATGACTAGCGTTATAAAAACCAGTGTATTTTTTTTTTTTATCCCCTCCAAATATATGATGTACTATTGTGTCCAAAAACCAATTTTTAGTTTAAAATTTCCGGAGCTTATAGAATTTTAATTTTTTTTTCTTTTTTAGATTGCTGGTACTGCACTTGACATCTGCGTGAAATTTGACGTCAAAATATTCCGTAGTGTTTCAGTTACGCATGGCTTTGTGAGACGCTAAAACTGATTCCGGCGATTTGTGAAATATCTGAATGAATTGAGCAAAGAACTTGCTTTCAATTTTGTTTGCGGACACGTATAGAATGTTGCAGAAGGCATTGGGTGAGCATTCCTATATCGGAAATAAATTTTTGCAAGTGGTGTAAACAGTTCAAGGAAGGCAGAGAACGAAGTGCCCTCTGGTCGGCTCTCAAAATAAACCGACGAAGCTCACGTCCGAAAAATTAAAGTTGTGGTGCTTGCAAATCGTCGATTTACAATTAGAGATCTTGCTGATGATGCTGGAATTTCAAAAGGATCGGTCAATTTCATTTTAAATGATATTTGCGCCAGCTCACATTGCATGGATTCTTCGTGACTTTTTCGCCAAAAATGAAACCCACATCGTTCAGCAACCACCGTATTTACACCGTGCGACTTCTGACTATTCCTGAAACTCAAAAGACCACTCCGGGGACACCGTTTTGAGTCGATTGAAGAGATTCAACGTGAATCGGCGAGCACTCTGAAGGCCATCCCTGCCGATGACTTTTTAGCATGCATTGAGGATTGGAAAAACAGATGGCATAAGTGCATTGTGTCCGGAGGGGATTACTTTGAAGGGGATGAAATAAATTTGGAAGAATAAATACAGATTTTTTGAAAAAAAAAAATAATTGGTCTTACTTTTTGGGCACAGTAGTATACAGTACGCTTGAAATGTCTGGGCACTAAATTGATGACTTAATTCTTTTTTCCGCTAAAAAAAAAAGAAATCCAATCAACAACAATGCAGGTGAAACATTGGAAGAACAAAGTTGCGAAAGACAAAGCTAAAAAGCAGCATTCCACATAACTCACTCCTTCAAACAGGAAGGCAGAAATGATAAATCTTCCACCAGCCATGAAAGAAAACGACACAAAAGATAACATTAGAGACCTTTTTTTATTTTTTTATGCTGCAGGAAAAACCTTCACAAAAGATTTTCCAACACAAACAATTTTTGCCGGCTCATACAATGTGTTTTGTTGTAGCTAGCTCTCGGCTATTAAGTTACCGAAAACGAAAAAACAATTGACTATCATACTAACAGAACAAAACACTTGTTTCCTTAAATCGAGTTTCTTTTATTTTATGTATTTTTTCCCATACCACAAATTCTTCAGTCTATAAATTGATTCTGTATTGATCAATCTATAATTGAAGATTAGGTAGAATTAAATATCAGCATACACTTTAAACAAATAATGTTTTTTTTCTAATGCAGCTGGCAAATACTTAGACAGTCTTCTTGGAGGCCTTAAGGCAAGCGCTGCATGCACGTTACTCACTTAGCACTACTCAGGAGGGGCGTGTAGCTTGAAGATAAGCTACGGACGCGCAGTAACACTACCCTGCGATTCTGTTAGAGTGGGACCATTTTATTTTATTTTATTTATGATTCTTTTTTTCATATCACTGGTTTTAATACAAAAGTCGTAGAATTTATTATGCCCGACTCGTGGTTCCGTGACAATGGTAAGCATGAGGGCTGAGGTCCACTCCGCCGGTGGCTTTATTGTAGATACTGCTTCAAAAAACGAGGAGACCCGATGGCGTTTGGGAAGTTCAGCATCTTTCCCCGTGAGTCGGCCTACTGCACCAATTCACATCACATCAATGTGCCTAGAGTTGTGTTGCCCCATAGGAGACTGGGACCTACGGTTTAAAGTGGATTCCGAACCACTATAAACATCCATGGTACCTTCACGGACTCAAACCCGAAACCTCATTACCCAGGGGGCGCGTGTAACTTCAAGATAAGCTACGGACGCGGAGTAACAATGCTCCCGCAACACTCTACGATCCTATTAGGACCGGGACCTACGGTTTAAAGTGGATTCCGAACCACTACAGACATCCATGGCACCGTCGGGACTCGAACCCAAAACCTGTAGTACCGAGCGCTCGCCACTCGGCCATTCAGGCCCCTTAATAATTAACTAAACATGTATAAATATCGAAATTTACAGCTAGATGCGTTCTCGACGTGGATCCAATGATCTAGTTAG
Organism: Caerostris darwini; assembly: GCA_021605075.1. NCBI lineage: Eukaryota > Metazoa > Arthropoda > Arachnida > Araneae > Araneidae > Caerostris > Caerostris darwini. The sequence goes on from BPLQ01004772.1 coordinate 2,400, forward strand.
CAGAAGTACCAACAACAACATCTATTTTCAACATCCTTTTTTCCACCATAATCTCAGTAACCCGAATCGTGGCTCAGTGGTAACGCCACTGACGAGCGTTAGGGCTGAGATTTCATCTGCTGGCGGCATTGCTGTAGACATTGTTTCAAAAGACGAGAAGCTATTATGGTGTTTGGAATGTTCAACATCTTGATTCGTGAGCCGGACTACCTGGTGGGAGTTTTCCAGGTTTTCTTCCATATGATACGCAAATGCGGGGCGACTCGGAGTCAAGTCAGACTTCTACCTACGGGTGCTCCATCACAATAGAAGCTGCCTCCTTCCATGAGATCACACGGGTTCTTGGACTTGGTCTAGACCAGGGGTGGCAAACCCGCGGCCCGCCTTGAATATTTTTCCGGACCGTGAGATGTATCACATTTTTACAAAATAAATTTATTTTATAATAGTCAAAGCAGTGAAAACTAATGTATTAAAAAAATACATTTTGTGTGCATCCATATATTAAAAAAATTAACTGTCGAAATTGGGAGAAAAAATGAATTTTTGCGAATATAGGAGAAATATTCCCCGTTTTATTTATGAGTTTACAGTTATGAGTTCGCAGAATAATTGAATTATATTCAGCGAACTCATGAGGCGAGTGCATCTTGGAACATCTAATATAACAGGTTCTATGTTTCCCTTTAAGTGACACAGTGACCATCCCTAGATACACACAATTGATTGTTAACAGCAGAGCAAATCAGACTCTTAGTTAAATTACTAGATAATTTTATATACGGCCCGCGGAGTTATGATGCATTTCCAATGTGGCCCGCAAGATCATTTGGGTTGACAACCCCTCGATTAGATTAATCTCATTTATAAAATAATTTTTGCAATGTGTATCTAATCATCAATTAATGATTTAATTAATAATTAATCATTTTAATAATCAATTAAAAATTAATCATTTTTTTTTGTATTTTATTATTTTTAATGTAAAAGTAATTAAAAATAATAAAATAATAAACCCCAATCAATAAATAAATAATTATCAAGAGATAAAAATGTTCAATAAGAGTGCTTTAAATTTTAAATAAGTTAAACTTATTCAGTATTGAAAAATACTACAGTATACTTCAATATTGTCGCGAGTGGGAGAGTTGAATTGAACTGTAGTTAAATTTAACACAACTTTTGGTAATTTGCTAATCAATCTTTCCGAATCAGAGTTGAATTTTTTAACGTTTAAGTTTTACAAAATCAATTGCCGGATCAACCGTAACAGCCGGATAAAATTAATGCACTTAACTCAAATAACTGTTGAAATCAACTGCTTGTTTATGCGAAGCATTAGATGTCTATTCATCATACCATTTAGCGTCGAGGTCAAGTATCGCTGCTAAAAGTAACCGTTAATTGTTGATATCAAATTGACGTGCAGGAAAGCCGATGTTTAAATCCACTGGCAGCACTGTCATAGTCCCTGTTTTCAGAAAGGCGGAGCCTCGATGGACATTGTGACAAAACATCTCGCATCGATAGTCAGACTACCTGGTGGGAGCTTTCTTCCGTACGATGTGCGAATACGGGCCAATTACCCCTACCACCCGCTGATGGACTGTTCGGGGTATGCATAAGTGAAACGTGATGCTCGCCAATGTTGCACGCGCAAAACAAAATCGACTTTCTTTTCGCAGAATTGAATTCAACCTCCACTAAGAAGTCGTGTATTTCCACTAATTCTTCACGGCCTGGTGGCCAATTGGATTGCGCTCTGGCCCTTAGTACCACAGGCTGCAGGTTTGAATCCTGGCAATGGTATGGATATGTGTGAGTTGTTCGGAATCCACTTTAAACTGTATGTCCCGGTCTGTTTAGCCCTCGTGGGCACAAGATGACCGTAGAGCGACAAACCAAACTGCTAATTCTTCCTCTTGTGGACTGGAATGGATCGCTCATTCCCGTCAATACCGCTAATTTTCTGAATTGACAATTATGTTCATATTATCAAAAGCCCGTGCTAATATTAACGTAATATTGCAAATGCTGTTAAACTCGTCGCAATGAGCATGAAACCATGAGCGAACTCATTGAAGATCAGTTTTGGTGGTAGGGAACCATTAGAAGCCGCTACTGTGGGCAAAGGACGTACCGGTTACGGAGTTCCTATGGGGTTTTAAGAACCACGAAAACCTCCACATCTTAAAGTTAGTTAAAATATCTGCACTATTGTAGTTGCTTAAATTATAGAGTAGAAATAAAAAATGGAAGAAACAAAGAATTTAAGAAAAACATCTCTTGCTTGAGAACAATTAAAGCAAGAGATGGAAAAAGCTAAAGCTATAGGTACAATTAGGAGTCCGTTGACGATCGCTAATGTAGTTACTGCTATGTGTGTGTACTGTTATTGTTGTGGTGTCCACATTAATGTGTTATTATAATACCGTTTCTATTACCATTGGCTTTTCTGTGTGTTTGCAAATCGCTTAATGCAGGGATGGGCAAACTACGGCCCGCGGATAGAATTTTAATGTACCGGTCCGAAGCAAAAGAGAAATATATATTTATATATTATACATCCAGATCCTTTTCTACTTTGATTAAATATTATTTTTTATTCCTTTTTCTCAAAGGACTGATGATCTTCTACTGTCTCTATTTGGATATTTTTACCATGCCTTTCAACGTAAATTGTAAAGCAGTGAGGTCCGATTTGCAGGCTGAAGGAATTGAGTTGCAATCTAAGAATCATCTCAAGCAGTTGTTTCTAAATGTGGCAAAGTTAGTTTTACAAATCATTATCGAAAGTAAGTTTCCCAGATTTAATATCTCACGACCAGAAAATCAGTGCTGTGTTTGCTTCATCTTTTATATGTGGACAAGTGTGTCCAACTGTGAACCTTAGAAAGAACTGTTTCAGAAGTAGACGGACAGATGAGCATTTAGCCTCGTTCCTTAGAATCGGTACATCTCACTTCGAACCTTAATACGAGGAACTTTTAAAAATGAAATCGCAATTTCATCCATCTCATTAACCTATTTAAATTGTAAAACATGTATATTGTTTTTAAAATTTTAGAAAATTTTTTCTTGGCCTGCCAAACTAATTTTTTTTCGATTTTTGGCCCGCGATCGAAAAAGTTTGCCCATCCCTGGCGTAATGCCTTCAAAAAGGATGGACATTAAGTCCCATCTCCTCGGAGTTAATGCGGTTGCAAAGAGGCTCCCATAGCGATAAGGCGCCGGGCGTCATTGTTGCGCCTCACGCAAGCCTCCAGGCTGATCGCCGCCGGCCTCTGGTCACCGCAAATCACAACTTTCTCACAGCTGATCAGAATGATAACGCGTTCTGGGATCAAGAAACGGAACCTGCCATTTTTTTTCTCTTTCTTTTCCTCTTGCCTTCGTTTCTTCTTCTTTTACCGATGAGGATGAATTGATTAAATACGGTGACATGATTCTTGCCAATTCAGTACTATTTTGATTGGGGCTTATTCTGAAGATGTTTGATTACAAGTAATTTTTCGCGTAACACTATCGTTGCTGTAGGAATCGAAGGCGTTTTACAGAATTACAGGTTTAAAGAAAAAAAAAAAAAGAAGAAAAATAATAATAAAAATGTTGAAATCTGCTCGGCAAATTTCAACTCATCATGTGTGAACATTGGAGAACGGATGAATAAACTCGCTAATATGCCAATGTTTAATAATGCACGAGATACATGAAGCAATGGATTACTACAAGAATGGCTAAATTCAAATAGCCACATGTATATAGCAATGTTGAATAGATCAAGAACTTCAAGAAGAAGGAATTTTTCAAGAATATCTAAAAAGAACATACAAAAGTAAGATAACGGTCGTTGTAAATGAAGAATAAAGTATTCAAAATTCTACAAGAAACTCTATCACATACAATACCCAAAAGAATATATCAATGTTTGAAAAATCTAGGCATAAAGGAAGATTGAAATATTCCAAATACAATAAGAAGCACTATACACAAAAAAGTGCCAAAAGTGATAAATGTGAAACTTCAAGAAGAAGGAATGGATCAACGCACTACGAGTACTTATAGCCGTTGGATATACAAATGTGCTTCAAAACCATATTATAAAACACTTCAAACAAAAGTCAAATTCTCCAGAAAATTCTTTAAGACTGACGTTACTCATGAATCATTCCAAGAGTTGAGGGGCCAAAAACTGCAATTTTCCGCCAAAATTTGCAACGAAGTTTTATTTCCGTGGCCCTCATTTTCGGATAACGTCACGGACCCCTAACCAGCAGAACATCATGTACACACATTATAATATTTGTTTTCTTATCATGCAGCAATTTTTTATGCAGCCTGATAAGAAGATGATTATGGCCTGATTTATCATGCAGCAATATTTTCGGTATTTTTGGTAGCATTGATGCCGGAATGTATTGAAATTTTGCGGACGCTATGTGGGCAACTCGAAATACATATGGACGAATGAGGAACAGGATGATGCCTAACGAACTGATGAGCAATGAAGTAGAAACAGGATCAATTTTTCATCTCAATAATATTCGCTGCTCGCAAATTATAATTTCAAAACATAATAACGTTCATAATATGAAAGCGCTGAAGTACATCACTCTCTCTCTCTCTCTCTGTTTAATAAATAAGTAAATAAAAATTGTTCATAATTCTGAGTGTGCATAAGATGCAGCAACGAAACCGAAAACCGTTAGACAAATACAAATATAGAGAGGTTGACGGAAAAAAATGAATTGGTAGATCACAATATACGTATATATATATAAGAGAGAGAGAGAAAATAACGATAATAAATAAATGAATACATTAGCAGGTTATGAAATAGGGTGTTATATATAGGGTGGTTATAATCCCACTTTCAAAATACTGTAAAAAAAAAAAAGAAAAACGTCACAATAAGTTGAAATTTGAAATGTAGATACTTGAAGAAGGGGGAAAAGGTGTGGCATCAAAAAAAGTTCCAAAAAAATTCCACCGATTTTTTCCATCCAATTGGGTATGACCTTACCGTGGTGGATGGGCTTTCCACTCGTTGTACCAAATACTTTGTCATTTCGATTCAAAATATCACTGGAGCCAAAATCAGTTTTTTATGTCGCTTACAGCGTCATCTATTAATACAGTTTGGAACTTTTTTTGATGCCGCACCGTTTTCCCCTTCTTCGAATATCTTCAGTTCAAATATGAACTCATTGTGACTAGGGGTTCTTTTTTTTTTCACAGCATTTTGAAAGTAGGACTTTAATTATAACCACCCTGTGTATTGAATAGCACCATCCTCGTACTTTCTTATCAAAGCACTTTAATACAAATACATACATGCCTACATATATATATTCAGAAACTCTTTATTTACATCTTTATTGTGTTACAAACAGAAAATTATTGCTAATATAGTTCCGTAATCCTTATTTCAATTAAGTAAAGTAAAATTATAGTTAATCCGCATGCCAAATACGAATGCCAGCAAATTCACTATTTTGTTAACATTGAAACCCTACATCGGTAGTGTCCTTTTGCAACCCTCAGAATCTGACAACCCTGAGAAACCCCTGCCGTAGAAATCCAGAATCTGGCAGCATGAAGTGCAGAACGTTCATTTGAGAACTTCTTGTGATCCAAAGACGTGCATGCATACCAAAGACGTGAATCATTGACCGCGTGAATGCTACGTCGTCATCCATCTGATCCATTTTGATCTGGAACAGATTCTCGAGCGGACATCATAGACTTCAAATTAGGTTTGCAAAGCTTTCTTCACTTTTTAGAGATTTTGTTTTGTTTGTCGCTCTACGGTCATCTTGCGCACACCGGGCACCTAAGCAGACCGGGACTTACAGTTTAACGTGGATTCCGAACCACCAACAAACATCCATGTCACCGTCAGGATTCGAGCCTGGAGCCTGGGATACAAAGGTCAGAGAGCTAAACATTTAGCCACCAGGCCACTTTTTAGAGACGTCTGGTTGTTGGTAATGATATCTTCCGTTTTGTGAAACACTTCTTGTAGAAAAGAATTAAGCTAAACTTTTCGAAAGTAGGATTTTTCGAATTTCAACTGTATTTTAAACCATTTATTTTTTGAAAAACAAGATCCGACATGTTTAGAAGTACGTTCATCAAGAATTGCAGGTTAAAAAAAAAGTAAGAATATTTTTTTTTATATAATAGCAAATACTACGGCGTACGTTGAGTGGGGTTTGCAGGTAAGAGGCAGATAGAGGTTTGCAGCTAAGCATAATTTATCATGCAGCAGTATTCTAGGTAGCACTGATGACGTAATTTATTGACATTTTGTGGACAATATATGGACAACTAGAATAATATACATTGTGTTTAAAAAGTAAGACCCATTTTCAATTTAAAATTCCTGGGGCTTATGGAATTTCAATTTTTTCTTTTTTTTAGGTTGTTGACACTGTCATTGACATCTGCGTGAAATGTGACGTCAAAATGTTCATCAGTGTTTGAGTGACGCTTGGCTTTGTGAGGCGCTAAAACGGATTCCGGTGATTTTTGAAATGTCTCTTCAATCGACTCAAAAGGGTGCCCCGTAGTGGTCTTTTAAGTTTAGGCAATAGCCAGAAGTAGCACGATGCTAAATCGGGTGAATACGGTGGTTGTGGAACGATATGGGTTTCATTTTTGGTGAAAAAGTCACGAAGAATCCATGCAGTGTGAGCTAGCGCATTCAGTGTTTTCGGTACCAATCGCGATTTGATTCGTTTGAAGTCCAAAACATCTTTTGAAATTCTAACATCATCAGCAAGGTTTTTTTATACGTGCGCTTCGTCGGTGGTCTACCAGAGGGCTCTTCGTCTTCAACGCGTTCTTTGCCTTCTTTGCACTGTTTATACCGCTTCTAAACGTTTATTTCCGATATAGGAATGCTCACCGAATGCCTTCTGCAACATTCTATACGTTTCCGCAAACAAAATTGAATGCAAGTTCTCTGCTCATTGAATTCAAAAATGGCCGGAATCAGTTTCAGCGTCTCCGAAAGCCAAGCGTAACTCAAACACTAATGAATATTTTGACTTAATTTCCCACAGATGCCAAGGACAGGGCCAACAAAAAAAAAAAAAAAAAAAAAAATGAAATTCCATAAGCCCCGGGAATTTTTATTTGAAAATTGGTCCTTACTTTTTGGACACAGTAGTACATAGACAAATAAGGAATAGGAGAATGGACAACGAACTGATAAGCAATGAAGTAGAAACAGGATGAATGATATGGTTAAATGGTTTTGGTTGATGAGAAACGGTTAAATGGTTGGGCGGATTAGTTGATATTGATTAATTTAATGGTTTAAGGGTTTTTGGTTAATTTAATGGCTATTGGTTTATCAATGAATTGAGAGAACTTTTAACCAGAAATTTGCGCCCGATGCGAATATCAGATCAAGTCAAACTCGCTGTTGTGACATTTTATGACGCTGTACATGGCTGGGTACTGCATGGATTTCAGTGCCCTGCAGTGCTTCTCTGCCATGCTATATCCCTTTATTAATAGAAAATCCCTCTTTTCCTTGGATAACAAACTAATCATTTACATGTATTATTTGCGTCCCATTATCACGTATGATAGCCCAGTTTGGGGTTCTGCTGCAAAATACCATATTAACTACATTAGTAGACTTGAAAATAAAATTCTAAGAATGATTACTGATTCTCCGTGGTATTTTAGAAATGATGACATTCGTCACAGTCTTGCCCTCTCTTCTAATCAAAATTTTATGCTCAAGCTTGCTGAAAAATTCTACGCAAATCTGAACATATTCCGAATGATGAAATTCGTAATCTCCCGAGATACGATTTTACCCTGCCGGAAAATGCTAAACGCCCCAGGGCGGTTCTTTACAATTTACAAAGTTCCTAGGCGAACTCGTCCTTTCGTCATCATTTCTAGCAGCGGTTACCCTATCCTCCTGTGGAATCTCTTTTTGTTCTTCTAGTTTGCTGTTTTATATTATTCATTTTCTTCTTAAAATTTTGAATTTGGGGACATTTTCCTTAACTACTTATTTTCTGTTTTTTGATAATCATGTTTCTCCTACTTATCGCCATGTACTCATTTTGACCAGATAGGAGTTTAAGGCACAATGTACTCCGATAAACTGTAAAGACTGACTGCATGGATTTCAATCAGGAATTGCAGATGACATAATTTTATTACTTCTGATGCAAACTACCCATAAGAATGCTTTTTAACGTGACAGCACTGAAATAACTTTTTTTAAAGCATCCTGTGAGGGAACTCACTGAAGAAAAATGCACACCCCGTAAATCGTAACATGAGTATCTAGGAATCTATGGGGAATGCCTCATTAGAATAAGTAGTGGATTGAAACTTTTTAAAGCCTTTTTTTAAGTTTGAAATTTTTTGAAATATACGGATATTTATACTCCAACAATTTGCATGAGTGTTGGTGGCCTCTTTTTTAATTCCTTCTATTAGCTCGCACTCTCCCTATATATATCTTGTTCAAATTTTCAATCGCTAATAAAATACGTTTTATTCATCCATTCGAGTTCAAATACATTTTTTTTGAACTTGTAGCGGATGACACTGGATGTGAATACAGTTTTTTTCAAATATTAATTCATTCATTAAATTTAATTAATTAATTTCAGTTATTTTCAGATTTAAACCAATAGAGGGTGCCAGATAAACTTAAAAAAATGAATGAAAATTATTTATAAAGGACTTTCTGCAATAGAGTGAAAAAAAAAATAGGAATTGACTTAAATTTATTTTTTTTATATTACTTGTTTGTGTGTCTACTGTAAAAACAGGACCCATTAAGACCTCGTTACCTTTAATTTGTACTTTCAGTTTCAATTCCCGATTTTCAACAATATATATAACAAATTGAAATGCCACATCAATAGATTGATATAGCAATACTGAATGCCTCAGATTTTCAACAATATATTTAACAATTATGAATGCCACATAACTAAAATGGTATAACAGTACTGATTGCTAACAATTTTTCGAAAATTACAAAGGATTAATACTCAACTATGGTATATAATAGAAGAAAGAACTATGGTATATAATAGAAAAAAATAGTATCGTACAGAAAAATACGTAATCGTATAGAAAAAAAATAGTATTTTAAGATACTATTTTAAAAAATAGTATCTTAAAATGTTTTCTAAAATTTGGAAATTAAGTAACGAAACTAGATTAATTCTACTGCACCCAATTTGTGAAATATAAAATAAATGGAAAATTTTTATTTTTAGATTTATTCTACAGGTATGCAAATGTGTATTCCTGTAGAAATTGAAAATTTTTTGAAATTTTTTTAACGATCTTGCAAACGTCATTTGGTATATCGTTAATATATTAACATATTATATATCGTATACTACTGTGCCCAAAAAGCAAGCCAATTATTATTTTTTTTCAAAAACTTTTTATTTATTCTTCCAAATTTATTCCATCCCCTTCAAAGTAATCCCCTCCGGACACAATGCACTTATGCCAACGTTTTTTCTAATCCTCAATGCATGCTAAAAAGTCATCGGCAGGGATGGCCTTCAAAGCGCGCGCCGATTCACGTTGAATCTCTTCAATCGACTCAAAACGGTGTTCCCCGGAGTCGTCTTTTCAGTTTAGGGAATAGCCAGGAGTCACACGGGGGAAATACGGTGGTTGTGGAACGATATGGGATTTATTTTTGGCAAAAAAGTCAGGAAGAATCAATGCAGTTTCAGCTGACGCTTTCAGTAATTTCGGTACCAATCGAGATGTGACGCGTTTGAGGCCCAAAATGGAATGGACCGATCCTTTTCAAATTCCAACATCGTCAGCCAAGATATTTAATTGTAAATCGACGGTTTACAAGCACCAGATCTTTAATTTTTTGGACGTGAGCTTCGTCGATTGAGGTGGATAGTCGACCAGATGGCTCTACGTCTTCAACGCGTCCTCAGCCTTCTTTGAACTGTTTATACCACTTCTAAACATTTCTTTCCGATATAGGAATGCTCACCGAATACCTTCTGCAACATTCTGTACTTTTCCGTAAACAAAATCGAATGCAAGTTGTTTGCTCAATTCAAGCAGACATTTCAAATATCGCCGGAATCAATTTTAGCGTCTCACAAAGCCAAGTCTAACTCAAACACTAATGAGCATTTTGACGTCACATTTCTCACAGATGTCAAGGACAGTGCCAGCAACCTAAAAAAGAAAAAGAAAACTGAAATTCCATAATTTTAAATTGAAAATGGGTCTTACTTTTTGGACACAGTAGTATATATTAACATGCTTTAAAAAAATTAATTGTCTCTAAAAAAATTTAAATATACTAGACGAAAACTTTTTTTTTTATCAAACGAACATCAAGAAGAGAATATTTTGATACGAAAATCTTATCAAAGACGAAGGAAAAAAATCCAAGTTAAAACGCAGGAGCAATAATTCCATATCTTGATCTATAAATATTCCGTAAAGTGAACAATTAATAAATCTAAATAACTTTTTATCTATGCAGAAAAACAGAACTCTCTGCATAGGTGAAATATGTATGCATATGCCTGCTTATCTGTGAATAGCCGAAATTGCCACGAAATCGCTAAGTTGCTTTTCTACTCACTGATGAATCTTTACGATTCGAAACGCTTATCTAAATGAACTGCTTTTTTTCCATGTGGAATTCCCATTGGCATGAAGAGCATTGGCATCTAGCAGTAGAATATCTTATTTTCTTGAATAATAACCACTTAGATAAAAATAACAGTTGGCAGTTTTTTTTTAATGCTGAAGATGTATACATATTTTAGCATGATATGTAAGTTAGCGACCATTCAAATTTTCTTAATTTGTATTTAATTTACATTTTTTTTATGGATATATTAGAACGTTCCAAATGGTGCATTCTAATTATTTCGATTCTTTTGAATAGTAAAGTTCCATACGAGAACAATATAGAGACCTTGGTTATAGTATGTTATATATTATATTATTAGAACAGCTATTATTCATACTTTTATTCAATTCCTTCTATTAGCTCACACTCTCCCTATATATATCTTGTTCAAATTTTCATAAAATACTTTTTATTCCTCCACTAGAGTTCAAATACATTTTTTTTGAACTTGTAGTGGATGAAACTAGATGTTAATACAGTTTCTACAAATATTAATTCAGTAATTAAATTTAATTAATTAATTTTTTTTTTTTAGATTTAAGTTGGATATATCTACCAATAGATGGCGCCAGATAAACTTAAAAAAATACATGAAAATTATTTATAAAAGACTTTCTGCAATTGAGTGAAAAAAAAGTAGGAATTGACTTAAATTTTTTTTTTTTATATTACTTGTTTTTAATTACATTGTTGAACGAATTCATAAATAACATTTTATTTTATTTCATAAATAACATTTTTAATTTTAAATTAATTTTTAAATTGAATAAGATTAATTGATAAAACTATTATTAATTTTTAATTATGTAGTTGAGCGAAATAAATTTGAAAAAAAAAAAAATATTGAAAAATATTTTTAATGGTTTTTCTTCACTGCCAATATTTGAGTGGCAACAGTAAAAATTGTTTTTCTTTTCTAGAGCATATAAACTGATTCTTTTAGTGATCATTATTAAAATTTCTTAATATACTTCGGAAGTTTTAAATTTTAAATTAATTTGTAAACGGTATAAGATTATTTGATAAAATTATTATATATTTCATCGAATAATGACGATTTCTCATGATTGTTAATTAATGGCATTTTATTGGATATTTTTTTGGGGAAAGACAAAAAATCATGGCAAAAAAAAAAAAGACATTCATCCATTTAAATTGAGTATGTTTAAAAGATTTTTAAATGCCGGCAACATTTACTAAAGAAACAATTACGAAAAAAGGCAGATATTTTATTTAAATTACTTTTTGTTATTTAAATTATTAATCAATATGCAGTAGTCATAATATTACAGGGACTGCATATATAACGATACATTTTTTTTGTAAGTTGTAGAATATTATGAAATTCGACTGGAAAGTAATCCTTTTATTAAAATAAATATGTAATTTTTTTTTCAAAAATAATTTAATGCATGTGAAAATATATTTCATATAAATATAACACTGTTAAAATAATTTGCGTTTTATTTATGAATTAATTTAATAGTTCCAGAAAAAATTGCGAATTTATTGTTAATTATTTTTATCCTTTTTCCTAAAAATCTGGAATATTTTCGCCCGTATAAAATTGTTGGCAAGTCTACTTAAATTTTGATAAGTAAATAGTAGAAGGTAAACTAAGTATTTAAATTTCTATTACCATTAAAAAATCTTGATCATAAATAATATTTTAATAAAAAGTATTCTTCAAAACAAATACATTATGATTTGTGATTTTTACACAGCAAATCAAAATTATCAAAATTTTTTTTATTTCACACAATAGTTTAACCTAGGAGTGATATTCCGCGGCTCGCCTTGAACATTTTCCCGCCCCGTGAGATGTATCCCACTTTTACAAAATATATTTATTTCATAATGGTCAAAGTAGTGAAAACCAATGTATTAAAAAAATACATTATGTGTGCATCCATCTATTCAAAAATGAACTGACGAAATGATGAGAAAAAATTGACTTTGATTTTAAAATGATATTCCTGCGAATATAGAACAGATATTGCCTGCTTTATTTATGAGTTTACAGTGATGAGTTCGTAGAATAATTCAATTATAAATATTTTTTAATGATTTCATTTTTTTTATTTCATTTATATTTATATATTTTTTTATATTTCATTTTGGGTGTTATATATTTCTTTACAATATGCGTTTAGTGTCATTATTATTGTACTTACTATGTTCATATGTAAGAATAACAGTAAACACAAAAATAATAACTCATTTTGTTTCAATTTTTCACTCCCCAAAAAATGTCTATAGTGTGTCTCAACTTAATATAGGGATGTATAATTTTATATGCGGCCCAATAATAATTTTATTGCGAATATAGGACAGATATTGCCTATTTTATTGATGAGTTTACAGTTATGAATTCGCAGAATAATTAAAATTATAAACCCCAATTACGATACAACACCAATAACAATCATCAACAATTACGATAAACACCAATGACAATTACGATAAACACCAATGACAATTACGATTGCAACATCCATTACGATGTGCAAATACCTAAATGGAGATCGATTTGCAAAAGCTAAGTGAAAGAGTGGAGAAACAAATATCGCACTAGTGAAATAAATAATTTTTATGTTTCATTTTTAGTGTTATATATTTCTTTCAAATGTGCTTTCCGTATCATTATAATTATATTATCTATGTTTGCATGTAAGAATAATAGTAAACACAAAAATCGGTCATTATGTTTCAATTTTTAAGTCCAAAAAAATGTCTATAGTGGGTCTAAATCTAATATTTTTTTTTATAATTTCCAATGGCAGATTATGAACAGTTACAGCAAAAAAAGAACAACGGAAAAAAAAAATATACAACAACAAAACATGCTGAAACAGAGTTCATTCATCTAACAATCTACATTAAAAAAAAATTATAAAAATAATATCTAATATCTAAAATAATATCGAGATATAACAATAGAAAATGTGATTGTATTTTGCACATAATATATATTTTAATTTTGTAATATAAATGTATTATTCAGATTATTTTGGGGGCGAGTGAATAGCTCTCTAGCGCTCGGTGCCATAGGTCAGGAAGTCACGAAGAATCAATGCAGTGTGAGCTGGCGCATTCAGTGGTTTCGGTACCCATCGAGATTTGACGCTTTTGAGGCCCAAAATAGAATGGACCGACCCTTTTGAAATTCCAACATCATCAGCAAGGTCTCTGATTGTAAATCGACGGTTTGCAAGCACTAGATCTTTAATTTTTTGAACGTGAGCTTCGTCGGTTGAGATGGAGGGTCGACCAGAGGGCTATTCGTGTCAACGCTTTCTGTGCCTTCTTTGATCTATTTATACCATTACCAAACATTTCTTTCTGATATAGGAATACTCCCCGAATACCTTCTGCAACATTCTATACGTTTCCGCCAAAACAAAATTGAATGCGAGTTCTTTGCTCAATGAATTCAAAGATTTCAAAAATCGCCGGAATCAGTTTGAGCGTCTCACAAAGCCAAGCGTAGCTCAAACACTAATGAATATTTTGACGTCACATTTCACACAGATGTCAAGAACAGTGCCAGCAACCTAAAAAAGAAGAAGAAAAAAAAAAAAATGAAATTCCATAAGCCCCGGGAATTTTAAATGGAAAATTGGTTTTACTTTTTGAACACAGTAGTACTTATGCGAGTGATAAATATAAGAATGACACCTTTGCTGTGTATATCCGGCTGGACATTGTGCCTTCCATAATCCATTGTTCACACGCAACCATCCTTCTCTGTTACAGTCACCGAATTTGAATATTTGTCACATTAGATGCCGCACGACCTATTTATTGATAAATAAACGCGAGCACGAGAGGTTGGCGACCTTCCCTGCATGAGAGACGTGCTTCATCAACAGACTCATGCATGTCATATGTCATACCCGTCAATCTCATACTTACGCGATCCCATGCACGAGGCCGTTCAGTCACTCATGCGTTATCCATGTAAATAAACACACACGACCCCCTCCCTCCCCCCTTTAAAACCACCACGACCTCACGAGACCTTAACCTTCTGGAAGAGGAAAAACAAAATTAAATTTTTTTTTTTTTGCCTCTTAAGAAGGAAACCTTTTTTCCCACGCTACCGTTCTGAAAGAGAGGGGGGAGAGGGAGGGAAGAGGAAGGCCCATCCCCCCACCACCCCTCCTCGATCCACCTTGCCTTGAATCCGTCTTGGAACAGCACGCGATCTGTCTGGACCTTCCGACAGCAGAAGATTACGGCAGCGTCGTTGCCACGGGAAGAAAATTGCGACAGCACCTGCCCCGTGGTGGAGACGAAATCGCCTGCTTTCAGACGATAATCAGGTCACGTGGGAAATCAGTATCTTTTGGTTCAGTGTGTTTTGTATTCAGCTTCTGCTGCATTCGTTGAATGAAATGTAGGTGAAGCAGGTATCAGTGTGTGAAGATTTCTATCCGGGACTTGAAGATAAGCGAAAGGATCTCTCTATTTTTTTCTTTGTGTGTGTGTGCCAAGAATGCTGCTGTTAATGACCGGCAGTAGAATGAATGTGAAAGTAATTAAATAAATACAATAATTAAGAACACAAATACTCATTGAGATCTATACGCGCAGGTTCGGAACTGGCGGCGTGCGCTGTAGTAATAACTTTCAGAAACGAGCAGACACGATGGAGACTATGGCAGAATATATAACGTCGTCTCACATCGACAATCAAACTTCTGGTGGGGGCCTGATGGGGTGGTCAGTGGCTAGAGCTCTGCACTCGGTACACATGTTTCGGGTTCGAGTACCGGCGGTACATGGATGTTTGTAGTGGTTCGGAATCCACTTTAAGCCGTAGATCCCAGTCTAATAAACATAGGGGCCTGATGCCCGAGTGACTAGCGCTATGGCTGTCGGTGTCACATATATCGGGTTCGAATGCTGGCGGGCCATGGATGTTTGTAGTGGTTCAGAACGCACTTTAAGTCATAGGTCCCGGTCTCATAGGATCGTAGAGCTTCACAGAGCCCAGTCAGACTTCTCACCCCCATCATTGCCAAACTGTAAAGGAGCAATTCAGCTCTAGGCATAGTGATGTGGTGTAATGTAGTAGTAGTAGTAGTAGTAGACTTCTGATGTGGCCCAGTGGCAAAGTACGCAGCTAGCTTGCAGGAGGGCTGAGGTCCGAATCCCCTTGCGGCATGGTTGTCGTCATTGCAGTAAAAAAAGTGGAGACTCGAAGGCGATTGTGACAATGTGTCTCATACCGATAGTCGGACTGCCTTGTGGAGTATTCCGGGTTTCATCCTATGTAATATGCAGATGCCGACGCCTTAGCCCTGAAAATCCTCCCGAAAGGCACTGTTCTCCCCCTTCAGCCGTCGGTGGGTTGTTCGTAGTCCACTGATGTTCCACCCTCACCTTTATAACTGTTATGGGGCTGCAAGTCTTAGGTGGTGAGTGTGGAGAAAAGAAAAACAGTTGGAAGGAGGATCATACGCTTGTGCAAGTGTCCTCCATACTTGCATCTGCCCTGTTGTGGGTAAAAGTGGGAAAGAGGATCCGTCTGACCCTGTAACTGTCTTCCACTTAGCAATAATTGTTCGGCCATAATTGTTCCAGCTAGTCGGGCTCCTACAATTTGGCCTCTTTGAAATCTGTAAAGTCTGACATTTTAAATTTTTGACAAAAATCCGAAATATAAACAACTTTACTAAAACTACCCTCATACTACCATGATATATACTTTTCATATTAAAAAAAAATGGTATTTAAGATTACATTTTAATGCTTACGCAGCGCATTCTTAAATGTCAATTTTATTAACTGTTACTTCCATTATTTTGATATCTCCATTATTTTGAACCGTTTGTATTTTGAAATCCTTTTAATGTTATCTCTAGAGTCAGTTCAGAAAAATGTTCAACAATTAGCATGCAGAAGAAATGTAATGACAATTTGCTCCATGTAATGACAATTTGTACAATTTGCTCTATGTAATGACAATTTGCAATTTCCTCCATGTAAGGACAATTTGTACAATTTGCAATTTGCTCCATGTAATGAAAATTTGCAATTTGCTCCATGTAATAACAATTTGTAATTTTCTCGATGTAATGAAATTTTTACACAGTAAGACGTATTACATACCATACATGATTTTAATTGTTTCTTTGGCACTAGTTAACACATATTTTCTGAATGTATCTGTGTCAATGCCATATCCACTTCATATAGCGATAAGAATGGTATGCATTCATTTAATAATGTCACCAGAAACTCTTAAATCATGTTGCAAAAGATAACCCAGAAGGTAGATTTTTTTCTTCCTAAAATTACTGATTTAAGCCTGTTTGGTGGGACCAGACCTCCTTGGGCGATTTTTCACAATAAGGAAAGTTCGTTGGTAACAAATGAAATGATTGCCTTTTAACTATTTCTTTCTTTCCTTTTTTAAATAAAAGTCTTTTTCTACTATTTTTGATTTATTTTTAAATTTTTCAGAATCAAGTAATATAAAATTTTTTTTAAAAAATCAATTCCTACTTTTTTTCACTCTATTGCAGAAAGTCTTTTATAACTAATTTTCATTTATTTTTTTAAGTTAGAAAAATTTCTCTCTCTCACATAAACGCTTTCCATCTCTCTCACTCATTTATCCACGTGTTTCATTTTTCGTTTTGTTCCCTCCTTGACTCAGACTAGAACCCAGAGTGAAAAAAGAATCTGAAAAAGAAAATTTTTTTCCAGCGATCGACACGCTTCGCCACTAACGGTATTGATTCCTAAATTTATTATAGAACTAAATATAATTTATTATAGCTAAATATCTTATACAAGAACTAAAATGAACAAAATCCCCTATAAAACTAAAATGAATTAATTAAATTGATTGAATGAATTAATATTGAAAAAAAAAACTGTTTTAACATCAAGTGTCATCCACTACAAGTTTAATCGTTTTTAACAAGTTTAATCAAGTTAACAAGCGTTTGGAATAATAATAGTAGGAATTGAAAAAAATGTGTCAATTTTTGGATTAAAATTACCCATATCTTTGAATTGAAATTTGTTCTTTTTTTCCCAATAGAATTTCTTTTAAAAAATTATTTTATTCTCCAATTTTTTTTTCTAGTCTGTTTTATGGCGTCAAAGAGATTTTTACTACTCAATGTGCTCTATGGTATCAGAATTTAAAGAAAATACAAAGCTTTAGTAGTAGAAGCGAATTATGTAAAATTTAAAATAAAATCAATACAATTATAAAATGAACATTGTCTCTAAAAAAGCGAATTGGAGTAAGATTTTGTACTTCCACAACTTTGTTAACCAAATATTATTAGATAATATATAAGCAAAAAGTTTGGGGAAGAAATTCGAAAAAAATTAATTTTTTCTATCGATTTTTAAAAAAATTGGAGGAAATTTTAAAAAATCAGCCGTTTTATATAATTGAGTAATTGTAATTTAATAAATTAAAAAATAATGCATAAAAACTTCTAAATCAGGGGTGGCCAACTTGCGGCCCCGCCTTGAATATTTTTCAGGCCCGTGAGATTGATCACAAAATTTATTTTTTTTAAAAATTTAAATTTATTTTTTAAAAAGATTTTACAAAATATATTCATTTTATAATGGCCAAAATAGTAAAAAATAATGTATTAAAAAATTCATTATGTGTGCATCCATCTATTCTAAAATGAACTGACGAAATGATAGAAAAAATGAACTTTGATTTAAAAATAATATTCTTGCGAATGTAGGACAGATAGTGCCAGCTTTATAGATGAGTTTGCAGTTATGAGCTCGCAGAATAGTTAAACTCTATTCTGCGAACTCACGATGCGCGCGAATCGATTTGCAAACGCTGAGTGAAAGAGTGGAGAAACACATATCGCACTAGTCAAATAAATACTTTTGAATGATTTCATTCTTTTTTTTATTTCGTTTATATTTACATATTTTTATGTGTCATGTTTAGTGTTATATATTTCTTTACAATATGCGTTTAGTATCATTATTATTATATTATCTATGTTGTAATAATAGTGAACACAAAAATAATAACTCTTCATGTTTCAATTTTTGACCCTAAAAAATGTCCATAATGGATCTCAATCTGATATGGGGATATGCAATTTTATATGCGCCCTTTGGAGTTAGGATGCATTTCTAAAGTGGACCGCAAGATCATTTACGTTAGCCACCAGGATCTAAATATTGCTCTGAAACGTTAGAATCCAGGGAAAAAAATATCAAGTAATTCTTTAGTCCCGAAAAGCCGCGTTCATTACTAATAGACGAAGCGCAGTCTCATAAATTCGCGAATTTTCGAGGATGTGCAGCTGGGAAATCGTCCCTCTCCCAATATTCTAATCAAGTGCACAGAATTTCATAGCATTTCAGGAAATAAGCAGATGAAAAAATCCGACATCCAAATTTTGTTTTTCGACTTTTTGTCAATTTTTCATGCATTCTGTGCCACTAGATCAGGAGGAGGTGGCCGGCCTTGAGTATTTCTCCAGCCCGTGAGATTCATCACACTTTTACAAAATATAGTTATTTTATAATGTATTAAAACATAAACCAATGTAATAAAAATACATAAAAACCAATGTATTAAACCAAAATAATGAAAACCAATGGATTAAAAAATACATTATGTGTGCACATATATATTCATAAATGAACTGTCGAAATGATGAGAAAAAATTAATTTTGATTTTAAAGTAATATTATTGCGACTAGAGGACAGATAGTGCCTGTTTTATTGATGAGTTTGCAGTTATGAGTTCGCAGAATAGTTAAATTATATTCTGCGAACTCACGATGCTCGCGCATCTTGGAACCTTTAATATAACAGGTTCTACGTTTCTCTTTAAATGACGCAGTAACCATCCCTAGATACGCACGGTTGATTGTTGATAGCAGAGCATATAAGACTCGTAGTTCAAGTTATTAGGGCTTTTGGTTCAACTTACACCTGCAAATCGTTTTTTTCTAAAATGAAATTGACCCAACGCAAAACACGTTCAAGCATAACGGACGCTCACCTGCAACACCCATTACGATTTTTTTTCTAATACCCAAATTGTGATCGATTTCCAAAAGCTAAGTGAAAGAGTGGAGAAACAAATAACGCACTAGTAAAATAAATATTTTTAAATGATTTCATTTTTTTAAATTTTGTTTATATTTATATGTATGTCAACATCAAATTGATTATTTTCAATTACATTATTTATTTTATTATATATATGTATGTATATATAACTGAATAACTTTCTTTTTCCTGCATGTGGTTTCTTAAATCTCAGCATCTCCGGTTAATAGCCTACTAATAGCTTAACGTATAATCTGTCGGAAAAAAAAATATGTGACAAAATTTTATTTATATAAAAAAGAAAAAGGCGAGAATTTTATCAGCGAAAGATAATCAAGCCCTGCAGTTATCGATAAAATGGATTTCTAATTACTAAGGCAGTTAAACGTATATTATTTGATATCAGCAGAAATAATTACAACACACAGATAGATGATGTAGATACAGTTTCACGTAAAGTATTCTTTTTTTTCTAATCGTAATTCATAATCGTTAGATGATGTCGGTACTTTTTTTCCACTTACAATTTCCCTTACAGTTACCGATATCGAGTTAGTAATTAGCAAAAAAAAATGGGTTGACATTAATGTTATAGGTTTAAGAAGATTTTATGTTATGACGAAGCGTAGATGTTTAATGCTTAAATTATTACGTTATGAAAAAAGAAAATAACAGAAGATTAAATTATTTTCTTTTATTTATAATACTATCTGGAATTTCAAAATCAATATTAATATACTTTATAAATACAGGTGATAAATAAGAGATCATCTTACCTCGGATGGATATACAGAGTGATGCAACGATCATCCTGTATATCCAACGATAACGAGATGGTACAGATTACAAACGTATACACTTTTGTATAGTTTGATTTTTTATTTAGTTTGTCGTTCTACGGTCAGTTTGTGCACACTTTGGACTAATAAGACCAGGACCTACAATTTAACGTGGATTCTGAACCACTCACAAATATCCATGCCATTGCCAGGTTTCGAGCCTGAAGCCTGTGGTATCAAAGGCAGAGAGCTAGCCAACTGACCATCAGGCCACACACTTTTGTACAGGAATGTCATGTCGGAATGAACCCATTGAGGCACCTGTGTAGAAAATGTGACATGAAAAGAAATACCATTGATTATTGACAGCATCATTGCAAAGTGTTTATTTGATTCAATGTTTATAATGAATATTCAAAATGCGCAAATGACTACTAGAAGGCTACTAGTGAAATGGATGGATAGAAAAAATAGTTTTCGGTGCCGGTGATAACGAAGTTCAGGCAAAGAAAGAGACAGAAGCAAAACAAATTTGACTTATTTGTAAAGTCTATTTATTAAACAAAAGGTAAAGAGCAAAAAAGATGCTATATGTTTGATATAAATAATAAAAATTGCGATTTTTACTCCCTGGAGCAAATTTCAAAAAAGAACCTATTTACAAAAAACAGTATAACATGGTTAGTATGATGGTTAATATGGAGTATGTCTCCTGGACGATGCAATACAGGCCTTACAACGCCTAGCCATGCTGAGTATCAAATTATCAATCTGATCTTGGGGAATATTACACCAATCATCAAGCAATGCCCTCCGAAGTTCCGGTTGACAGGTGGGAGGTGCTTGACGGGCTGCAATTCGTCGGCCAAGCATATCCCACACATGCTCTATTGGATTCAAGTCCGGTGAGTATGCTGGCCAATCCATACGGGTGATATCCTCCAATTGAAGGCATTCGTCTACAATGTTTGCAAGGTGAGGACGGGCGTTGTCATCCATAAACAGAAATTCAGCACCCATGGCGTCCCGAAACAAACGTACATGTTGTTCCAGAATGACATCCCGATAGATGTGGCCTGCCATCGTTACACTCTGAACATGCAGGTCAGTTCTGGAACCAAGAATAATTCCTCCCCAAACGAGCCATCCTGCACCACCGTAACGGTGTCGTTCAATGGTGTTCTCTTGGTGGTAACGGGTACCTGGCGCTCTCCATATCAAAGTCCGCCGAGAATCAGACTGCAAACTAAACCTGGACTCGTCGGAAAACATCACACAAGACCACTGTTGCGGTGTCTACAATGCATGCTCTCTACTCCAGGTTAATCGCAGGCGACAGTGAGTTGCGGTAAGTGGAACACATCTGACAGGCCTACGAGCATATAGACCAATGTGCCCTAAGCGTCTGTACACGGTCTGACTTGAAACTGTCGTACCAGTAGCTGAAGAGAGCTGAAGAGACAGTTCTGATGTTGTGCTCCGTCTGTTTCTTTTGGCAGTAACTGCTAAATACCAATCCTCATTCGGCGTTGTAACTCGGGGGGCGACCTGTGCTGTAACATCTACTCACATTACCATCATCTTGGAATCGTTGGCAAAGCTTGGAGATGACACTCTGGGCGATTCCAAGTTACTCGGATACTTCCAGCTGGGTACGTCCACATTCCAGTCGTCCAATAATTCTACCATGTAAAAAATCATCCAAATGTTTCCTTTGTGCCATAACTATGCGGTTATTGCACTGAAGGGCTTTTAAAGCGCTTGTGAACAATTTTACTTCTTTGCCACCATTCCTTAAATACACTCTCCTCTTACACTCTCGTCAATGTGACGTACTATCTGCGCCATCTGGTGGTTTCCTGTAATTTGCATATTCTTCTTCAAGATGTGTGTGATAATTCTACTGGTGAAATTTTTATTTTAGAGTTCAATTTCTGTGTGATTCTGAATCATCCTTAATTTATGGACATGAGTGTACTTTACTTATGGGTGGACGCGAAAGTCTGACAGCCATTTAAGTACATCACTATGGTTTTTATCATGTGTGAACATGATGTTATCCTGGTTAGGGTCTGTGACATTGTCCAAAAATGAAGGTCAAGCAAATAAAACTCCACTCCAAATTTTGGCGGAAAATGGTACTTTGGGCCCCTTAACTCTTGAAATGCTTCTTGAATAACATTAGTCTTCAGGAATTTTCTGGAGAATTTGGCTTTTGTTTGAAGTGTTTTTTAGTATGGTTTTGAATCACTTTTCATGTTTTGGGTTGGGATTTTAAAGATTTGTATATCCACTGGCTATAAGTACACGTAGTGCGTTGATCCATTCCTTCTTCTTGAAGATTCACATTTATCACTTTTGGCATTTTCTCGTGCTTATGGAGCTGTATAGTGCTTCTTATTGCATTTGTATTGTATTGTACTTCATTCTTCATTTATGTCTAGAATTGGGCATAATTCATTTTTCATTTAAGACTAGAGTTTCCAAACTTTGATATATTCTCTTGGCTATTGAATGTGATAGAGGTTCTTGTAAAATTTAGAATACTTCATTCTTCATATATGCCTAGAATTTTCAAACTTTGATAAATTTTTTTGGGTATTGAATGTGATAAGATCTCTTGTAGAATTTGAAATAATTCATGTAACTATTGTTGAAATTTGCCGAGCAGATTTCAGCATTTTTTTTATTAATTTCCACGTTCTTAGGAAAAGAACATTATTGTAACACTGAAAATTCTGCCTTTATATCGCTTAATCTATCCGAATCATTTCCCCCCTACTCTTGTGAAAGGCACCTCTTTATACTGTCAAAAATAAAATTTTAAATCGAAAAAAAAATTAAAAAAAATAAACAATAAATGAAAAAATAAAAAAATAAAACTGCTGAAATCTGCTACGCAAATTTCAACTTATCATGTGTGAATATTCGAGAACGGAGGAATAAACTCGCTAATAGTGCCAAAGTTTAATAATGCACGAGACATATCAAGCAATTGATTGAAATACAGCAAGAATGGCCAAATTCAAATAGCCACATGAATAAAGCAATGTTGAATAGATCAAGAACTTCATGAAGAATTTTAGTCGTAAATGAAGAATGAAGTATTACCAATTCTACAAGAAACGTTATCACATGCAATACCCAAAAGAATATATCCATCCTTGAAAAATCTAGGCATAAATGAAGAATAAAGTATTCCAAATTCTACAAGAATCACTATAACATTCAATAGTTAAAAGAATATATCAAAGTGTGAAAATTCTAGGCATAAATGAAGAATGAAGTATTCCAGAAGCACTCTACAGCTCAATAGGCATGGGAAAATGCGGAAAGTGATAAGTATGAAACTTCAAAAAGAAAGAATTAATCAACGCATTACGAGTACTTATAGCCATTGGATATATAAATGTTTAAAATCCTGACACAAAACATGAAAAGTGATACAAAACACTTCAATCAAAAGCCAAATCCTCCAAAAAATTCCTGAAGACTAATGTTATTCCTGAATCTTTTCATGAGTTAAGGGACCCAAAGTACCATTTTCCGCCTTAATTTGTAGTGGATTTTATTTGCTTGGTATTCATTTTCGGACAACATCACGGACCCCTAACCAGGACAACATCATGTTCACACATGATTAAAAAAAATCACCTTTTTCTTAAAAATGTGTTTTTTCATCCTCGCAGACAGTGATGCTTTATGGACGATCGCCAACCACGAGTCAGTTACCGTTATCGAAGGAATTGAGGAAGTAGGTTGTAAAGTGAATCGAGAACACATATGCAGTGATAAAATCTTAATACACGTGAGTTATAGATATTGCTATGTACCGAAGGGCTTCCTTTTATTAAACGAATGTTGATCTTTCTGGATATTAAATCATGCACAGAGTCTGAGGAAACGAGTCCTTTTTTCTTGGAACTACTGAATGGTATTCTCATATTGACAGTTGAATTCCAACGAACTGTGACCCATTCGAATCTGAAAAATGTCCATTTAAATCAGGGGTGGCCAACCTGCGGCCCGCCTTAAAATATTTTTCTGGATCGTGAGATTTATCACACTTTTACGAAATATATATATATATTTTATAATGGTCAAATTAGTGAAAACCAATGTATTCAAAAAATGCATTATGTATGTATCCATCTGCTCAAAAAATAACTATATCGACTATTAGAGGACGTACATCGAGATACCGATGACGTTTATCACTCACAGGAGGACGTTTAACTAGATGTATACCGCTATAAGGAATGCGTACGCCGAGATACCTATGATGCATACTGGTTAGTAGGAGGGTTAGATAGCGATGGCGTATATCGGCTATTAGGAGGACGTACATCGAGATACCGATGACGTTTGCCACCAATAGGAGGACGTATAACAGGATGTATACCGCTGTAAGAAGAACGCCCACAGCAATACTTACGATGCATACTGGTTATTAGAAGGATATGAGATGCCGATGACGTATATCGACAATTAGGAGGACGTAAACCGAGATACTGGCTATTAGGAGGGTTAGATACCGATGGCGTATATCGACTATTAGGAGGACGTATACCGAGATGCAGTTCTAGTAGAGTATGAAGAGGGGATTGCTCTTTAACGTGCATTTATTCGTACTTATGCTAACATTAAAACTATAAACAAGTAATACTTAAACTTTAAGTTTACTATAAAGAAGTTTTAAGTTTACCATAAAACAGTAATATATATATAAAGAAATTAAGTCAATTCCTACTTTTTTTCCACTCTATTGCAAAAAAGTTCTTTATAAATAATTTTCATTCATTTTTTAAAGTTTATTTGGCGCCATCTATTATTAGATACATGCAACTTAAATCTAAAAAAAACTAAATTTAATGAGTTAAATTGAATGAATGAATTAATATTTGAAAAAACTGTATTCACATCCAGTGTCCTCCACTACAAGTTTAAAAGAGAAATGTATTTGAACTGCAGTGGATGAATAAAAAGTATTTTATGAACGATTGAAAATATGAACAAGATAGATATAGGGAGAGTGTGAAGTAGCCGTATGAATTGAAAAAGGAGGGCGCATAAATGTCCGAATACTTTTCTAGGAGAAGCCACTCTGCGAAGGAGGGCTGTCAGTCCCCTAATGAATGAGTCAGCTTTCGAACGTGAATCTCCGAATGAGACACGCTGGTTGGAATGATTCCAGAAAGGGACACAAAAGCATTGTGTCCTTATCCGAGCGGCATCTCCCATCGCCAAGTTCATCCAGAGTTCAACAGTTCATTACCGATGAGGATGGTTTTACTTTTCAAATAACAATCGGACGTTTACCTATCTGCGAATCAGGGAGGGCAGTTCGAGTTATCTCTGAGCACTTCGAACGAAAGGATGGAACCGAGCAAGAATAATCAATTAAATGATTTTTTTCAATTCCTACTATGAGTTCACACTCTCCCTATATATATCTTGTTCACATTTTCAATCGTTCATAAAATACTCTTTATTCATCCACTCAAGTTCAAATACATTTTTCTTTTAAACTTGTAGTGGATGACACTGGATGTTAATACAGTTTTCTTTTTCAAATTATCATTCATTCGTTAAATTCAATTAAATCATTTTAGTTTTACAGGGGAGAAAAAAAAATTTCTCTTCTATAAGCAGGATATAGAGTTAGGAATCAACACCGTCAGTGACGAAGCGTGTAGATCGCTGGAAAAAAATTTTCTTTTTTCATTCTGGGTTCTAGTCTGAGTCGAGGAGGGAATAAAATGGAAAATAAAAGAGAGAGAGAAAGAGAATTTTTTCTAACTTAAAAAAACGAATGAAAATTATTTATACAGGACTTTCTGCAAAGACAGGACAAATAAACAAGTAACATAGGACAAATTACAAGTAACATAAAAAAAAATTTAAGGTCAATTCCTACTTTTTTTGCACTCAAATAGAGTGCAAAAAAAGTAGGAATTGACCTTAAATTTTTTTTTATGTTACTTGTTTATTTGTTATGACTTACCAATTATTAAAATTAAAATCCTTTTCATACATCGCGGCACTAAATGTGTTGCCGTCTTCAAATCCAGCATTTTGGAAACCACCTGGAAAAGAAAATATATAGCAGGATGTATTGTCTGCTGCACTACACCTGCATTGATAACTGCTTGGCTGGTGGCCTGAGGGTCGAGTGACAGTCGCTCTGGCGCACGACGCCACAGTTTTCGTGTTTTCTTCGCTCATGCATACATGTTTATAATGGTTCGGAATTCACTTTGAATCGTAAGTCCCGGTCTAAGAGGACTACTACTACACCATACCACGTCACTGACTGGCTAGAAGTGCCGGATTTTCTCTCATGTAAATTCAAATGAGGAGGCAGTAATTATTTAAAAAATTCTTCCCCGAAGGCGCTGTTCCTCCACAGTGAACTTGAAGGCCACCAATGTTCTAATGGGTAGGGGGATGCATATTGCTAGAAAAAAGAATAGAAAGACCCTGGTTGTATTCACGCATATTATTTTTGTTGATCTGATAGGTGATATTTTTAAATAAATTCAAGGTATCATGTTTACGGATATACAAGTAGAAGGCAAGAGATTAGTGATGCCTTTAGAAGGGACTTCTGAGAGTAAAGGATCAACATTTGCGTGACGTGGAAGAATATCGAGCTAAATCTCTTAAATAAACAAATACTTTTGAAGAGAGATGTTCACGTACGCTGCCACAGTTCGCATCGCGTTTTTTTTCATTTCTAAAAATTCGCCATTCATTTGGCAGTGCATTTGAATCCGAGATGTACTTCTTCTTCATTGGCGCTACAGTTCCATGGTGGGCCAAGGCTGTCTGCTTACTGGCAGATTCCGAAACATGAGATGTTTTTCTTTTTTATGCGGTAGGGTTGTTAGGGGCCTGATGGCCGAGTGACTAGTGCTCTGGTTTCGATTAGTTCTGGTTAGTGCTTAGGTTTCGGGTTCGAATCCAGGTGGTGCCATTGTAGTTTGTAGGGGTTTGGAATCGGGGGCCGAGTGGCTAGCGCTCTGACGCTCGGTATCACAGGTTCAGGGTTCGAATCTCGTCGGTGCCATGGATGTTTGCAGTGGTTCGGAATCCACTTTAAGCTGTAGGTCCCGGTCTCATATGACCGTAGAGAGTCACAGAGCCCAATCAAATTTATCTCTCACCCACATCCTTCCCAAACTGTAAAGGGGCAACTCAGCTCTAGGCACAGTGTTGTCGTGTGCGTAGTAGTAGTGGTTCGGAATCTACATTAAATCGTAGGTCCCGGTCTCATATGACTGTAGAGCGTTGGGAGTAGGGCTGTCAACCATATCTCATAAATCCTCTACCGTCTAGAAATCTGCCGGCAGGAAGAAGGCCTTGGCCCAACCTGGTGCTGTTGCGCCACTGATGATGATGAGGGATCTTAGTCGTACGCCCAACAATCCTATTAGACCGAGACCAACGGTTCAAAGTGGATTCCATACCTCTACAAGCATCCATGGCACAGCCAGGACTCGAACCCGAAGTGTGAGGTATCGAGTTCCAGAGAGCAAGTCACTCGGCCATCAGGCCTCTCTGAGATGTATTAATGTCATTTATTTATTTGAACATTTCAAACGAAGATTTAAAGGGGGGAAATTTTAAATATTTCTTGCAACTAGTTAAAACATTGCAGTGTTTTTCATAAAAATAAATTATCATATATGCTTAGCGTATTGATAAATGCCAAGAAGTTTTCTTTTAGAATGAAAAATATATATAAAAAAATCATTTATAAAAGAAGAAAAAGGTTTATTCATAAAAAAAAAGAGCATCCTTAGGAAGTACGAAAAGAAAAAAAAAAAGAAAGGAAGAAACGTCTTATTGCATATAAAAACTTTCGTCCCAACAAAAACGTAATTAAAAAAAAAATATTTTCCTTTAATTAAATTTTTTTTCTTCGCTCATGCAGCTGTCGTTATTAAAAATTAAAAAAAAAAAAAAAAAACCTCAAAGCAAGCCTCGATTTTTTAAAAGGAATATGCTTTACACGGATATCTAGAAATTAAAAGCTATTCTTACCTAAGTTAATTTTCAAAAAACTCGAAAGTGTAAGATTAAATTAAATAAGTGTAGGATAAGTGTAAGAATAAATTAAATAAGTGTAAGATTAAATTAAATAAATGTAAGATTAAATTAAATAAATGTAAGATAAGTGTAAGATTAAATGAGTGTAAGATTTCCTAAATCATGCACTTCATAAGGTGTTCCTATGTACTAAAAACATTTCTATATGTGGATCGTAAAGCACCGTTTCTGTATGTATATTGATTAATGGACCGAAAATAAGAAGAATGATTTTTTAATATTCTAACAGTACAGTATTTTTCTTGTACATATCAGTATTTGTTAATTCCATTACCATTTTATTAAATTAACTCCTAATGGGTTTTATTTCGTAATTTGTTTCACATTTTATATGTTTAAAGCGAGATTGTTTTTCTTGCGATCCACCTTGACTATTCCATCTTAAAAATGCACATAATATATAGGAAAGATTTTCACATTTAGATGAAAAATTCAAATACGCAACAAGATTCAGTTTTAGTTTAAGTTGGCCGATGGCCGATTTTCCACCCATACAGGGTGATTATAATTAAAGTCCCACTTTCAAAATGCTGTAGAAAAAGAACCCTTCTTCACAATGAGTTGAACTGGACTTTTGATTAGTCTTGGTGCTGAGAAAAGTCTGTCAACACTTGCTGGGTATGATTATAAAAAAGTCGTTCTCTTTGCTACTGGTTGCAGTTGAAAGATGGACTGCACTCAATGGAAGGATTCCACTGAATGACCTCCTTAACATTTCAGTTTAATATGAATTCCAATAGGTTTGGAAAAACAAAAATTACTTTTATACACGCCAGGAGTCGATTCCCGACTACCCCTGCTGCCCCGGAACATAAATCGAGGAGATTCTTTTTCTTGTGAGTCAACAAGATTAACCAGAGTTTTCGCAAACAGCCCGAGGGAAGAAGACGAAAAAAGAAAAAGAAAACCCATGAAATGAGCGAGCAAACAATTCTTCATTGTTGACAATAGCCAAAACATTGGGCTTGAAGAGCGCACATTTCACGGGGAAGGGAAGCCATGAATCCGAAGATTAAAATTCCGCGATGCCGTGACGACTCGCAGTGCATCAGTGGACCTTTTGCATGCGACCACCGTTTTTGCGGATGCTAATTGGCATCCGAATAACTCTTGTTGCTTTTCGACTTCTGTTCCGTTTAATTGTTGACAATATGTTCTTTCCTTCTTAATATTTATCTTTCAAGCAATTTCAATGTTGTTGTGACAAGCGGAACTTACGCAGAATCGTCCGACAAGTCTGTGGAGAAGAAAAGAAGACATCTTTGCAGTCTCAGTGACAGGGAAGGGATGGTATTGTTGAATAAGTATTAGCATTTTCTACTGCAGAGATTACAATAATTAAATTGGCAGCGGTAAAGCAGCAATTGTTTTTTGGTTTTTAGTGACTCATTTCCTACTCGCAATGAATAAGTACCTACACAATAGAGATATGTTTAGTTGGCTAAATAGCTGCTTTTTTTCATTTGCATTTATTTTCTCATGTTTCAAAAGCTTTGTTTTGGTTTAAAAAAATTGCTCTCAAAATCATTTTTTTTTTTTTTTTTTTTTTTTTTTTTTTTTTTTTTTTCAATTTCTACTATTAGTTCACACTTTCCCTATATATATCTTGTTCAAATTTTCAATCGGTCATAAAATGCTTTTCATTCCACCCACTCCAGTTCAAATGCATTTTTTTTAAACCTGCAGTGGATGTGACAATTCATGTTAATACTTTTTTCAGATATTAATTCATTCATTAAATTTAATTAATTAATTAAATTTTTTTTTAGATTTAAGTTGCATGTATCTGATAATAGATGGCGCCAGATGTAAGAGGGAAATTTCAACTTTATTTGTAATGGACTTTTCTACAATATAGTGGGAAAAAAAGTTGGAATTGACTTAAAATTTTTTTTTATTACTTGTTTGTAAACATTTTATAATTCAGTTCACTAGATTTCTAGCTAAAAATTGTTGACAATATATTATATGTGAGATGACAAGATGCAAACAAGTTGAATTTATGAGTAATTAATATTTTTAATTATAAATACGAAAATTATCTAACAAATAAATATCAACAATTTGATATTTATGATACGTGCTGAAATAATAATCAAAACTACACCTTGCAGCTTGCTTGCAGTTCGTGATCAAGTCCAGCGAACGTGCTGACCAAACCATACACACGATAAAGATAAGACGTTACGTTAGAGACGTTTTTTTAGGCTAAATGCATTTTTAATTTACAATTAAGTTTAGATACTTAAAAAAATTTAAGGTTGAACTGTGCCTTTCAAAGTCGTTAGGCTGAGTTATTTTTTAGACATTTTGTAAGTTAGTCAGTTAGAATTTAATTTAAAAAAAGCACATCTATGTAAGTGTCGGAAAATTTAGCTGAGTGCCGTAGTGTAGAGTATAGCAGAAGCAATAATCACTATACTTTAATAAATTTAAGAAAGTAAATTTTATTATACTTTAAAAGTAAAACTTTACAAAAACCATACTTTTGGTTTTAACTTAATCATGTAATGTCATGTTTCATGTTTTTAATTTAATTTAACTCATGTTGCCTGCAGTCAGCCGGACATCGAGCTAACAATACCTGATGGATTATCAGTTTATACATCCGTGCCCGACATTATGGCCCATTTCATGTCTTCAGTATATGACGTCGAATCCGAATGCAGAAAAGAGAAATATTTGCATGATTTTCAATACTTTGGTCAAAAGTAAGATCACCTATGTAATATTTTTAATTATAAGTACGGAAGCTATCTAATAAATAAATATGAAGAATTGGATAAATACGTATTGAAGTAATAATCAAAATTGCAGCTTGCAATTGGTTATGTGTGATAAAGGGAGTTCGAGTCCAGACAATTAAATTATATTATGCAAACTCATGATGCGCGAGCATCTGGGAACAACTAATATAACAAGTTTCTCTTGATTGATAGTTCTAAGTTTCCCTTGATGATTGAAGTGATTTCAGGACTCAGTGACCATCCTTAGATATTCACAGTGGATTGTTGATAGCAGAGCAAATCAATCTCTTAGTTCAAGTTGTTAGCGCTTTTGGTTGAACACTTACACCTGCGAATCGTTTTTTTCTAAAATGAAATGGCCCCACAGAAGACACGCTCAAAAATAACGGACGCTAACCTGCAACACAAATTACGATGGGCAAATGCCCCAATTGAGTTCGATTTGCAAAAGCTAAGTGTAAGAGAAGAGAAACAAATATCGCACTAGTTAAGGCCCGCAAGATCATTTAGGTTGGCCACCCCTGGTCAAGAAATTATAGAAATGCTGCAGACAAGCAATTTTCTTGAGCCACTTTGAAACAAAATATAATCTCACAGAGTAAAGAGTATATACGCTTTCACTGATTTACCCAATAAAACCTTTCATTTGAGTGGGATGGTATAAGAGGTATTACAAATCTGGACATACAACCCTCCTTCGTGAAATGTTCTGCGCACTATGGATCTGGATACCAACCTTCCATTGTCTGTTATAAGAAAAGAGCTTAAGTTGGTGTTGGGTTTATTGGTTCCGCAATGTATTGGGTGTATTTGGTTCCAACCTGGAAATTGAAATTATTTACGGCGCTTGTAGTTCTAGATGTTCCTCGGATGTATCTTCTAGAAGTCGATTGCGTTATGAGATATTCATCCCACAGTGTAGGAATTGCAGGAGGACTCCCACTCAAACATCTTGATACATAGGAATCTCTCTATCCATCCGTCCAATCGCTGGCCATGGCAAATCCTCAGATAAAGGATGTCGAGTACTCATACCTAAGACGTGTTATCTCGGAAGTTTCCTCCGTAGTTTCCACTTGCAGAAACTGCCGACGCTTTGCGACCACGTGCCCATGGACACTTCTCCGACGTACATCTTACCATAAACTGATGCAGCTTTAATTTTCTTTTTTTCAATTCCTTCTATTAGCTCACACTCTTCCTATACATATCTTGTTCAAATTTCCAATCCTTAATAAAATACTTTGTATTCCTCCACTCGAGTTCAAATACATTTTTCTTGAACTTGTAGTGGATGGCACTGGATGTTAATACAGTTTTTTTTTCTAATATTAATTCGTTCATTAAATTTAATTAATTTATTTTAGCTTTAAGTTTCATGTGTCTACCAATAGATGGCGCCAGATAAACTTAATGAATGAAAGTTATTTATAAAGGAATTTCTGCAATAGAGTGAAACAAAGTAGGAATTGACTTAAAAAATTTTTTTTTTTATATTACTTGTTCTTACACCGTTTTATTTTTATAAAAGTTTACATATTTCGAAATTTCTAATTTTCTAATCGCAGTTTTTCTGTAATATTTGAAATCCGGTTTTACGAAAACAAATTTAAAATGGTTGTCCATCTAACTCCATTAATAGTAACATCCTGATTCCTTCTTTCGTTTACGCTTAGAGTTGCCCGACGACGATTTTCATGTGGAAGAAGTGTGATTATCAAATATAACCAGCCCTTATTCATTCATCATCGTTCTCAAATAAATAAATAAACGAAATAAAAAAAGAATTCAGAATCCTTACCAATTTTTAAACAATTTATTTTTTATTTCTTCAAATTACAGAAATTACATATGTTTTTCCAAGAAGATATCATCATTGTAATTCTTGAGGTACACTCCTATTTTGTTCTTGTAATTTTAAATTAAGTTCATTCGTTATGTTTAGTTAAATTTCCATAAAATGATAACTTGCATAACAATTCATTGTTTTGTAACTCATCGAGAAAAAATTCCTATCATTGAAGAAAATTTGGATGACTACTCACGATATCTGAGCATTAGAACTTTTCCGTAGCTAAGCCAGCGTAACGCCATTTAACATTGTAGGTCATTTTCTACAAACTCTTCGATAAACTCGCGGAATCGACAATGACCGAGCGTATATGATCTGATATAATTAACAGCTAACATAGCTGATTTTAAAATTTGTGACATATCCAAGCATTTTCAGCACAAGATTCTTTTTCTGATTGCAACATACTATTAATGGTTTTCATTCCACTGTCATTTTATATGGATTTTGATACTAGACCAACCATACTTTTATTTTTTCCGTTGTAGATTGTTCTTCTGAACAGAATTTTCAACTCCTTTAAAAATATCTTCTTCGACGGTCTTGTCATGCTATCAACGTCCAGAAACCCTACATACACTTCACGATTTTTATGCATCCCTCAAATAAAAAGTAGCACCTGGACAGTATTTAAAAAATCGCGTTGATTTTTGACAGACAATTGAGTTAATATCATCTTCTCTTTTATCCGCAGGGTTTGATGGCCCGTTGATGTTTTTAAATAAATTAGCTTTTCTGGACAAATTGCTTCTGCTACTGCAATCATGCGATCCTTGATTAGTTCGCCTTCAGTAAATGATTTCACTATTGAATGACCCATGCTGAAAATAGCACGATTGGCTGCTTTTTGCCCAACATTTGCTTTCTTAAATAACAATTTCTGAGGTTTTCAACATCAGCAGCAAGATCTCTAATTGTAAATCGACGGTTTGCAAGCACCCAATCTTTAATTTTTTGGAAGTGAACTTCGTCGGTTGAGGTGGAGGGTCGACCAGAGGGCTCTTCATCTTCAACGCGTTCTCTTATACAATTTGTAAACACTTCTTTCTGATATAGGAATGCTCAGCGAATGCCTTCCGCAACATTCTGTATGTTTCCGCAAACAAAATTGAATGCAAGTTCTTTGCTCAATGAATTCAGACATGTCAAAAATCGCCGGAATCAGTTTTAGAGTCCCACAAAACCAAGCGTAACTCAAACACTAATGAATATTTTGACATCAAATTTCACACAGATGTCAAGGACAGAGCCAGCAATCTAAAGAAGAAAAGAAAAAAAACTGAAATTCCATAAGGCCCGGGAATTTTAAATTGAAAATGGATCTTGCGTTTTGAACACAGTAGTATGCCGGATTAATGCATTATGTATTTATAATAATATTTATTTTTTATTTAAATTTTAAACAAAATATTTTAAGTTAACAACAATTTTGAAAGAAATTTGCGATTCAGTTGAACTCAAATTCAATTACGAAATCTGCTACATTCAACGAGATCATTTCTATTTCGTTAGCAGCAACTGCTTGCTCTTGTCGTCCATCAAAATAGTTATCTACTAGAAGCAATCATAACTCGTGTGTAAAATGACTTAATTTACGTTGACCACCTAATAATTACCAAAAATTGTTACAAGCGATCGAGGGTTCGCAGAGCAAAAATTAATTAACGATTTTTTTTTTTTATCTCTTTTCAAAGCCGAATTACATCAAGATGGATAGTAGAGTGGAGCTAATTGGAGTCTTGATGGTCTTCTAATTACGATGGGAAGTACTGAAAAAGAATATCAATTGGTCATCCATCTGAGTGCTGTTCAATAAATCATATTCAGATCAGTGGCATCGGGAGAATATTTATGGCTGTTCTCACGCTTTTCATTACCGAGCGAAGATATGATGGAATATTATCAGCGGATTGGAATGCCAGCCATTGTTTAAAGGTTGTTTATTATCATTCGAAAACCGTAATGGAAGTTGGGGACATGAAAAGAATGGAAAAGTAGCCTTAAAAAGCAACAATATGATTTCGAAAGCAGGGGTGGGTCAGTCAGCAAACTCGGATTTTTTTATACCAACTCCAGACAATTGACAGTTTTATGTACTTTACTAATGGATTTCGAAGAAGTGTGACATAAATTCAATGACTTTGATCAAACTCAGATATCTACTACTGTGACCACAAAGTAAGTCCAATTATTTTTTTTCTCAAAAACTCTTTATTTATTCTTCCAAATTTATTTCATCGCCTTCAAAGTAATCCCGTCCGGACAAAACGCACTTATGCCAACTTGGAAATTGTTCTTACTTTTTTGTACACAGTAGTATAAAAACAGTTTTTGCATAGCAAAATATTTTTTAGAATTTTAAAGGTGTAGTTTTGTACTCACTTAAAACACATCCTTGTATTCTAAATTGGCTTACAAAAAATATATATTTCCCATAGAAATAACAGTATCAAATGAACAGTTAACGAAGTATTATAGAATAGCTTAAGATAGACAAATGAAAATTGTGCATTTTAAGCACACAAATGCTCTATTTGTAAAAGATTAAATATTATTTTTTTTCTTCAAAATGGAAGTTTTTGTACGATGTTCTTTCAAGGTGGATGCAAGATAGCTTTTTATAATTCTCAGTGCTGAGAAAAATCTTTCAAATCTTACTGGTTATGCTGCTAAAGAAGTCACTGTCTCTGCTACTGGTTGTGTTATGGAAGGATACAATCGAATGATTTAATATTTCGTTTTAACATTAATTTCAAGAATTTTTATTTATTTTTTTAACTTCAAAATAAAAATTTATGCTCATTGCTATTGCTATTAACATTTAAATATAATTTTTTTGAAAAAAGAAATGAAGAAGAAAAGGAAAGAAAAAAGAAAAAAAGAAAAGAAAAAAAAGAAGAAATAGGTGAAAAGGAATGAAAAAAAAAAAAGAAAAAGGAAAAGAAAAGGAAAGGGGAAAAAAAAGGATTATTTTTAACACTTTACTTTGAAAAACTATCACTCATTAAATTAATTAAATTTATCCATTCAATTGAATAAAAAATTAATGTACATTAGGTTTTTGAAATTTTTATTAAAATGTTTATTTTTTGTAAGACATGCATTTGTATAAAACGCACATTCTAACACGAAATTTAGGGGGAAAAAAAAGACATTCTATATTGTAACTGTGACCGTTTGTTTAAAACTCTAGAATAAAACAACATATTTCGAATGCAATTCGATCCTATTCAATTGGATGAAAACATGCGGAATTTTTTTTTGCGGAAATATTGTCGAGAAGTTTTCAGGAGTTAGAATTTTTTTTCCTGTTATTTGAAACTCGCCACAAAGATAGATTGTTGGAAGATACGTTAGAGCCGATATTCGAATGGTATTTGCACAGAAGTGAATTCATATCTTCTCTTTTTATCGTCTGCGGTCGGAAGCAAAGGCTTGCCTGGCAGATGACGTGAAAGTAAATACTCCAGGTCTTTTTCCGGGTTGCCAGATCGCGTATCATCTAACTTAAAAGCGAAAGCTTTGCTCTTTCGAATACGGTTTCTAAAGATGGCCTGTTTTTCTTCTTTTTTTTCCCCTCACTTAAATCAATATGCACAGCTCTCTAAAACTAATTTCCTGTTCTACTACAAGTTAAAAGTATTTGTAAGGATGTCGGAAGTAAAACAAAAATTAAAACTAAGAAAGAAGGCGTTGTTATTCAAAGTATTTATAAAATGCTTAGAAAATCATAATACTACTGTGCCCAAAAGTAAGGTCAATTTTTATTTTTTTCAAAGACTTTTTATTTATTCTTCCAAATTTATTTCATCGCCTTCAAAATAATCCCTTACGGACACAATGCACTTATGACAACTTTTTTTCCCAATCCTCAATGCATGCTAAAAAGACATCGGCAGGGATGGCCTTCAAAGCGCGCGGCGATTCACGTTGAATCTCGACTCAAAAAAAGGTGATTATCGGTATCTACCAGAAGTCGCACTGGGTGAATATGGTGGTTGTTGAACGACATGGGTTTCATTTTTGGCGAAAGTGTCACGAAGAATCAATGCAGTGTAAGCTGGCGCATTCAGTGTTTTCGGTACCCATCGAGATTTGACGAGTTTGAGGCCAAAAATACCTTTTAAAATGAAATTGTATGATCCTTTTGAAATTCCAACATCAGCAGCAAGGTCTCTAATTGTAAATAGACTATTTGAAAGCACCAAATCTTTAATTTTTTGGACGCGAGCTTCGTCGGTTGAGGATGGTGGTCGACCAGAGCTCTCTTCGTCTTCGTTCTCTGCCTTCTTTGAACTGCTTATGCCACTTCTAAACATTTCTTTCCGATACAGGAATGCTCACCGAATACCTTCTGCAACATTCTATATGTTTCCTTAAACAAAATTGAATGCAAGTTCTCTGCTCATTGAATACAGACAATTTAAAAATCGCCGGAATCAGTTTTAGCGTCTAACAAATCCAAGCAAATCTACAAATGGATATTTTGACGTCAGAAGAACTGTGATGTTATTTTGTTATGCGTAATTCTTAAATAAACAAATGTTAATGTCATCTGATTTCAATTAAAAAATATTTTTAATCAATTAAAAATTTCTTTTAATAATATTTTCTTAATTTTTGACAACTCATCAGATAAAAATAAAAGTCAATTTATTTTTTTCGAGTTGCTTAAACTGTTATATGTTTTTAAAAGAAATATAAACAATTTGATATCTCCACATTTTCTATAGATCAACCAGTTTTCTTCGCTTAGAGTCAATTCTGGTCTGGTTGAATAGTTTTCTTTTCTTAGGTGGCATTGCAAATTTAACAATAAAAACCAGTGTAAAGTTCAAACAATTCTTTTTCCCAAACTGCATGATTATTTAACGAATATCAATCCAATTTCGACTTTTTTTCAATTCCTTCTATTAGCTCACACTCTCCCTCACTATCTTGTTCAAATTTTCAATCGTTCATAAAATACTTTTTATTCATCCACTCAAGTTCGAATACATTTTTTTAAACTTGTAGGACTTTTTAATTCATTCGTTAAATTTAATGCATTCATTTTAGTTTTTTTTGGATTTAAGTTACATCTATTTAGCAATAGATGGCGCCAAATAAACTTTAAAAAAATGAATGAAAATTATTTATAAAGGACTTTCTGCAATAGAGTGAAAAAAATGTAGGAATTGACTTTAAAATTTCTTTTTTTATATTACTTGTTTTTAGATAATATAAGCTTAGCATTAGGAAGTATCCCTGCCAAGTTTGTTGAAATTTGTATGCAAATTGAAATCCTGCGTAGGAGGGCACACACGTCCGAACTATATATATATATATATATATATATATAATTGTATGCATAAAATATCATAGGAAATTTTCTGAGGTTGAGCAGTTTTGATTTATCCTCATAATCTCTAAATGATCTCTTGAATTATCTTTAAATGACCACATTTTTTATATTTTTAAAATATACGTTGGAGAAGTTCTTCTTGATTGACTTCAGGTATGATGGTGATTGGCTTAAAATTTGAAGAATATAATGGCCATGCTAGTAGAGAAAGACACAAGTAGAGGAATTATCATCGCCAAGATTTCTTTCTTTGTAAAAAAAATCTAAAATTAACATGAATAATAAAAATATTTTTAATGCATAGATATACTACTGTGTCCAAAATGTAAGACCAATTTAAATTTCCCGGACATATGATATTTCAATTTTTTTCTTTCTTTTTTAGGTTGTTGACATCTGTTGGAAATTTCAAGTCAAAATATTCATTAGTTTTTGAGTTACGCTTGGCTTTATGTGATGCTAAAACTGATTCCGGCGAATTTCAAAGTGTCTGAATTCATTGAGCAAAGAAATTGCATTCAATTTTGTTTACGGAAACGTATAGACTGTTGTAGAAGGCATTCGGTGAGCATTCCTATATCGGAAAGAAACGTTTACAAGTGGTATAAACAGTTCTAAGAAGTCAGAGAACGCGTTAAAGACAAAGAGCCCTCTGGTCGACCACCTACCTCAACCGACGAAGCTCACTTCCAAAAAAAAAATAAAGATTAGGGTCTTGAAAATCGCCGATTTACAATTAGAGACCTCGTTGATCATGTCGGAATTTCAAAAGGATCGGTCTATGCCTTTTGGGGCTTCAAACGCGTCAAATCTCGATTAGTACCGAAAAAAC
This sequence comes from Caerostris darwini, assembly GCA_021605075.1. Taxonomy (NCBI): domain Eukaryota; kingdom Metazoa; phylum Arthropoda; class Arachnida; order Araneae; family Araneidae; genus Caerostris; species Caerostris darwini. The sequence goes on from BPLQ01004772.1 coordinate 41,814, forward strand.
TGTATACGCCAGCTCGCACTGCACGGATTCTTCGGGACACATATCGTTCCCACAATGCAACCAATATCATTCCACAACCTCCGTATTCACACCGTGCGACTTCCGGCTATTCCCTTAACTCAAAAGACCACACACCGTTTTGAATCGATTGAAAAGATTCAACGTGAATCGGCGCGCGCTTTGAAGGCCATCCATGCCGATGACATTTTAGCACGCATTAAGGATAGGGAAAAAACGTTGGCATAAGTGCATTGTGTCCGGAGGGGATTCCTTTGAAGGCGATGAAATAAATTTGGAAGAATAAATAAAGAGTTTTTGAAAAAAAAATAATTGGACTTACTTTTTGGGCACAGTAGTATACATATATAATATCATAGAAAATTTTCTGAGGTTGAACAGTTTTGATTTATCCTCATAATTTATGCCATTATATCTTGAAATGATCACATTTTTTTTAAATACGCATTGAAGAAGTTATTGATTGACTTCAAGGTATGATGGTGATTCATTTAATATTTGAAGAATATTATGGTCATGCCAGTAGAAAAAGTAACAAGTAGAGGAATTATCCTCACCAAGATTAAAAGATTTTAAAATTAACATGAATAATAAAAAAATTTTTAATATATAGATATATATTATCCAAATAGGAAGTATTAATTTCCTCAAATTTTATTACGGCAATCAATGTTACTTAATTATTAGTAGTTTTTAACGACGCAATTTTCACCAAATAGCCACATTTCAGCGCCAGTTCCGAGCAGTTAAACGCGAACAAAGAATGCGCAACGGTTTTGTCCATTGTTGGTATGCGTGACATATCATGTATTGGCGATATTATCTTCCTAACGTGACACGGGACATAATGGCCATAACATCGTCCTGCTGTAAAGTGCGTTGGGGTCAGTGGCCAGCAGGGTTGAGATCTATTGTCGCGTGTTCGAAATCATCTTCCGACCTTTTGGAGCTTTATGCCTGATTGGTTCGCTGCCGTTCCTGTACATTTCGAAAGTTCGGTTCAGTGCGATTGGGTGAGAAAGTTCTTCGGTTAAGTATAGGACAGCAGTGTCACAGAAAACAGGATTTTGAGATTAACTTCAATGAAATAGCAATATTATATATATATATATGGTTATATATATATATATACATATATATATATATATATACACACTATCTGGAAGAAAGTGACGGGACACCCCTCGAAAAGTAGAAAAGTCGACAATACAGTTGACACATGCGCAATAATAGGTATCACGTGTTAGCCATATCCTATAAATACTCTGTGGAGTCGACTAGAGTTGTTTTTTGTCAAAATGCCGCCACGGGAAGAGTTGTCTGAGTTCGAGAAAGGTGTGTTGGTTGGATTGCATCTTGCCAAGGTGTCAATTAGGGAGATATCCCGTCTCCGTAACTGCTCAAAATCAACTGTAACACGTGTTGTCGCTACAAGACTGAGGGACACTGTCAGAACAAACCCCGCAGTGGACGACCTACAGTTCTCACCAGCAGGAACCGGCGGATGCTCGGCACTGAGATTCGAAGTAACCGTCAAACATCCATGGATAACATTGCTAATGAGTTTAGACAAGCCACAGGTGGGGCCGTTTCGACCAAGACTCTTCGTATCGAGGTCCATAAGTTAGGTTACACTGGACGTTCGGTGGCCCATAAGCCTTTGATTACGAAAACCAACAAGAAAGCGCGCCTTCGATGGGCTAAACACCCCCGTACTTGGACTCTGGATGACTGGAAACGCATCCTTTGGAGTGACGAGTCACGAATTACCCTTTTCCGTTCCGATGGACGTGTTTGGGTATGGCGTTTACCAGGAGAACGCCTTTTGCCCGAGTGTGTCGTCCCAACTGTAAAGTTTGGTGGAGTAGGATTGATGGTATGGGCCTGTTTCTCCTGGTATGGGGCAGGCCCACTGGTGACGGTTGATGGTGCAATGAATGCCGATAGATACTGTGATATTCTCGACAATCATGTCCTTCCTACCTTGTGGGCAACGTACGGTATGGATGATTGTTGGTATCAAGACGACAACGCAACATGCCATGTTGCAAGGAGGACTCTTGATTGGTATGTGAATAACAACATTGAACGCATGGAGTGGCCGGCGCAGAGCCCTGATCTTAACCCAATTGAACATCTCTGGGACGAATTGGACGGTCGGTTGAGGGCCTGCACCCCACTCCCCAAAAGCAAGCCTGAACTATGGAACTTCCTGTTAAACATTTGGAAGGAAATTCCTCTTGCCACTATGGCTAATTTAGTGGAAAGCATGCCCAGAAGGGTTGCAGCTGTGATCGCAGCCAAAGGAGGCCCTACCTCCTATTAATTTTAATAAATATGGGTTTATATCGTTATAGTGTCGTGTCCCGTCACTTTCTTCCACATAGTGTATATATGTATATACTGTATGTATATATATATATATATATGTATATTTATACATATACATTTATATATATATATATATATATATATATATATATATATATATATATATATATATATATATATATATATATATATATATATATATATATATATACACATATGGTTTTAGAAAAGGTTTTCGAAGGTTCTATTTTTGGCCTCATCCCCTAACGTGGTAGAATGGAGTCGCCCATAAACATCTTTTTTCTTATGACGTGCGGGTTTTGGTTTGTCTCTCTCGGTCTTCTTGTACACACTTTGGGCTAAACAGACCGGGACCTACAGTGTAACGTGGATTCCGAAACACTCACAAACCACCATGCCACCGCCAGGATTCGAACCTCAGGCATGGAATACCAAAGACCATGGCATGTCGGAGTTATTTTGAGTTTTATTAAATTTGTTTTATTACAGAAATTACTGTTAGCAGAGTTTATTTTTTATTCACAGTAACTTTATTCACAATACTGGAGCGATTTTTTTAAAAATCATTGTCCGACCTTTTTGGTCTTTATGCCTGATTGGTTCACTGCTGTTCCTGTACACTGCTGTTCCGTTCGGTTCAGTGGGATTGGGTGAGAAAATTCTTTGATTCAGTATTGAACACCACTGTCACATAAAACAAGATTGCGAATATTTTCAAGGAGACAGATTAACTTCTATGAAATAGTAATACTATGTGTATATATATATATTGGTTTAAGAAAAGGGTTTTCAAACGTTTTATTTCTTACCTCACCCTCTAATGAGCTAAAATGGAATCGCCCATGAGCTCCTTTTTCAATTCCTACTATTACTTCACACTCGCCTTATATATACTTGTGGTGGATGACACTTGATGTGAATACAGTATTTTCAAATATTAATTTATTCATTCAATTTAATTCATTGATTTTAGTTTTTTTTAGATTTAAGTTGCCTATATCTCTACCAATAGAGGGCACCAGATAAACTTAAAAAATGAATGAAAATTATTTATAAAGGACTTTCTGCATTATAGAGACAAAAAGTAGGAATTGACATTAAAAATTTTTTTTTATATTACTTGTTTTAATTTTTTGAAGGATTATTATCGGCTTATATTTGCAAATCTAAGGTATTTTTTATCAAAATTCTAAACTATTATAGCATTTTAACTCATTATATTCCTATTTATCCTAACACTCTACAAAACCTTATTTTTATAAATGGACAGAACTCATAATAATTTGACAGGCAAAATTTGTTGATTATTATTATCTTCCTAATGAAATGCAAATGTAACGCAGATTCCAAAATTATATTCCTATTGTTTTGAACATGTTTTTTTTTACTTATTATTTACATGTTTGTTATAACAGAAAGTGAAGTTTTGTAATGGACAAAGCAGTGTCGTTGTCCATTTTTATTTTAAATGTGCTTCTGTAATGAAGACAATTCATCCCATTTTGAAAATTCAAACGCGGACAGTTTATTTTTTACGGAAATCAAATCATTGTTCCACGAAATTTGTTCCGTTCCACAAAAATGGCTGAACTAATTCATTAAACTATCAATAAACATAAATTCTTTTCTTCAAGTAAACCACGATGGAATATAAATAATATTTCATTTCGGGCATTTATTGAAAAGAGTAGGCCACGAAATTTTTAAGAGCGTCGAAATATTTGGGAAAAAAAGGTCATACACCCGGCATTGTTCCGCTGGACAGAAATTATTCAAACAATCCGACGAGAAATCCTTGGCGGTTGTTTTTTTTAAGAAGCTGGAAAACAATGCCACCAACCATTGTTGGAGAAAATGAAAATAATCTGTAAGGGATGAATCATAGAGGAAAAAAAACATGCCGCCAAATTCTGCCAAAATGTCACGATGCTAACTTTAATAGAACTTGAGAATCCCACGACATGAACTCACTTTGTGAAATCTTTTATCGCTCCGACAAAAAAACCCCACGAACTTCTGTTTTTTGTTATGCTCCAAAACGCAAATACCACAAAACAAAACATGAAATTTTATTTCCTTTGTTCTTACCATTTCAAATCTTTCTTTTTTCCAATTCTTACTATTAGTTCACACTCTCCCTATATATATTCATATATCTGGTTCAAATTTTCAATCGTTCATGAAACACTTTTGATTCATCCACTCGAGTTCAAATACATTTTTTTGAACTTGTAGTGGATGACACTGAATGAGAATACAGTTTTTTCAAATATTCATTCATTCATTAAATGTAATTAATAAAATTTAGTGTTTTTTAGATAATCAATTTATTTTTTTAACTTGCTTTTTTGGGGTTAGTTTGTTGCAAGACGCCAAGTGAATGGAAACAACATGCTAGCTTCAGATAGGGTGCTAGCTTCAGGTAGTTGATAGGGTATTTATAAATATCGTGGTTGGCGTTTAATTGTTGCAATTTGCAGCGATTGGTTTGGAAAATATATATACACCTGCTTTACCTTTTTACCTGTCATTGTGGTAACATTTTTGATTTTTTTCCCCCATTTCTACTTATATATAGTTTTTAAATTTTGTTTTAATTTTTTGAAGGAAAAATGCCCTATCGGCTTATATTTGCAAATCTAAGGTATTTTTTATCAAAATTTTAAGCTATTATAGCGTTTTTACTCGTTATGTCCAAAGTCCTTTACAAATAAAGGACTTTTCTGCAATATAGTGGGAAAAAAGTAGGAATTGACTTTACAAACTTTTATAGAGAAGGATGAACTTCATTATAATAATTGTTGCTTATAAAAGCAGAGAAAAGGCCAACACTATTGCCGATGTGTAGTAGATACAGCGTTATCCAGCATGCGGCAAGGGAAGGCATGCCAAATTGTACCCACATTGTGCTGCCCCCATTTGTAATATACGTCCTCAAGAGAGACATCTTTACTTTTTTTTCTCCACACCTCCCCAACTTCTGGGGGTATGTGACTCCTTACTCATTAGAAAGGTGACATCAGTGGACTGCATCTAGAAGCCCACAGACGGGCGATAGTGCATTCAAAGAAGACTGTTTATGGATTACTGTTCCGCATTTGCTTGTCGGGAGTGATAAAACATAAAAAATTCTCACTGCCCGACTCGTGGCCTGATGACATCGTGTGCAGCTAACATGCAGGAGGATCGAGGTTTGAATCTGCTGGCGGCGTTGTTGTAATCACTGCCTCCAGAAACCAGGAGCCTTGATGACAAAGAGGACAGCGTATGAGGAAGTTTTCCGTAAACAACATGTAAATGAAGGTCAAATTCTTCTTGAAGTCCACTAGAAAGTACATACAAGTCAAAGTCCGCCTATGAGCAAAACAACTCTTTGTGAATGTCTAAGTACGATCACCTTGCTAAAATTGTGCTCTAGATAGATCCAAGTTTTTCTTTTTAAAATTTCTTGAAGCTATCTTTTGTATCCCCTTAAAAATTTTAAACTAACTTTGGACAACGCTTTGAATAAATTTTTATGTGTTAATTAGTTGCTAAATTTTTTTCTAAATTATTAATATTATTATTGCTGATTAGCGGTGGGTGTTTTCAAAGGGTTTTCCCCTACAACACGTAAATGAAGGACAATTAGCACTTAAAATCTATTCGAGGGTATATATGTCATGTCGCGAACACATCACCGACAATTAATGAAAGGGAAATCATTGGTCTTCAGGGAAGATTTTAGGCGGAAACTGAGTCACATTTACGTCTTACATGAGAGAAAACCTGGAATACTCTCATGAGGTGAGTCGCTTTACACACGTAGTCACAATCACCGTGGGTTCTCCTTGTTTCTGAAAGCCTATTATCTGCGCATTCATTTTTACAAAATTTTTTAATCTGCTCGGCAAAATGCATGCATTATATTTGGATACACACACACTATCGAGTCTTTTCGTTTCTGATGGCAGTGACTGCAACGCACGATTCCATGAGATTTCTTATACATCTCATGCTTCTTACAAGCTACCTGAGGGCGTAATGAAAAAGCCCGGATAGTATCACTGTGCTGCAATTGTAATAAATCTAATGAACTGTACTGCAATCCAAAATCTTTAGTTCCGTATTGGATGATTCTGACAGTATGTTATTTATAACAGCGAGCACGTGTTTCCTGGAGTAAAGGTAAATAACCAGCCGTCGTAAAAGGACGATAAAGTGCGCTTTTATGACATTCGCTGGACGAAATGAGGACACTTAATACGAGGTACTAAGCGGCTGTTAACTTCTCAAAATGGATCTGTAGCAGGGCAAAACCTCAGAACAAGTGTAAATAATAAAAAATAAATTATAGTTTAAAAACACTAAAAAACACGCTTTTAGAGTTAATCAAACTAAAAAGTAAAAAAGAATTGTTAACATGAGAATGAAATGACTGACGAGAAAATGAATGTCACTGTTCTAAAAGCGTGGGGTGCTTTGTAGGACATTTTTAAACTAACTCTGCATTTCTAGCAAACCAGTGAAAAGTTATAACGATTGATATCGAGCACCCCACGCTTTTAGAACAACGACATTTATTTTCTCATCAGTAAATTTATTCTTAAGCTAACAATTATTTTTTACTTTTTAGTTTGATTAACTCTAAAAGCGTGTTTTTAAGCTATAATGTTTAAATGAGGCCCCGGTACGGAGAACTGGAAGTATAGTTCTTACAATAATTTAATTGTGAGTAAAACAAAGGCTAAATGCGAATAGGTCGAGCCAGCCAGGATTCGAACAGGAAACCTCCTCATCCGTAGTCAGGCGCGTTATCCGTTGTGCCACTGTCCCACGCAGGTTTGAATGTCTTAGGTACTTTCCTTCTACATGGGTTAAATTGCTCTTCATAAGTTAAAATAAAATCACTCATCCTGGCGATCCTAATCATGATGAGATAATAAACTTATCAGAATATTTTAGTGCCGTCGGTCCTTGATAAGTCTACAACGTTTAAATTAAATCTGATAGCTTAAAGTAGGGCAAAATCGAGCCCAAAGAGTCAGTTACAAACAAACAAGCAAACATACAGGAGACACTAATAAAAGCGTATTAATAATAATAAAAACTGAAATCTTCTCGGCAAATTTCAACTTATCATGTGTGAACATTCGAGAACGGAGGAATAAACACGGGAATGTGTCAATGTTTAATAATGCTCGAGATATAGGAAGCAATGGATTGGAATACTGCAAGAACGGCCAAATTCAAATAGCCACGTGATTATATCAATGTTGAATAGATCGAGAACTTCATGAAGAATGAATTGTTCAAGAATCTCTAAAAGAATATACAAAAGTAAGATAAATGTAGTCGTGAATGAAGAATGAAGTATTCCCAATTCTACAAGAAACGCTATCACATTCAATAGCCAAGTGAATGTATCAAAGTTTGAAAATTCTAGGCATAGATGAAGAATGAAGTATTCCCAATTCTACAAGAAACGCTATCACATTCAATAGCCAAGTGAATGTATCAAAGTTTGAAAATTCTAGGCATAGATGAAGAATGAAGTATTCCCAATTCTACAAGAAACGCTATCACATTCAATAGCCAAGTGAATGTATCAAAGTTTGAAAATTCTAGGCATAGATGAAGAATGAAGTATTCCCAATTCTACAAGAAACGCTATCACATTCAATAGCCAAGTGAATGTATCAAAGTTTGAAAATTCTAGGCATAGATGAAGAATGAAGTATTCCCAATTCTACAAGAAACGCTATCACATTCAATAGCCAAGTGAATGTATCAAAGTTTGAAAATTCTAGGCATAGATGAAGAATGAAGTATTCCCAATTCTACAAGAAACGCTATCACATTCAATAGCCAAGTGAATGTATCAAAGTTTGAAAATTCTAGGCATAGATGAAGAATGAAGTATTCCCAATTCTACAAGAAACGCTATCACATTCAATAGCCAAGTGAATGTATCAAAGTTTGAAAATTCTAGGCATAGATGAAGAATGAAGTATTCCCAATTCTACAAGAAACGCTATCACATTCAATAGCCAAGTGAATGTATCAAAGTTTGAAAATTCTAGGCATAGATGAAGAATGAAGTATTCCCAATTCTACAAGAAACGCTATCACATTCAATAGCCAAGTGAATGTATCAAAGTTTGAAAATTCTAGGCATAGATGAAGAATGAAGTATTCCCAATTCTACAAGAAACGCTATCACATTCAATAGCCAAGTGAATGTATCAAAGTTTGAAAATTCTAGGCATAGATGAAGAATGAAGTATTGCAAATACAATAAGAAGCACTATACAGCTCAACAGGCACAGGAAAATGCCAAAAGTGATAAATATGATATATATACATTTAATTCTGATACGACTTCGTTTCCAGAATGAAATGAAATTGTATTTATATGTTTTGAAGAATATTAAATATACATTAAACTGAAAAGTTTTTAATAGATGTACCGACAAATGAATTATTAGCAGTTTTTTAATAAAACATCGGGACTAGATGTCTGAGTGACTAGCACTCTGGCCCTCGACGCTTCAGGTTCGAGTCCCGGAGGTGCCATTTATGTTTGCAGTGGCTCGGAATACCCTTTAAACCGTAGGTCTCGGTCCAGCAGGACTATAGACCTTTGGAAGTAGGGCTGACAACGAACCCTATCCAGTAAAAAGAATACAGCATCTCAACAGCACTATACTCTGGCTCTTCGTGCCAGAGGTTTCGAATTCAAGTCCCGGTTGTGCCATGGATATTTGTGAGTGGTTCGGAATCCACTCTAAACCGCAGGTCCCGGTCTACTCACTTGGCTCTACCCAAGAGATATGTGTAGCTTGAAGATAAGCTACGCACGTGGAGTAAGAACATCCCAGCAAAGTTCTACGAACTTGTAAGACCGGGACCTATGGTTTAAAGTGGATTCCGAGCCAGAACAAGCATCCATGGCACCGCAGGAACTCGAATCCGATGCCTGTAGTATCGAGCGCCACAGCACCAGCCACTCTGCCATCAGCTGCCAGTCAATATAGCAACAATTTGAATTAAATTCGTGGTAAATTCATCAAGTTAAAACCACTGGACATGGACTAAAATATATATAAATATATAAACTGAAATGTTTATTCTCGATATTATCTTCGAACAAAATGGCAACGTCTATGCGAAACGATAGTCCGTTGCCATTTCAGTATTGTACAATTCAAATCCAATCGGTTTCTTTCATTCAGCAAGCCTTACCGACAACCAGTCGAAATGGTCATACAAATTCTACTGTTTCATTCGATATGAAATATTTCCCTTTAATTGCCCTACATAAAAGGGTAAGTAAAAAGATATTGGCCAAAGTGCTCACTGAACCAAGAAGGAGAATCTAGTTTCGAGATAGCCGTGACAGAGCCCAATCAGACTTCTTCTCACTCACATCACTCCCAAACTGTAAAGGGGCAACTCAGCTCTAATGACAGTGATGTGGTGTGGTGTAGTTGTAGTAGTAGTGTTGGTACCTGGCCGTCTACCTACTGGCAGATTGCGAAATATGAGATGTTGTTCTCTTTTTGAAGGTAGATTTGTCAGTTCTATGCCCTACAGTTATATTAGACCGTGACCTACTTTTCAAAGGGGATTCCAAACCATTACAAACATCCACGGCACCGCCGGGACTCGAACCCGAATCAGCGAGCACCAGAGTGCTAGCCACTCGGCCATCAGCTGCCAGTCAGCATACTAATAATTTGAAATAAAATTTGTTGTACGTGATTAAACACTCAAGTTGCAACCACTAGACAAGGACTGCGATATTTATTCTCGATATTATCATCGAACAAAATGGCAACGTCTATGCGAAACGATCGTCCGTCGCCATCTCGGTATTGTACAATTCAAATCCAGTCGGTTTCTTTCATCCAGCAAGTCCTACCGACTACCACTTAGACAGTTATCTTTGATGCCTTAAGGCAAGCGCTGCACCGACGTTACTCACTTAGCACTATCCAGGAGGTTCGTGTAGCTTGAAGATAAGCTACAGACGCAGAGTAACAACATCCCCGTAACGCTCTACGAACATGTAAGACAGAGACCTACGGTTTAAAGTGGATTTTGAACCACTACAAACATCCATAGCACCGCCGGGACTCCAACCCTGTAGTATCGAGAGTCAAAACCCTGCCTTCTCTACCATCAATATAGCAATAATTTGAAATAAATTCGTGGTAAATTCATCAAGTTACAGCCACTGGACATGGACTGCGATATTTATTCTCGATATTATCATCGGACAAAATGGCAGCGTCTGTGCGAAACGATCATCCGTCGCCATCTCAGTATTGTACAATTCAAATCCAGTCGGTTTCTTTCATTCAGAAAGCCTTACCAGTCATAAAAATTCCACTGTTTGATTAGATATGAAATATTTTCCTTTAATTGCCCTGCGTAAAAGGGCAAGTAACAAGAAAATGTTTGACCAAAGTGTGCACTGAACCAAGACGGGGAATCTAGTTTCGAGATTCCAACGATTGGAACTGCCTATTACTGTATTTTATAACTGCTATCAGATCTACTTTGTATCACATGTCACCATTTTTTGACGATAACCTTATGATGGCTCAACAATCCAGGAGGACGTTTTTGAAACCAATAAAACGGTTCGGTGGTTTTTAAAATCATTTAAGTCCATCCAAAAGAGCAATAACTTTTTTTTTCCCTCTCTTTAAAACTAGAAATAATTAATATGTTTCAGTTTTATTCATTTTAAAATGATTACTTCAATGGAAATCGTCCCAATTTTTAGTTTTTCTTTGTTACTACAATTAACAGTGTTTAACGTAAAATTAGGAATTTATATTTCGAGTTAGTTTAGCTTTTTTTTCAATTCCTTCTATTAGCTCACACTCTTCCCTATATATATCTTGTTCACATTTTCAATCGTTCATAAAATACTCTTTTTTTTTCATCCACTCGAGTTCAAATGCATTTTTCTTTTAAACTTGCAGTGGATGACACTGGATGTCAATACGGGTTTTTCAAATATTCCTTCATTCATTCAATTTAATTCATTCATTTTAGTTTTTTTTCAGATTTAAGTTGCCTGTATCTACCCATAGATGGTGCCAGTAAACTTAAAAGAATGAATGAAAATTATTTATAAAGGTTTCTGCAATGTAGTGTGAAAAAAGTAGGAATTTACTTAAAATTTATTTTTTTTTATATTACTTGTTTAATTTTTTTAAACATAATTTTGTTATTTGTCTAATAAATATCGAACTTTTATAAGCTCAGTTTTATTTACTTATTGAAAAGACCCCTTTGGCAAACAAAGCTTTTAAGGAACGTCTTATGGAATTTTTTATGGGTGTTGTTTATAAAATTTTGACAAATCAAATTTTTGTTAAAATCTGGCAAAAATTGTAAAAACATTTTTATTGTGGTTGTTGTTCTAAAGCAGACAGTTAATCTTTATGCCATTAGCAAGGGCTGCAGCGCTGTTGCTCATTTAGCACTACCCAGGGGGCACGTGTAGTTTGAAAATAGGTTGCGGATGCAAGTAGCACTACCTTCACAACGCTCTACGATCCTATTAGACAGGGACCTAAGGTTTAAAGTGGATTCCGAACCACTAACAAACATCCATGGCACAGCCGGGACTAGCACCATAGCGCTAGCCACTCGGTCATCAGACCCCTAAAAAATATTTAGTAGTAAATATTCAATATTAAAAATATTCAATAGTAAATGTATTGTAGTAATGTAATGTATTAATGCACTGTACTATTATGTATTAATATATAGTAAAGTATGTTTTAATGTATAGTATGTATAATATGTATTAATGCATTATAGTAAATGTATTTAATATACTTCAACACTCCTAACTTAAAGAATAAACTAGTAATATAAAAAAAAAAAAATTTTAACTAAAATCCTACTTTTTTTTCACTTTATTGCAGAAAGTCCTTTATAAATCATTTTCATTTATTTTTTTAAGTTTATCTGGCGCCATCTATGGGTAGATATATGCAACTTAAAGCTAAAAAAACTAAATTGAATTAATTAAATTTAATGACTGAATTAATATTTGAAAAAACTGCATTGACATCCAGTGTCATCCACTGCAAGTTGAAAAAAAATGTATTCGAACTCGAGTGGAGGAATAAAAAGTATTTCATGAACGATTGAAAAGTTGAACAAGATATAGATAGGGAGATTGTGAACTAATAGTAGGAATTGAAATAAAACTTTTCACATTGACTTGCCTACGCGTAAACATGTATCTACTGTACCAGCACTAATCTAAAAGATTGATGCTGTTCAAAAGTACTATTGATTGACAGTCCACCAAGTGAAACCAAATACACAAGGGGAAAAACGAATGTTTTAATGAAAATGACAACGACTCATATCTGAATGAATCAGTTAAAAATCTTTTTAGTTCAAATTCAAGCACAACATCATGCAAAACATACAGTTGAATTTTCATTAATACTTACAAATGATTTTAACAGTTACGACTGTTATTTTATAGCGGTGTTGCTCATAGAGTGCCAATAAAATAGGGAGCGTCCTCCTATTCTAAAGAAACAGAAAGTTGGGGAAACATGTACCAGAGTACCAGAGTTAGCGCTGAATCGCTTCTTGATTCTTATCCCTCCTCTTCTTATCGCTTCTTGGCTTCTTATCCTTCTTATCCCCTTTAATGTAGAAAACGTTAAAGAATCTGAACAAGTAATATTCTGAAAGAAATTCTGAACAAGTAATATAAAAAATAAAAAAAATTTAAGTCAATTCCTACTTTTTTTTCACTCTATTGCGGAAAGTCCTTTATAAATAATTTTCATTCGTTTTAATAAGTTTATCTGGCACCATCTATTAGTAGATACATGCAACTTAGATCTAAAAAAAAATTAAAACTAATGAATTAAATTTCATGAAAATGAAGAACCGATTTTTTAAAATAAGTCAATAACAAAAATATTTTGATATGGGATATATTTTTTTACGAAAATCGCGATTTGAACGTGGTCTGGTACGTTAAACTTAAAAAAATAAAACAAAATAATGAGCAAATGTATAACTAAATCAGCCCACTGTGGCATAGAGGGTAACGAAAAAGCTGACCTGCTAGTAAAAAAAGGGTCAGCGATCATTCAAACTTTTGACTATGAAGTTCCTTTCAACAACGTAAGATTATTCATTCAATCAACCCTCAAGAACAACCTAGATAAAGAGTTTTTGGAGAGAAATTCCCAAAAGTCTTGGTGGAACAGTATTTCAAAACTTTCTTACTGGCCTAGGATGAAGGTTGCTAGTCATTTACACCGCATAAATGTACTTGAAGATCCTTGCTGCAGTCCTTGTAGCCTTCGGGTACTCGTGGACTGTGCTCACCTTCAACGCTGTCCTGCGCTCTCTGCCTCATCTTTGTGGGAACGATGTTGGGAGGCTAGGAATCGATTGGTTCCTTAGAATTTTCCTCCGTTGCCATTTTCTATTATCATGTGGGAACATGATGTTCTCCTGGTTAGGGGTTCGTGGCGCAATCCAAAAAATGCAGCATGCAAATAAATACATCAATGGACAAATGTAAGCACTGCTTAACGAATGTTAAACAATTGTCACCACATTTAGTAAGCAATCTTTCACGGCAATGGCCAAGCGGTGTGTCCATTTACATCAAACACCATCTTAACCATAAACCCTAAAACACATAAACCCTTAATAGAAATGTTTCCAAATCAAGATCTGGGTATTCCCGTGTTAGTTGCAAACTTTAAAATAAAAGTACGTATATGCCGTTTTATATGCAAAACCAGGATCGAGTGACGATGGCATTACCGTGAGGCAATGGCATTACGCCATTGACGAGAGCTTGGACAGTAAAAATCGTGATTACTAAATAGTATTGGTCGATGATTTCGATATTGATATGGGTACCAAGCGAGGACGAGAATTTTGCAGAATAATGGATGAGATTTACTACATGACTTCGAGAAATAACATTGCTCAATATACAACGAGAGCTTGGACGAGCATTGATGCAGTGTTTTCAACACACAGCGTAGGAACATGTGGCCTGAATGATTGTGTTTTCAGTCATCACTTGCCTCTACACGTTCAAGTCCCCTGGGAAGAAACAAGACTTCGTACGGCCGATCCACCAGAAGACGACGATCCAAGGCTGGAGTGTGGACCATGGAATCCATGGAATCGATCCATGGAATTTTGCCGCACAAATTGACTGGGAAGGTGATGATGATGGATATCCAATGTAGCATAGTAATCAGTAGATGCCGACGGTCGGGTTGCGTATATGCAACTTATCATGTTCGCACATTATAAGTTGAAATTTGCCGAGCAGATTTCTAATTTATTTTTTTAAATGGATCGTAGTTTTTTCGAAATCGCGAATGTAAGAGTTTTCTACTTTATCGCTTTAACATTGACCCCAAGTAAACTTGAGTCAAATGAATTTTATACTGCATTCCTTCTTCTGTCTGACAAAATATAGGGACATTAAATACTCAAACAACAACGAATAGATAGCTAATAATAAGGCTAATAATAGCTAATAATTGTGCGGCAGAGAATGCGGTTTTTTGAGACTGAAAGGCTATTTATTAAAAATATTTTTAGATTTTTTTATTATTATTATTAAATAATAAAAAAATCTAAATATAAAAAAATAAATATATATAATAATAAAAAAATCTAAAAATATTTTTAATAAATAGCCTTTCAGTCTCAAAAAACCGCATTCTCTGCCGCACAAATTGACTGGGAAGTCGATAATGATGGATATCCAATGTAGCATAGTAAGCAGCAGATGTCCAGTCGACGGTCGGGTTGCGTATACTTATCATGTACACTCATGATAAGTTGAAATTTGCGGAGCAGATTTCAGTTTTCTAATTTTATTGTTTTGTTCTGTTCTGTTTGTTTTGGTCTGCATGGCTCCAGTTGTGTCTTCTGTACCCGCCATTGCAAATACAAAAAATAATAAATGAATGAAACTGAAGTACTGAGCCTAGAAAGCGATCCTCCCGAAGTTTCCGAATCCACGTCACGTAATCTTTCTTTAACGAGTGACTAAAAGAAGAGAAAACTCTCCAAACAAATCGTTTGTTTTCGCCTTTAGGGGGTGGGGGGAGGGGGTGCACACGCAAAATAAAGAAAGAGACATCAGAGCCAAGAATCGGTTTGAGGTGAGGCTTCAGCGAGGCGATACGTTAGCGCTGGGAGTGCTCATCACCCTAAGCGCCTCGCTGACAGTGCTGCACACGGCTCGAATCGGTCACATCTTTTAAAAAATGGCTCTTGAGGGAAGGGATGACATTCGAAACATCACCAGAGCTATTTCAGGAGAGGAATAGGCGTGATGATACCGCCCCCCGACTTGTTTATTGATGGGTGGAATAGATTTACTACTGTGTCCAAAAAGTAAGACCCATTTTCAATTTAAAATTCCCAGGGCTTACGGAATTTGAATTTTTTTCCTTTCTTTTTTAAGTTGCCGGCACTGTCCTTGACATCTGTGTGAAATTTGATGTCAAAATACTCATTAGTGTTCGAGTTAAGCTTGGCTTTGGGAGACGCTAAAACTGAATCCGGCGATTTTTGAAATGTCTGAATGAATTGAGCAATAAACTTGCATTCCATTTTGTTTACGGAAACGTATAAAAAGTTGCACAAAGCATTCAGTGAGCATTCCAATATCGGAAAGAAATGTTTAGAAGAGGTAAAAACAGTTCAAAGAAGGCAGAGAGCGCGAAGACGAAGAGCTCTCTGGTCGACCACCAACCTCAACCGACGAAGCTCACGTCCAAAAAATCAAAGATTGGGTGCTTGCAAAACGTCGATTTACAATGAGAGACCTTGCTGAGGATTTTCAAAAGTGTCGATCAGTTCTATTTCTGGCCTCAAACGCGTCCAATATCGATTGGTAAAAAAAATCTGAATGCGCCAGCTCCCACTGCATTGATGCTTCGTAACTTTTTCGCCAAAAAGAAAACGCATTTCGTTCCACCACCACCGTATTCACACCGTGTAACTTTGGGCTATTCTCTTAACTCAGAAGACCACTCCGAGGACACCGTTTTGAGTCGGTTGCAGAGATTTACCGTGAATCGGCGCGCTCTTTGAAGGCCATCTCTGCCGATAACTTTTTAGCATGCATTGAGGATTGGAAAAAACGTTGGCACGCGTATTATTTCTGGTGCACGTTTTGGTACTTTTCCATAAACAAGGGTCGCATGTCGCCAACATTCCATTTTTTGTTTGGGTGACAACGTGAAAAAAATCAGCTCATTAAAAAAAATTTAATTTTCGAAAATAAAACAACTACTTTCCATAAGACAAATAACTCAATTTTAAATGCTGTTAAGATCCTATTAGACCGGAACCTATGGTTTAAAGTGGATTCCGAACCACTATACAAACAACCATGGCACCGCTGGGATTTGAACCCGAAACTTGTGGCACCGAACGCCACAGCGCTAGCTACTCCGCCATCAGGCCCGTAAAAAAAAACATGCTATAGTGAGTGCTGTTTGGCACCCGACTAACGGAAAAATATCGCATTCTCTGTAAAATGAGTGGATCTCTATAAAAGACACGTCCTCCGTAGTTTAGATTTTGAAAACATTTTTAAAATTCTCGGCTAATACACGGAATAATTTTTTTGTTGTTTAAATGTAAAGCCAATATATATAACTGCCCAGCACTACAGTTCATGTTGGATCATGGCCGAATGCCTACTGGAAGTTTCCGAAACAGGAGGTTTCTTTTTACGAGGTAGGATTGTTAGCCAACAATCATGCACTATATGTCATGGTGCTCGGTACTACTGTTAGGGTTCGAATCCCGGCGGTGCCATGGTTGTTTGTAGTGGTTCGGAATCCACTTTGGGCATAGGACCCGGTCTCATATGACCGTAGAGCATCACAGAACTCGATCAGACTTCTTCTCACCCACATCATTCCCAAACTCTAAAGGGGCAACTCAGCTCTAGGCGCTGTGATGTGGTGTGGTGTAGTAGTAGTAGTCTAATAGGATCGTAGAGCGTTGAGGGGGTAGTGTTACTCGCGTCCGTACCCTATCTTCAAGTTACACGTGCCCCCGGGTAGTGCTGAAGGAGTAACAGCGGCACAGTCCTTGCGTATGGTAAAAAGATTGTCTCTGTATTGCCAGCTGCAACAACAATATATATATATATATATATATATATATATATATATATATATATATAAATACATACAGTTATACATACATATATGTCAAAAGCTACTCTTATTTGTGGGTGTGATATAGATGATAGAAAGGGAAAAGACGTGCTATGCACATGGTAGGGATGAGCCTTTTTCAAAAGTATGCAGAAAGCAATGAAGAAAGTCTTATGCACGCATGAGAAAAGACAAGCAATCGTGTTCTGGCGAGAGTAAGCACCTCAAATGAGATGTCAGGAATGCCAATGTACTTAGCAATTAGCCTTTGTGCCTCGTCGCTGATTACTTTCATTGCAGACCACCCCTTCAGCGAACAATCAGGAGCTGGATGAAGTCAACAAACGACGCGACCCTCCATGAAATCCTATCTGATCCCGTGGATTAGTGAATGTCACTTCAAAGGATTGTCTGATCATCTGCCAGGGAACGACATAAACATCCTTCTGTCGTTTTCTTTTTTGTTGTTGTTGTTTGGGAGCAAAAGGGGGTACAAAAAAAAAAAAAAAAAGAAAGAAGAAGAGAGAAGAAGCCAGTACCATTTAACTTGGGGTCTTTGTTTTGCCCACAGAAATCGTAGGATGATGGATTGAATACGGTAAAATGTGTATATGGTTTCACCTATTCAGACGATGAGGTGGCTTAAAAATAAACTGTTTAACTCAGGAAAGTTCAAACAATTGCTTCTGGTAATTGAGTTGTTTTTATTTCGTCTCCGCAAGTTCATTCTTTTCCCCTCCTGTCAGACACAACTTTTCTTCTTTTATTATTTATTTATTTTATTTTTTTATGTGTAGACAGGCCACAAGTAAGCTATATGGAGCTGGTCCAAAAAAAAAGTTGCTTTTATTTAATTGAAGACTTGCAAGCAACTGTATCAAAAATTTCTGATTTTTATTTCAGTTGTACTCATAGAAGAAAGGCGGGATTCTTTCGTACTAGAGTTGGCACTCTATCTCCTCTTGGTATAATAATAATAATATAAAAACTGAAATCTGTTCGGAAAATTTTAACTTATCATGTGTGAACATTCGAGAACGGATGAATAAACTCGGGAATATGCCAATGTTTAATAATGCACGAGATATAGGAAGCAATGGATTGGAATACTACAAGAGTGGCCAAATTCAAACAGCCACATGAATACAGCAATGTTGAATAGATCATCAACTTCATGAAGAATGAATTGTTCAAGAATCTCTAAAAGAATATACAAAGTAAGATAAATGTAGTCGTGAATGATGGATGAAGTATTACCAATTCTGCAAGAAACGTTGTCACATTCAATAGCCAAAAGAATACACCAAAGTTTGACAATTCTAGGTATAAATGAAGAAAGAAGCATTCCAAATTCTACAAGAAACATTATCATTGACAATATCCAAATGATTATATCAAAGTTTGAAAATTCTAGTCATAAATGAAGAATGAAGTATTCCAAATACAATAAGAAGCACTATACAGTTCAATAGGCAACAGAAAATGCCAAAAGTTATAAATATGAAACTTAAAGAAGAAGAAATTGATCAACACACTACGAGTACTTATAGTCATTGCAAATACAAAGGTTTAAAATCCCAAGCCAAAACGTGAAAAGTGCTTCAAAACCACGCTACTAAACACTTCAAGCAAAAGCCAAATTCTCCAGAAAACTCATGAAGACTAACGTTATTCATGAAGCATTTCAAGCGTTAAGGGGCCAAAACTGCCATTTTTGGGCCAAAATTCACAAATTTGGAATGGAGTTTTATTTGCTTGCAACACTTTTCGGATTGCACCACGAATCTCTAACCAGGACAGCATCATGTTCACACATAGTAATAAAGCATTGAGAAATTCAAAAATAATAAAACAAATAAACCAAACGCTTTTATTTCAGAATTTCTCAAAAACACCCCCGTCAAACTTTTAAGTAGTCGTTACCACCCTTAAATGACTGCACGGATTAAAAACGACTTTTTCAATGTCTTTAAACGGGCGACAACCTTTTTATTTTCTTCTTCTTCTTGTCTCAACTGCCTCGGATATAAATACGCGGGGGCTTCAAAAATAGCAGAGTTATTTATGCGCTCTATTAATAAAATAAGGCAATAAATTGTTTCGCTTCAGAAATGTCCCAGCGGAGAGCGAGAGTTACAAATTTAACAACATCTCGCACAGAGCTCAAAGATTTGTGCATCGACACTAAATCTTACCATCTTGCTCGAGAAGACAAACATTGTGCTCTTTTGTGCCATAATTCAACTCTTCGCTTCTGTCCCAACAGGTGGAGAGAACACACTCCCATCCTTGGAACGATTCCGAACGCTAAATAGGTACGTAGAAGTCTCACTGGGTTTGTTTTGTTCAGATGCAAAGCGCAAAGAAAGAAAGAGAGAAGAGTTGGAGCTGTATGAGAGGTGATGATGAACTGAGTCGAACAGCGCAAGTGACTCAACAAGAGACGTGAGTAGTGTCTTAAGGGATCTTCTATATCGAGATGCCGACCTCGGATGAGACTTCTGGAGCTTCTCGGTTGTGAGTCTGGGTGGGCGTCAGTGGCAAACACAACTCCCGTCAATTCCTACGTAAAAATGCATCTATCACAACCATAAAAAGTTGAAAATTTCATCTACTACTGTACCCAAGAAGTAAGACCAATTTTTTTTTTTTTTCAAAGGCTCTTTATTTATTCTTCCAAATTTATTTCATCGCCCTCAAAATAATCCCCTCCGGGCACAATGCACTTAGGCCAACGTTTTTTCCAATCCTCAATGCATGCTAGAAAATCATCAGCAGGGTGGCCTTCAAAGCATTGAATCTCTTCAATCGACTCAAAGTGGTCTTTTGAGTTTAGGGAATAGCCAGAAGTCGCACAGTGTGAATACGGTGGTTGTGGAATGATATGGGTTTTATTTTTTGGGAAAAGATTACAAAGAATCAAAGCAGTGTGAACTGGTGCATTCAGTGTTTTTGGTACCCATCGAGGTTGGACGCGTTTGTGGCCCAAAATGGAATGGACCGATCCTTTTGAAATTCCAACATCATCAGCCAAGATATCTAATTGTAAATAGACGGTGCAAGCGCCCAATCTTTAATTTTTTTGGACGTGAGCTTCGTCGGTTGATGTGGAGGGTCAACCAGATGGCTGTTCTTTTTCAAAGTGTTCTTTGCTTTCTTAGAACTGTTTATACCCCTTATAAACATTTATTTCCGATATAGGAAAGCGCACCGAATGTCTTCTGCAGCATTCTATACGTTTCCGTAAACAAAATTGAATGCAAGTTCTTTGCTCAATGAACTCAGACATTTCAAAGATCGCCGGATTCAGTTTGAGCGTCTCATAAAGGCAAGCGTCACTCAAACACTAATGAATGCCAAATTTCACACAGATGTAAAGGCCAGCAACCTAAAAATGAAGAAAAAAAAATCTACTACACAACTCCTGTAAATTATAACATAAAACCGTAAAAGTTAACAATAATAAAAAGTTACAAGTTTAACAAACAGAAGCGTAAAAAGTTAAAAATTAATCTTAATTTATATAATCCAAGGGCGATTCACATCAGACCTTTGCCGATAGTTCCAATGCCAATTCAGTTCCAATTTTCATAGCCATGGCATAAAATGATCAAAATATTTTACAGTTTTAAGAAGAACTTCTGACGTCAGAATTATACATAAAAATTATATTATAAATGAAAGATTTTTTTTTTGTTCCAATGCAGCTGGCATACAGACATGGACGTCTTGGATGCCTTAAGGCAAGCGCTGCACAGACGTACTGGCTTTGCACTACCCAGGGCGCGCGTGTCACTTGAAGATACGGACGCGGAGTCACGATGCCCCCGCAACGCTCAACGATCCCGTTAGGAGAGGGACCTACGGCTTAAAGTGTATTCCGAACCACTACAAACATCCATGGCAACGCCGGGATTCGAACCCGAAACCTGTGGTACCGAGCGCTAGCCACTCGGCCATTCAGGCCCATAAATGAAAGATAACGGAAACTGTAAAAAATGGACACGCATTTAAGAAATGAGGTACAGACAAAAGAGAGACGATATTGTTTCGAAACTCTGCTAAGTTTTTGCCAAAAATTTACGAAAACTAGTATAAACATCACGACAAAGGCAATGCTATTTACAAGAACTAGGCCTATTTCTGCTGCACACTGCAGAGTCCAAACAAGAATATTTGCCGTGGATAAAGAAATGATTTTGTAAACAGAATTATTAGTCTACGAATCCTTTAATCTATCAAGGATTCTCTTTAAAATCCTTTCCATGTGGATTTAAAACGTTTTTGCTGCTTTTGAAACACCCAGTAAAGACTCGTGGAAATACATTGGCTGGAATTTCAAATCCCAATGCCCTGATGTGTCATAGACTTTGCCATGTTTGTGTTCATTTGTTACTTTCCATTCTGTGCTTTTAATTTATTAAAATGTGACAATTTGAAATAGGTTTATGACTAAACCTGTGTGTCTGTCATATCGATTACTTTTTTTTTATTATGCTTTGAGTTTCCTTTGAATGTCTTTGAATCCAGCATTATCATAAATTTTGATTAATAAATAATTTAATCAATAATGAATGAATAATTTATAACGTTTTAGTATGGACAATAAGTATTTTAGTGATTCCTTAACTGAACTTATTTAAATAAATGAATTAACGAGACAAATACATTGAGGCTATTTTTCATAAAAGATACAATGCTTACATGGTACAAAATGTATGAGAAATGAGTCTTATTTTTATTTCTTTGTTCAAATAACATGTCACATAATTTAGTTAAATGAATAATAACTTGACTAACCAGTGCAGATTCAAATGATCTGTATAATTTACTAAGAAGTAATATTTATATAAAACATTTTCTGTAAAAAAAAGTTGATTTATTCGCATATTAAAAGCGAGTTAGCATTCGCACACAACATTGTAAATATAGTGGCGAAATTAGTTTTTGCACTACGTGGTCAGCATTATAGTTAAAATTTTTAGTGCGCTATTTACATATATATTCATTCTTCCTCCATCTTAAGTACAAAAAAGGAAAGAGGCCCTTCTATGAGAACCAGAGTCATTTGTTTTCATTACGTCCCATTTACATGAGGTAGAGAGCGCCAAAAACTCGATAAAACTCCCGCAGTCATGCAAAGGAAGCATAAAGGAACGTTTAATGAAGAACAAGTTCAGAAAGAGTTTTTTTATTTTTCCCCTTTATTAAATCGCTTTTACAACCATTAGTGAAGGAAGAGTTTAAATTTGTTCTGGTTTATAAAGAAGGGAGAACTATTTTTATTTCATACTTTGTTTCTTTCTGTATAATTGAAACATAAGGGAAGGAAAATTAAAAAACAAAAAAATCTATGTATAAGGATTTTTTTTCTCATTAAAACAGAGCTCCGGGGCAAAAGAAAAAGAGAGAGTTTTCCTTTAATCATTAAATTTCGGAGCCGGGCGCGTGCTCTAGGAAGCTATTAGATTCAGTATAAGCGCAAAATATTCGGATGGATTCATCTTCTAAGAGGGTTCTATCACGATAACAAGTGCCGGTAATTGCTTTATTCCAGAAGCAACTACTGTGTCCAAAAAGTAAAACCAATTTTCAATTTAAAATTCCCGGGGCTTATGGAATTTCAATTTCTTTTTTTTTTTTTTTTTCAGGTTGCTGCCACTGTCCTTGACATATGTGTGAAATTTGACGTCAATATAATCATTAGTTCTTGAGTGACGCTTGGCTTTGTGAGACGCTAATACTGATTCCGGCGATGTTTGAAATGTCTGAATCAATTGAGCAAAGAACTTGCATTCATTTTTGTTTGCGGAAACGTGTTAGAATGCTGCAGTAGGCATTCGGTGAGCATTCCTATGTCGGAAAGAAATGTTTACAAGCGGTATAAATAGTTCGGTGCTTGCAAACCGTCAATTTACAATTAGAGACCTTGCTGCTGATGTTTGAATTTCAAAAGGATCGGTCGGTCCATTCCATTTTGGGCCTCAAACGCTTCATATCTCGATAGGTACCGAAAACAGTGAACGCGCCAGCTCACACTGCATGGATTCTTCGTGACTTTTTCGCCAATAATGAAACCCATATATTTCCACAACCACTGTATTCACACCGTGCGACTTCTGGCTATTTCTTAAACTCAAAAGATCACTCTCGTCTTTTGAGTTTAAGAAATAAAGTTGTTTGAGTCGATTTGAATTGATTGAAGAGATTCAACGTGAATCGCCCCGAGCTTTTAGCATGCATTGAGGATTGGAAAAAAAAGTTGGCATAAGTACATTGTGCCCAGAGGGGATTACTTTGAAGACAATGAAATAAATGTGAAAGAATAAATAAAGAGTTTCTGAAAAACAAATAATTGGGCTTTCTTTTTGGACACAGTAGTATATCAAAAATTGTAATAGTTTTAAATAGCACATGTTTAGCGTGAACGCTTATAAACACTTTTTACCACAATCAATGACCGTATATGACAAGTAGTTTAGTTTGGTTTGTCGCTCTACGGTCATCTTTTACACACAATGGCTAAACAGAAAGGGACCTACAGCAGTTTAAAGCTACCACTACAACATCCATGTTACAACATCCATACAAGAATCACTACAACATCACCGCCGGGATTCGAATCCGAAACTTATACTACCGATCGCCAGAGCGCTAGCCACTCGGCCGTTCGGCCCCATAGAGTCATTTACAAGAAAATTATTTTGCCATAGAATATGACCATTGGATTTTAAATGAGCAAAAATAGGGGTTTTCCATTCAAGGAATGTTACAAAGAGTCATTTCAAATAAAATAAAATAAAACCAAATGAAGTTAATTTATTTTTACTTTTATTTATAAAATATTTGTTTATGAGCGTGTAGTAGTAGGATGTCTGGCATTGGGTGCCACAGGTTTCGGGTTTGTGTCCCGGTGGGGCCACGGATATTTCTAATGGTCCGGAATAAACTTTAAAACCGTAGGCCCCGGTCTAATAGGACGTAGGATGTTGGACTACCCAGTAAAAAAGAAAAACATCTCCTGTGTCGAAATCTACCAATAGGCAGACGTCCTTGGCCCACTACTATAGGGCTGTGGAAAAAAGAGGAATGAATGCCGTTAGAGGGCGCTGCGACGCCAAAGTTAATTGGGCGAAAAAAGTGCGAGTTTGAGAGGGCGCTTGGAAAGCAAGAGAGAGAGAGAGGTAATCTTAGAAGTGTGAGAGGCGTTTTGAGAGAGATTAAGTTCTATGGCATTAGAGATTAGAATGTGTGGTATTACTATTAATTTGTAAATATTGTACAAAGTTGTAATTATTCCTAGTATGTGTAATAAAAAAGTCAACAATTAATTCAAGAGAGCTGATTTATTTCGAACCACCGTTGTGAACTAAAAGAACCCGGAACATTTCTTCTACGTGTTTTCGTCATAAGGGCTGTTGCACCCATGTAGAAGGAATAGTGTGACTGTTTCTTCATTATTGAAATCAAATTTCTATGTAATTAAAAATTTAATATTTTTTATATACATAATATTAAATTATATATATATAATAAACATATTAATGCTTACATTAACCCTTAAAAGGTATCACTAAAAAAAATCCCACTTACGGTACATTGGGTGTAATGTCGCCCCAATAATGGAATTTTATTTTATAAATTTAGTACAGACATGTAAATGAGGTTATATTATAAGACTTACATATTTCGTGAATTAAATTAATTTTTTTTTTACAGTTATTGCAAAGTCTTTTACAAATGAAGTTGATACATAATTGTACATCTCACTGTATATTTTTATCTTCTTCCTTAATGTAGAAGGTGTTGTTTCCTCAACCTTTTCGTTAACAGTTTTTAATGTTATTTGCCTCAGATTATGTGGCACATTCGGTATTTGTGAGAGAGGGAGGTACCTAGTTGTTCACTAAAGCACATGTCATTATTTAATTTAGCTTTCTTTCAACGAATTGGCATTTGTTGAGGAAGCTCCTCCTCATCTGAACTGGACATTATTGCACCGACTCTTTTACGATTACTAGAGTGGATGAAATGCATTTCTTTAGTAATTAAAATTTCAGCACTTTCCAACATGTCATCATCATTTAAATCTACTCCACATCATAAACTTTTTCATTATCACTTATAGTATCCTCTTAATCGCTTAAATCATCGGTTTCAAGCATGTTGTTGTTGCTCTAATGCAGTTGGCGATACAGAGACAATTAAACTTTATGCCATAAGCAAGCGTTGCACCGCTGTTACTCATTTAGGATTATCCAGAAGACACGTGCAGCTTGAAGATAGGCTACAGACGAGAGTAACCCTACCCCGCGACGCTCTACCAGACCGGGAAATACGGTTTAAAGTGGATTCATATCCAATACAAACATCTATGGCACCCGATCCCGAAACCTATGGTACAGAGCGCCACAGCACTAGCCACTCGGCCATCAGGCCCCTACGGTTTCACGCATAATTTTTTCCTTTTCATCTTTTTTTGGCAATTCCGTACTATAAAATTATTTTCTCGGCAGCAAAATAAACAAAATAATATTAACAAAAACACTTCTAGAATAATTATTTTCATATCCCTCGGCTCATAATTGCCTTGTTAGAAACAAAAATTATAACTAAGGTGCTTAACAGCAAATCAGTTCTTCACGAAGTAATTTTAAAAACTTACACTTACGGTATAATGGGTGAAATATCACTCCCCGGATCATTTTGTGTGCAGATGACGAAGCATATAAAGTGAAATTTTTTTGCGATAACGATATCCCTATTCACGCCATAGATAATTACAGGAAAAATTACTGTGATTCGAATTTTTAATAATATTAGAAAAACAATTTACTTGGAATGATTTTTCATCCATTATACCTTTTAAGGCGGGGCCTGAATCGCTCTGGCGCTCGGTACCACAGATTTCGGGTGCGAGTCCCGCGGTGTCATGGATGTTTGTAGTGGTTCGGAATCCACTTTAAGCCGTAGGTCCCGGTCTAATAGGGCCGTAGAGCGTCTCGGGGCTGGTGTTACTCGCGTGTGTAGCCCATCTTCAAGCTGCACGTGTTCTCTGGATAATCCTAAATGAGTAACAGCCGTGCAATCTTTGCTTATGGCCTCGAAGGCCAAGCTGTCTGAGTGTTTGCCAGCTGCATTAGAACAAAAAAAAACTTTTTAAGGCAGGGGTGGCCAACCCAAATGATGCCCGCGGGCCGCTTTGGAAATGCATCCTCATTCCGCAGGCCGCATATAAAATTATGTATCCCCCTATTAGATTTAGACCCACTATACACACTTTTTGGAGTGAAAAGTTGAAACGTAATGAGTTATTATTATTCTGTTTACTATTATTCTTACATGTAAACATAGATACTATAATAATAATGATACTGAACTCACATTGTACAGAAATATATAAAATTCAAAATGAAATATAAAAATCGATAAATATAAATTAAATAAAAAATAAAATGATTAAAAAATATTTATTTTACTAGTGCGATATGTGTTTCTCCACTCCTTCACTTAGCTTTTGCAAATCGATCTCCATTTGGGTATTTGCACATCGTAATGAGTGTTGCAATCGTAATTGTAATTGGTGATTATCGTAATAGGTGATGACCGTTATTGTAGTTGGGGTTTATAATTTAATTATTATACGAAGTCATCATTGTAAATTCATCAATGAAACAGACAATAGAGAGTTTTTGCATACCGTACGTTAGTTACCGTAGGACGTCCGTTAGCTTTTTTCCACCTAGCGCTCATGCTCATAGGAAACTGCGCATGTGTATCTGTAATAATGTTTCCTATGAGCATGCGCGTTAGGGAGAAAAAGCTAACGGACGTCCTACGGTAACTAACGTACGGTATGCAAAAATTCTCTATTGTCTGTCACATATTCGCAAGACTATTATTTTAAAATGAAAGTTAATTTTTTCTCATCATTTCGACAGTTCATTTTTGAATAGATGGATGCACCCATAATGTATTTTTTTAATGCATTGGTTTTCACTACTTTGGCCATTATAAAAGAAATATATTTTGTAGAAGTGTGACAAATCTCATGAGCCGAAAATATGTTCAAGGCGGGTCGCGGGTTGGCCACCTCTGCTTTAAGGGTTAAAAATATAAATTTATCTTTATTTTTATATAAAGTTAGTCAGATATCATTTTTAATAACTGGTTAATATCTTCAACGACTGGTTAAGTAAAAAAAATTATAATATATTATGCTTTAAGTAATTGGTTTAGATGGAATGGAATTTTCAGCATAGGCATGCACTACTGTACCCGAAAAATATGACCGATTATTTTTTTTTTTCAAAAACTCTTTATTTATTGGTCCAAATTTATTTCATCGCCTTCAAAGCAATCCCCTCCGGACACAATGCATGGAAATCTCTCGAAGGGAAAGCCTTGGCTCACTCTGGGCTGTCGTGCTATTGACGATAATGATGTATTATGAAGATATCATTGGCAAGGTAACAATTGCATTTCCAAGGATTTTGGTTTTAATTATCAAAAATCTAAAACAATAAAATTGTTTATCGTAATTGATCACTCATATTTTTATAATGTTTCCAAATACGTCAAACTTTTCCAAGATTTTCCCAGATAATTCACGTTCATTCGGGTTTTTGTAAAACATAATTAAAATACTGTGGCTTGAGCTTATACAAAAGTTTTCATAAAATGCAAGATCTGCGGACTCAGACTCGGATTTTGTGGACTTCTGGACTTGCGGACTCGAATTTTGTGATGTTCATTAGAACATTCCGAAATTCGAGTTGAAATCGAACTAGTTGATACAAAGGCTTCAAGAGAAAGACTTACTGCCATTTTGATGGAAATGTGAAAATAAGCCGTACATCAGCAAAATGTTGACAAAATGCGAATTGCCTTTATGGGTGTGAACTAGTGTATGAATGAGGGTTTGAATGAAGTTCCAGATGAGAATTCAAAATTATTTACTGAAAGGGAAATCAACAACGAACCCATAGGAAGGTTAAAAATGAAACTGGAAAATGCACTCTGTATAATGTTCACCCTAATTTTTAAATGCAAAGGCTTCAGATTTCCATTATCATAAATTTATAAAGAAATTTTTTTTAAAGTGCTTTCGAAAGCGCTTTGTCAGTTTTATGTCTCTCTGCGGTCATCATGTGCACACTTTGGGCTCATTAGACCGGAACCTACAGTTTAACATGGATTCCGAACCACACACAAACATCCATGCCGTCGCCAGGTTTTTTTACCTGAAGTATGTGGCATCAACCGCCAGAGTGCTACCATCGGCCATCAGGCCCGTTTTATGACACTGAAATAAAAACAGAACTTGATTGGTATGTGTTCCATGAAAGAACAGTCGCGAATAGACCAGCGATCCTACGCCGTTGATTATAATGCGAGAATTTTTATTTTCTCGGGGCCTATGGGCTGTGGATGATAGGTATATCATAGTAAATCTAAATGCGCCAATTACTGTCCTGAAGATCTATTCATAAATCGCTCTAATGAAGCAGCAGGGTTATGATTTTAAAACCATTGTGTTGTGTTCCAAGATGTGGCCTGTTTCAGCTCCACGAGCACCGTCAGCACGAGTTATGCGGCAAATAAATACAGGACCATTCATAAACCAACTCGTTGGATGCAGTCAAGTTGGACCGCTATAAAGTGCAACATAGCAGCAACAGCGTGAATTATGTCTTAGAAGGGCAGCCAACCAGAAAAATACTTAATACTTTGGCGCGTGCCAGTGATAGATGTTTGTTCCCCCGTTCAAATTCAGGCAATTTCACAACTGTGGATATTCCGACTTATTGTTCCTTTCCGTTACGTTTGCTGAAACATCTTTTATTTCCATAATAGCTGGGGGGAAGGGGTGTCGTACAAAGCAGTTCTGGGTGCTCAAAGTATGCGAAATCTCTATTGTTATGACTAAATTACGGCGCTTTTAAAGTGATGCTTAAAAAGGTGTACGAAATTTCTGAAATAATTCTACATTTTTAGTTCCAATTTTCCGAGTAGCTTCTTGTGATGTATGACTCCGCTTTTGGCAGTAATTGGATTTCCTTTGTAGAAGTGGAACCGGTGGTTTTTTAGTAAATCCCAATCTTAAACGTAGTTTTGTTGTTCACTTAGAAGAAATATTATCTATTGTGAAAAAAAAAATTATTTATCAAAGAGACTCTTTCCAAGTCATTTTTTGAAGCTTTATTATGTGCACTTTTAGAATTTCTGAAATAAAAATATTTAAATCTTATTAAAAAAAAAACAACAACAACAAGGAAGATGCACATTGTAAAAGTTGTCGGTTGAAGCATTTACTTAAACAATTTAAATGAAGGCGAAACAAACTCGGTATATATATATATATATATATATATTAACTTGCTTGTTACTTTTGGTGAGTTTGACATTGAGACACTTTAAGCTTGAGAAAATTCTAATCACCCACTTTTAAAATAATAATACTAATAAAGAATATTTGAAAGTCTTTGGAAAAAAATTCAAAGTAGCTCAACCTCTAACCAACATTATTCTACAAACCTTTAATTTTGGCATCTTCACTGAAGCATTTGATCAAGTGAAAATCACAGGAAATGGCAGGCGTCAGGAAGCTTTACAATACTCAAAAAATATTTTTTTAAATGTGTAAAATTAAGAATACAATATAGGAAAACAGTTTTAAAGCAGAATCGTGTTGTTTGAATACTGTAATAGAGAGGTGTACTATGCTAACAGGTGTAGCGCTATCCATGAGTAGGCGAGCAGGCCTTGATAAACTGAGTTATGAGTTACAGCAGATGAGTTATTGCCGAGACGCCCACAGAAGTTTTGAGCGTCCTTTTATTGTCGGGCAATGGCAGACGTCAAGCCTCTTTGACTCAGATGGGTTTCTCCGTAGAGAGCAAAGCGGATTGGAAGGAGTGAGTTGCAGTTGGGGTGTGGCAGGTGTGCCAAAGCGCCTTATGAAGGTAACTATAGCTGATATTTATTATACATTTATTTTATAAATACCGCGCTTAATTTTATTCGTGTCGAAAAATAAAATTTGTGTAACTAAATGTAGACTGGGATCAGACTTATATCTGCCATGATATATATATACCTTTTATTTACTTTTGTAATTAACTTTTGGTGCAGATAATTTATGCAATAAGGGGCCTGATGGCCGAGTGGTTAACGCTCTGGCGATCGGTACCATAGATTTCGGGTTCGAATCCCGACGTTGCCATGGATGTCTGTAGTGGTTCGAATCCACTTTAAACCGTAGGTTCCTGTCTAATAGGATCGTAAAGCGTTGTGGGGGTAGTGTTACTCCACGTCCGTAGCATATCTTCAAACTGCACTTGCCCCCTGGGTAATGTCGGTGCAGCTCTTGCTTATGGCTTAAAAATAAATGTCTGTATTGCCAGTTGCATTAGAAAAAAAAACTTATGCAATAAATAATTGCTACATAACATGAACATATCATAATAAACCCTATAGGTATGTGAACGGAGCACGCATATTTTGAAGTTCTGGGTGAATTTCCTCTTCTCAAATATAAAATTTTTAATGGCAGAAATGGATGCCCCTGAAATTTTTCCTGGGAAATTATTCTTAATAATGAATATCAAGCAAAATATAATTTTTGTATTATATACAGCAGTTATTTGATCAATAAAAGAAAAACATATTATTTGAATAAAAAGAGCCTTTTAGTATTTATACTGTTTTTCGTGAAAACTGTTACAGAATTCTTCTTCTAGTTTTCTGTCTTGGTCTTTTGAATGGATTCCTAAAAAAAGAAATAAAACTTTTCGAACCTAATGAATCGGAAATTGTCTCGAAATCATTTTGACGAAGAAAAAGAAGAAGAAGAAAAGACCCATCCGTTCTTCCAGAAGTAAACAAAAGCTGTTTTTAAAATAAGACCCTCCGTTGAATGGGGTGCGCGAGCTGCTGAACCCGTACAAAGATGACTTCTTCTTCTTCTGCAAGCGGTGAAACAATATTGAAAAGCAGTCATTCGAAAAAGAAAAAAAATTAAAAAAGAGGAGCGTGAGCCGAAACGGGAACAGCAGACGACCGAGTGTGTGAGGCGTTCCAAAGATGATTGGGGGTGGGGAAGCGTCCCTCCAAAATAGAATTCTGATTCACAGCCTGTTAACTTGGAAGAGTGGCACCTTTTGTTGTCGACTCTGGTGCGACCGGCGACCTTTTGGCAAGGCAAGGACGCCAGCTTCTCTTCCGGGAGTCGCCAAGGACAAGAACATCTTCGAGAATCATCGGTTTTATTAAAAACAGATAACTAGAAAACATATTGGGTAGTATTCTAATTAACAAAAACACTAGAAGAGTTTCATAAAAGATTGCTATTAACAAGGATAATTATTATTATTATTAATTAAAGTCATATTATTATTAAAGATATTATTATTAAAGTCCCTTTAAAAGTTTTCATTTTGTTAAACATTCGTTCATTAAAATTTAATTTAATCTCCTGGCTTCTTCGTGAACCATCAGTTTATTAAAAAATAAATAACAAGAAAAACACATTGAGTCCAGCTTCCAATAAGAGTTTCACAAACGATTGCTATTACTAAGAATAATAATAATTATTATTATTAATAAAGATTACATTTTTTGTCTAGCTTCATATATTTCAACAAACGACGATCTCCTGCTGGCTTCTTCGCGAACAATCGGTTTTATTGAAAATAAATAACAAGAAAACATATTGAGTCTAGCTTCCGATAAAAAACAAAAGTTTGCTATCAATAATGATAATAATAATGATTATTATTATAGCTATTATTAATAAAGAATACATTTTTCTCTAGCTTCTATATATTTCAGCAAACGACTTTTTAATAAAGATGAGAAATCGTTTATCTTTATCGAAAAAAAATCATAAAAGACTTTAAAAAGCCTTTTTAAAAGTCTTTATTTTGTAAAAAAATGCATTCATTAAAAATAATGCGAAATAATTGAGTCTTAAATGAACAAACACAGTTATATTAAACGAAGCAGGCATGGAATGTGTTGGTTCTTTTAATGAATTGAAAATTAAAAATGGAAATAATAACCATAATTGTACTCTATTACACTTGACATAAATAAATTTGAAAATAATAAAAAGAAACAAAAATTTAGACAATAAAAATAAATAAATATAAATATAAATAAACATAAACATAAATAAACATAATACAAATAAATAAAATGTTTAAATAGACATAAAGAACAAAAAAGAAACATTTAATAAATTCAAAAAAAAAAATCCATACATAAAAAATAAATAAAATTTAAATTCCAAAAATAATAAAAATTAAATATAATAAATAAACATAAAAATAAAATAAGCATAATAAAATAAACAAATAAATATCAAATAAATCAACATAATAAAAAACAAATAAAAATTTAAATAATACAAATAAATAAATAAATATATAATAAACATAAATAGTAAAATAAACAATTAACAAATAAGTAAACATAATAAAAATTTAAATAGACATAAAAAAAAAGAAAAAAAAATATTCAAACAAATTCATAGGAAAATTCTATACATACATAAATAAAAAGAATGACAAGTATTTTTTTAATGTTTTAACTGTAAATCTACCTTCAATAATCTTGTTATTCTTATCTAAGTTAGTTTTATGCGCAATTTTAATTTAAATGCAAATGAATAAAAGTGTATTGAATCTTATACGACATAAAATAAAATGCTGTCATCTGCTAGGATTGTTTTCAATTTTTGACAGTTTTAAAATATTTAATTAATTAGTTTGTTACTAATTATTCAGCTATAATGTAATGTGTAACCAAAACAACTTTATAATATCGCATAAAAAAAATGCAATAACGAATAAAAACGCATCCTATTGCGATTTTAAAAAAATATTGTTGCAGCTGATGAGTAGTCAAATAAATCGACAATGAGATTGACTTAATAATGTTTTTCAAAATTTCAACCCATCAGAAGAGTTGTGAAGATTTAGAGCTATAATTTTTAAACCACTCATGAGAACTTAATAGTATTAAAAAAAAATTGTACAGTTGAAAATAAGTGACGTAAGATAATGATACTTAATAACAAAATGATAATAATTACTAAATTTTACTAACTATGCATACAAAATACTGTCATATTTTACAAAAAATAGAAACTCTGAAAGGATGCAAAATTATTCCCTCCACTGTAAATACACATTCCAGCATGGCTTCCGAAAGAGTTTTCGCACGATTTTACTTTTAATGGCAGAAATATAAAATAAATAATTCACAGGAAAAATATAAACTTATTAATCAGTTCAAAGGTGTTATAATGGATTAAATATATATATATATGTATATATATATCTTCTTCTTCAATGGCTCGACAGCCTAATAATGGGCCAAGGCCCTCTGCCTCTAGCAGATTGCGAAACATGAGATGTTTTTTTCGGTATAAGGGTGTCAGCCTGTCAGTCGAACGTCCTACAGTCATACGAGACAGGGGCCTATGGTTTAAAGTGGATTCCGAACCACTACAAACATGCATGGCACTGCAGGGAATTGAACCCGAAACCAGTCGCACTGATCGCCAAACACTCGGCCCTCCGGTCATATATATATATATATATAGAATTAGGGATGAGGATCTATGAGCTGGCATCGTTTCAAAAAACGTGGAGCCTCGATGGCGTTTGGGATATTCAGCATCGTGCCTCGTGAGTCTGACTACCTGGTGGGAGCTTTCCAGTTTTTCTCCCATACGATACGCAAATGCGGGGTAATTCCCTCTAAAAATTCTCTTGTAAGTCACTGCCTTACTTTCTTTAGAGAACTTCAGACTGCAAACGTCTCCATCCCGACAGAAGCTGCCCTCCCCCCTTTCCTTCTTTCCCTTAGAACACACGGTTTCATTGATTTGATCTAGATGTTGCTGTGGCTGTCGTGGGATAAGAAACAACGTATATATATATATATATATATATATATATATATATATATATATATATAATATGAAACTTTTACTGCTGCCTATCAGATCGTGATTATCACTTTTCTAAAAAATTCTGATTTTAAGGCTCTTTTCTCTAAAAACAATGTTGTTGTTTTTTACATACAAGTTTATATTTACATATTTTTTATATTTCATTTTGAGTGTATAAATATATTTCTTTACAATGTGCGATTACTGTCATTATTACCTATGTTTAGATGCAAGAATAATAGTAAACACAGTAATATTAACTCATTCTGTTTCAATGTTTCACTCCAAAAAATGTCTCTAGTGGGTCTCAATCTAATAGGGAGATATATAATTTGATATGCGGCCCGCGGAATTAGGGTGCATTTCCAAAGTGGCTCGCAAGATCATTTTAGTTGGCCACTCCTGAACTAAACGGTCACATTTCGCCAAATATATTTCTTTTTTGGCGAAGTTGCAACACACCAATAATAGAATAAATCATTTCGAAAATTAAACAACTCTCTTTAAATTCACTTAAGAAATGTAAATTTGGTGATTTATATATGGCGATATTATATTTCATATTTGGCGATTTATATATGGCGATATTACATTTTATATTTCGCGATTTATGAATGACAATATTATATTTTATATTTGGCGATTTATAAATGACAATATTATATTTTATATTTGGCGATTTATATATGGCGATATTATATTTTATATTTCGCGATTTATGAATGACAATATTATATTTTATATTTGGCGATTTATATATAACAATATTATATTTTATATTTGGCGATTTATCGCTTGAGGTTGGCTAACGGAAAAGCACACACGTTTTTTGCTAAGTGAGAGAATCCGTGTATAAATCAACGTCATTTAGCTTTAAAATATATTCAAAAAAATTCTCCACTTATTTGGTTTGTTTTCTTTTATATGAATAGTAGTTTATTAAAATGTATATTATTTTATTGCACAAAATTGCCCCTCAACAGTTCTGATGCCAAAGTGAAAATATTCATTAAGATGCCACAGGTCATTGAAGAGCAGAAAAAGCATTTCATTCCTTCAATATCGCTTCTCAAAATAAAAAAAGCAAAGTAAACAGACAAAGTTGCAGTTAACAGGCTGTGTAAATCCATAAATTTACAGCTTCTTGACAATGAAGTAGAGAATAATGTGGCAGCAGTTTCGAAACACCGGCCATTGTTTGGCGAGAGACGTCAAATTATAACATCAGCGTGAGATCGATTGGAATTCTTTGACCTGATGCTTTTTTTTTTCTTTATATATTGTTTTTATGTTGTAGCACACAAAGTCGCAGTCCGCTTCAAGGTTAAGGTTATGATTAGGTAGTAGTGTGCGTCCTTTTATTATTTTTTTAATTTCTTATCTCCAACAAGAGTGGGGAAAAAAAATCAATGAAAGGAAGTTACGAAAATGTTTATTTAAATTATTCGACGATGTTTATGCGAGATATTAGTCACAAAAGGTTTTGGAAAATCAATACCGAATCGTTTTGATTACGATAAAATTATCGATAGTGCTATGGACTGTATATTCGATTTTTATTATCTCATTTTTCATTTAATTATTGAAAATTTCGTAATTTCGAGCATTGTCGTTAGTTTTTTTATTTAAAAAGAATATTAGTATTAGTTAAGACTTTTTTTTATTGATTTGAGAACGTTGAAGTAATCACAAAAGATTTTGGAAAATTAATACCGAATCGTTTTGATTACCATTAAATTATCGATAGTGCTATGGACTGTATATTCGATTTTTATTATCTCATTTTTCATTTAAATAGTGGAAATTTCGTAATTTCAAGCATTGTCGTTAGTTTTTTATTTAAAAAAAATATTAATATTCGTTAAGATTTTTTTTTATATTGATTTGAGAAGGTTGAATTAATTATTTAACAAAACTTATTTTGATTTCAACGCATCTTAACAGATAAAAAAGCAATGTAATTTTAGGCAACTAAAATACTTCATTATCATTGTTTTATTTATTTTATCAATTTAATGGAACAAAAAAATTTTTTTTTCCATAGATAATATTTAATGCGTTAAAAAAATTAAAAAAAATTCATTACTGCGGTTATGTTGAAATTGATTTAGTGTGATTTGTATTAAAATAGAAAATTTGGTCTTTACTAAACTTATTTTATTTTTTTAGAAAACGTTTCATTTCACCTATTTTATAACTTTCATTATGTATATGTGTATTTATTTATAGAAAAAAATTCTATTTGTGAAATTTGTTGCTGTTAAAACTTGATCTTAAGGTCTAAAACTTGTTCTGAAAAAATTACTATAAATACTATTTTTTTTTAATTCATTTCTTTAAAAACATTTTACAATGTTAAATTTCTCAAAAATTATTTTAAATTTGCATGTTTTAGTGAATTAGAATACTTTTTGCAAATCAAATTCAGTATGATAATGAATTTAAAACGAAGAAGTAAAGTATATAAAATAATATTGCCGAATTGAAATTGAAATACAAATTATTGACCCTGTATGTTACGGTAAATTAGTAAGCTGGCAAATCCTTCCTCTGCTCTGTAGGAAGATAGTGCGAACCTCACTTACGAATGGCATGTTCGTTTTAAATGGTGGTACCAAACTTGGGTGTAATGTTACTGGATAACGCTGAATCTGCTGCATATCTAAATGCAGTAAAACGTAGAATAGATCTTTTATAGAATAAGAATTTCAGTATAGAATAAGAATTTTTGCCAATATTCGAAAACAACAACAATAAACAATTAATTAACAGAAATGTACATTGAATTTTCTTTAAGGATTTGAAGGGAAAAAAAACATTGACAAAAAAAAAAAAAAAAAAAACCTCAACGCCAAGAAAAAATTATTGTAGAGTAATGAAATTCGAACAATGCATTTGTCCTATTAGCATGTTTAATTGATTAAATTTTAAAGATCATAGGTTAATCTAAGATCAAGAAAATGTAAAATGTAAAATGCTGTTACATTAATAGCCGGTGTAACCTCCAGAATTTCGAATGCAAGCCTGCAAACGTGCATGCAGGTGCCGAATGTCATTTTTTGGTATGGAGTTCCATGCTTGTTTTGTCAATACTGGGACGGTCAGTACTGGCTGCGGATGATGCTGGAGGTGTCATCCAATGATATCCTAAACGTGATCAATTTCAAATAGTCAAAATACATGCCATGAAAGCATTTCAATAGAAAAATATTTTCTGCACAAAACGGTAAACATACATGAAAGTTTTAACAATGTTTACATTATATTTATAATACGTTGCTAATTTCTCTACATTCTTTTAAAATTGCTTGTAAGAGAATGGCGAGGAAAAAAAGGGGCTCTTGGCGTGAAACGAATGCACAAAAGAGCGATATTCAGCTAAACGGGCAACCCTTCCCCACGGTCATTAATTGTGCGGCAAAAGCGCTCAAATAATTGCGTGTTTTGTCTAAACGGATTGTTGTTTACTGAGAAGGCTCTCGTCCGGTGAGAGCAGCAGCCGAAACACTTTCCCGCTATCTCCGCTCCACCCCTCCCTCCCTCCCTCTCTCCTCTTTTATTTATTTATTTTTTCATTATTATTCCTTTCTCTTAATTTAATTCTCTTAGTCTAGCCTCTTCTGAATTCTTTTCTTTTAAGTTTTTCTTTCATGTAATCTTAAGAATTATTTCATATTTGTTTTCATCTTAGAAATTTGCAACTACCGTGATTTCGGTTTGTGTTCGGTTGGTCACGGTTTAGACTCGTTATCGGAATTTTTTTCTTCGAGTTCAATTCGCCATTAATTATTGGCGATGATACATTCATCGCCAATCGCCGTGTTCCATCATTGTATTCTTCGGATTCTTTTTTATTTACATTTATGAAATTTGATTTTTAATATTAATATTTTAAAGCACAAAGCTTAATTAAATTATTTAATAATATTGCATAAGTTAAATAGTATTCAATATTATTGAGTCCACCATTAATTATTGGCGAGAATACATTCATCGCCAATTGCCGTGTTCCATCATTGTATTCTTCGAATTCTTTTTTATTTACATTTATGAAATTTGAATTTTAATCTTAATATTTCAAAACACAAAGCTTGATTAAATTATTTAATAATATCACATAAGTTAAATAGTATTCAATATTATTGAGTCCACCATTAATTATTGGCGATGATACATTCATCTCCAATTGCTGTGTTCCATCATTGTATTCTTCGAATTCTTTTTTATTTACATTTGTGATTTGATTTTTAATCTTAATATTTTAAAATACAAGATTTAATTAAATTATTTAATAATATTGCATAAGTTAAATAGTTGCGAGCGTACACACAGCGATTGGCGATGATGCATTCATCGCCAATTACTGTGTTCGATCATCTAAAAAATTTTATTTTTTTATTTACATTTGTGAGATTTGATTATTAATCTTTATAATTTAAAATACGAATGATCTTTTAAATTCTTAATAATATTAAATATTATTTAATAGTTTTCAATACTATTAAGTAAACAAAATTTAAAAACAAATTTTGAACAAATTTTACAAAAGGAACAAATTTTAAAAAACAAATTTTAAAAAAGGAACAGCTTAATTTGAAGTAATTCTTTTTCGTATTAATGAAATTATGTATTTATAAATATTATTTTTATTTTTTATTTTTTTTTTATATTTTCATGAAAATAGGTAGAAAGTAAATTATGTTGTATTTTCAAACAAAACCAGAGTTCTGCTTTCGTTAAATCAATAAAATGAAATTGATCTTTATTAAATATATTCCTAAGCATTATAATCAAATGTTTAACCAATAGTAAATAACTTTTATTTATTGATTTTCTTACTCAAAAACTATTTTGCAGCGTTAGTTTGCTTTTTCAGAAAAATGATCATGAACACTGGTAAATATACCTCTAATTTTGTGTTGTTGTTTTAGAATCACAGGCATTTTAACCTAAATTCATTCATTAATGCAACAAATTCAGCTTTACGTAGGACTCCGTACACAGCACACCCTTTGAGAAACACACAACAGATTCAAGAATTATCCAGGCTGCACCATGATATTACATCCACGTGTCATCACTATTAGGAAACGAACATACGTAGAGCTCCTTCCTTTTCTTTAAAGACTTTCCAGCCTACAGATGTGTCGTATTCCATTCCGGCATAAACACAGAAGCTTTTGGTCCTACTTCCATTGTAGGGTTTCGAATAGAACACACTTTTCGGAAATCCAACGCGCTGCCTATCAAGCCTACTTCCCATTTCACTTCATTTAAATACATATAAATAAGAAGGAATATGATGCACAAATAGATTTTTAGTTATTTATGTGTTAATGCTCTAATTAACAAATAAATAACTAAAAATCTAATAAACAAATATATATATAAAAAAAAATTATGTTAATTCCTACTTTTTTTTCACTCTATTGCAGAAAGTCCTTTATAAATAATTTTCATTCCTTTTTTTTAAGTTTATCTGCCACCATCTATGGGTATATAGATGCAACCTAAATCTAAAAAAAACTGAAATGAATTAATTAAATTTAAGGAATGAAATAATATTTGAAAAAACTGTATTCACATCCAGTGTCATCCACTACAAGTTTAATAAAATGTATTTGAACTTGAGTGGATGAATAAAAAGTGTTTTATGAAGATATTATATATGTAGGGAGAGTGTAAGCTAATAGAAGGAATTAAAAAAACATATAACTAGATGTAATACTAAGACGGCTGTAATGACCTCGCTGGCTGATATTTTATTGAATATTTTTTATCTAACGGTCAGTTTTAAAATTTATTAAAATAAAAAAAATTTAAAAAAAAACAGATTCTTGAAATTTATTTTAAAATAAATTAAAAATTTATTTCTTTTCTTTATTCTTGTACCTTCAGCTTCCATCTTTGTTGAATATTTTCTTTTTTAAAA
The DNA here is from genome assembly GCA_021605075.1 of Caerostris darwini. NCBI lineage: Eukaryota > Metazoa > Arthropoda > Arachnida > Araneae > Araneidae > Caerostris > Caerostris darwini. The sequence continues at coordinate 82,273 of BPLQ01004772.1, forward strand.
TAAATCTTTATGAAATGATGTATAGCTTCAAATAACGTTCTACCGGATGCGAAAAAGTAACTTTTCAAAAGTTAAAAAAAAAAAAAAGTTTTCGTTAGTTTAGAACTAAAAGTATAAATTTTAAATTGTCTTAAAAAATTAAGGATATAATGAGAATGTTTATAAAGAATCATCACATGAATAGACATTGAAATATTCATTATATATAAGATACAAATGAAGCCTTAAAAAAATTGAAAAATAGTTTGAAGAAACAGTAAAAGAAAATTATAAAATATTAACCACCCCTATCAGTTCTCCTTTGGATCTTGTATATATATATATAATATATATTATATCAGTTAAAAGTTGTAAGTCAATTAAAAAAGCTACCCATATATATATATATATATATATATATATATATATATATATATACACAGGCTAACTTTTAATTAAGCTACAACTTTTAACTGCATTTAATAAAATAACTCCTCAAAGTCTCGCTAAATTGTGCTACGAATGCGTACAGTGAGAGAGGGAATAAAAGGTGTTTGCTTCAAGGCAGTTCCTAGCCATTTTGAAAATGTCTCCCAAAGTGTCTTATTCAACTGAAGATCGTATTTTTATTTTTAAAAATTGGTATTTATGTGATGTGCTGACAGGATTTAGATGAAAAGAGGTCCTAGGCTTTTGAGGACCTTTCAGAAACGAACAGACCCAATGAGCCGAACGCATTGAGCTTAACCAATACATTTTTATGTTTGTTTATTAGTTATTATAATTTCTACTTATTTTCGACTCAGTGTTTATAGAATAGTGTCATTCTAATGTCCCCTCTTGATCTTAAGGACCTAGGCTGAAGCCTATAGGAAAATCCGGCCCTGTTTGCTGAAGATAAAGTTTGCTGAGACAGTCTTTTTACCCCCCAATTCATAATCTGGGTATGAACACCGGTGAATATATGTTCAAGCAGGATGGTACCCTCCCGCATAGAACACTGGCACCATTAAAAAATCTTAAATATAAATTAAATTTCTTTTGACACCATTAAAAATCATTTTAGATTTAGAGTTATCGTTTATCAATAACCAAACATTTATCCTGGTGCATTGCATTGGCCACTTTATTCACCAGATATGAATCCACGTGATTTCTGTCATTGGGCTCATATGAAAGATTGTGTTTATGAGAACTAGGCCGGCAGATTCTTATTAGCTCTCGCATTTACAAGCATTAAAAAAGGAGCTCTTGAATGTGTCACTGACAACTCTGTAATTAAGTTGCATTGCTGTATCACATTTGAAGATCATCACTTTGAAAACCTTGGCCGCAGGTTTCGGGTTCGAATCGCGGCGGTGCCATAGATGTTTGTTAGTGGTTCGGAACTTTAAGCCTTAGGTCCCGGTCATATATGACTGTTGAATGTTGGGCGTAGAGCTGACAACCCTACTCCTTAAAAAGAAAAAAACATCTCTCGTCTCGAAATCTACCAGTAGGTAGACAGCTTTGGCCCACACTGAGCTGTTGCGCCAATGATGAGGATAATGATATATATAAATATACACAGTACAATCCCATTAATGTGACCACCACATACTTTGGACGTCAACGGGAAATAACCCATCACAAAAGGCAGGTGGCAGCACATTGCAGTGGAGTGTATATAAAGGATGTCCTAGGGCATCGGAAAGCATTTCAATCGTTGGTTACTATATTACTATACTTAATAACTAGCTCTGCCAAAGGTGGTTATTCTGGCTTTGGACATTAATGTGACTGGACTGTGTATATTTATATTGTCTATATGTGTCTCTGCTTGATATTTTTTGTAATCCAACCCTATTTTTGTACTATTTTGGATAAAGCTAGCACTGCAGCTCATTTCATAAGAACAATCGGAATATTTCCAAACCTGCGTATTGAATAAAAAGGTGTTGCAGTTCGACAGGAAGGTCGTTGATTATGGAGTCAATGCGAGCAATAAACAAAATTCAGTAAACAGTAATCTTACGAGGAGGTCTTCCACAGGGGTGGGCTTAGTAAGGTAAACACGGGGATCTAATGACTGAGTGAACTTCAAAATGTGCAATTAGTGACAGTTTGGTTCTTGATTCTAATATTTCCCTGTAATAATAGGACCTTAAATTATACATGTCCGGTGTCCAATACATCAGCGATCCTAAGGTCACTGTGGAAAGGAATGCGTTATTTATTAATTTTTGTGCGGTAGCGTGTTGAAAATGAAAATATATATAAATATATGTAAAAACAAGTAATATAAAAATTCCCTCTATATTGCAGAAAGTCCTTAATGGGAGGTATTCTAAAGTATCTTTTCCTTTATAGCAAGACTTATATATTTCTCATTTATTGCATCATTTGTGATCTATAAGACTTGCATTTCGTTCAATTTATGAATGAAACAAGTAATATATATATATGAAAATTTTTAAAGTTAATTCCTAATTTTTTTTCACTCTATTGCAGAAAGACCTTTATAGATAATTTTCATTCATTTTTTAAAGTTTACCTGGCGCCATCTATGGGTGGATGCATTCAACTTAAATCTAAAAAAAACTAAAATGAATGAATTAAATTTAAATATTGAATTGATATTTGAAAAAACTGCATTCACAACCAGTGTCATCCACTACAAGTTTAAAAGAGAAATGTATTTGAAGTTGAGTGGATGAATCAAAAGTATTTCCATGAACGATTGAAAATTTGAACACTATATATATAGGGAGAGTGTGAGCTAATAGAAGGAATTGAAATAAAAAGCATGACTGATAATTTAATTTGCGAAAAAAAAAGGCATGAGATGTCAATCACATTCCTTATTAAAAGGATTAGCATTGTAAAAAGAGGATAATGTCTTAATGCAGGGGTGGCCAACCTTGAACATTTTTACAGCCCGTGAGATTTATCACACGTTTACAAAATATATTTATTTTAGAATGACCAAAGTAGTGAAAAACAACGTATTAAAAAATACATTATGTGTGCATCCATCTATTCAAAAATTAGCTGTTCGAAAATATGAGAAAAAATGAACTTTGATTTTTAAATAATATTCTTGCGAATATAGGACGGATATTGCCTGTTTTATGGATGAGTTTGCAGTTATGAGTTCGCAGAATAATTAAATTATATTCTGCGAATTCATGGGGCGCTCGCATCTTGGAACTTTTATTATCATAGGTATATGTTCCCCTTTAAGTGACGCAGTGACCATCCCTTGATAAGCACAGTTGATTGTGGATAGCAGAGCAAGTCAGACTTTTAATTGATGTTGTTAGCGCTTTCGGTTCAAGTTACACCTGCGAATCGTTTTTTTCTAAAATGAAATGGACCCAACGTAACATACGCTCAAACATAACGGACGCAACACCCATTACGATGTGCCAATACCCAAATGGAGATCGATTTGAAAAAGCTAAGTGAAAGAGTGGAGAAGCACATATCGCTCTAGTCAAATAAATATCTTTTAATGATTTCATTTTTTTTTATTTCGTTTATATTTATATATATATATTTTTTTCTAGTGTTAGATGTCTCTTTACAAGGTGAATTTAGCATCACTATTATTATATTATCTATGTTTATTTGTAAGAATAATATTAAACACAAAAATTATGGTTCGCTATGTTTCCATTTTTCACTCCAAATGAATGTCTATAGTGGGTTTACATCTAATGTGGGGATATATGATTTTATAGGCGGCCCGCGGAGTTAGGGTGCATTTCCAAAGTGGCCCGCAAGATCATTCGGGTTGGCCACCCCTCTTTTAATGTAAGCCAAGAAAAGTAACTGAAGATAAAACAAATTGAAGCGCATTATTTGATGGTACAACCCAGCTACTTTCTATAAGGTTAGTTTCAATCGAAGAAAGAATTTTTAGTTATCAATGAGTATTATTAATAATAGTAAAAAATATCTGGTAATATTGGTAATAATAAATATCTGGTCTTTTTGATTATAGTTTTAAAAACCACTCAATTAAGCATCGAACTTAAAATGAATGTGCTACCCTATTATGAGTTAATCTGTTCAGTCACTTCGCAGCAACTTGAAATGAATCACTTTGTAAAATTCGTCCGATTCATCCTCCGAATGAAACGATTTGATCTTTAGAGCCAGATTTGAAAGAAAAAATTTTGTATCGTAAATTGTAAATTTTCGCAATTTTTTTACGAAGTGGATGAAAATGAGTGATTAGTATAGAAGGCAATTAAACAAATTTAATTTTACATTAGTAAATCATATAAAAATGTCATGCATAAATATCCACATAAATTACTTAAAAATAATTAATAATTCATTTTAAAAATGAGTGATAATTTTGATTTATAATTTTTTGAGGAGATTCTAAAAATTCCTAATAAAAATTGATTTTTCTATAGATATTGATATCGACAAAAACGATGTTAATATATATATATATATATATATATATTGTTGGGGCATAAGTGTCTTGCACTCTGGCGCTCAATACCACAGGTTTTGGGCGCGAGTCACTGCGGTATCACGAATGTTTGTAGTGGTTCGGAAACCACTTTAAACCGTAGGTCAGGGTTCTAAGATGATCGTAGAGCGTTGCGGGGATATTGTTTCTCCGCGTCCGTAGCTTACCTTCAAGCTACACGCTTCTCCTGGGTAGTGTTAAGTGAGTAACGTCGGTGCAGCGCTTGCCTTCAGACATCTAAGACAACTGTCTAAGTGTTTGGCAGCTGCATTAGAACAAAAATACATTCTGTGTTCTTCGTGTGTGTGTATATATATACGAGGAACATAACAAATCAACACAAATGACGATTATCAAGGAATGAATTAGAGACACAACCATTTTGCACAACAAAAAACCACAACACTATTTGATACACTTAAATTGTATAGTGAAATGTAACCATCCTAAAATGCTCCATACGAAACCTTGAAGCTTCTTCTTTTTCAATTCCTACTATTAGTTCACACTTTCCCTATCTATATCTTGTTCACATTTTCAATCGTTCATAAAATACTTTTTATTCATCCACTCAACTTCAAACACATTTTTTGAACTTGTAGTGGATGACACTTGATGTTAATACAATTTTTTTTAAATATTAATTCATTCATTAAATTTAATTCATTCATTTTACTTTTTTTTTTTGGATTTAAGTTGCATATATCTACCAATAGATGGCTTCAGATGAACTTAAAAAAAATGAATGAAAATTATTTATAAAGGACGTTCTGCAATAGAGTGAAAAAAAAGTAGGAATTGACTTAAAAATTTTTTTTTATAGTACTTGTTTTTTTTTTCTCATTCAGAACTCTCAAAAAAGAAAAGAAAAAACTGGGAAGGAAATATTCTGTATAAATAAATATTTATGACATATTGTTTGTTAATGATTGAATGATTTTCAGTTTCGTTGCTACAGCTCAAGATCTTGGGGAAAATTTTTTTTTTGAGACGTCTCGTTGTAAGACACATTTTGGTTTTTGTATAGAGAATAACATATTATGGCTTTGTTAGACAATTTAAATGCTTTTCTAATAAGATCATGATAGTTTGCATGTAGCAAACTCCGTTGTTAGGAAAAATAGTTTGTTTGCAAATCATTCTTTGTTAGATTTCTTTTGATTTTGTATTGATCTATATGTTTTTATATGTAATAAACATCAGTTTTGCTTCTGCTGAATTCTAAACCTATAACTAATAAATTCCTTTGCTACACTCACTCCCGTTACATTTAATTCTGCAATTTCTAGTAACAGCCATTACTAACTGCTGCATTTCGAGTGTTTATGAAATGATGTAAATAGATTCTTTTCCTCTATCAGCAACATCGAGTTGGCTGTCGACTGCAACTCGTAGCAAGCAGCTCCCGTACTGTTCTACAAGCATATATATATATATATATATAAGTTCTGAGTTTTCTGATTCTACGAAAATATAAACATTTCTAACGAATAACAAGAATTCCAAATTGTTTAAGAAAATATAAACTGGAATTTTAAAGAACAGAGAATGGTATTCAACTTATTGCATCTCGTTCTGTGCTTAATAGTTTAAAGTGAGTGAAATTCCAAAATACTTGCACCAGACTAATAATGCAACTATTTTTAGGCTGTACTGACGCCACACGTCAGAAGAAGTGGTTTCACTGAGCATATTTCGGATGTTTTTTGCATTGTGTTATAGTCGATAGAAGCAAAGCTAAATGAATGCGGCCGGCTAACAACTAACCTATTCGTGTTGGCGAATTACATTGAAATCTCCCATATTCATCAAAATAGCGCAACTTTTAAGACACGTTGAACTATCGGCGAAGACATTCAGTGCACTGTTCTGATGCACTACCATACAATGAAGTAATAAATTATGGAAATGTTGTTTTTATAACAACATTTGCTACTTTTGCCATTATTTTTTTCCCCCTAATGCAGCTGGTAAATAGACCGTGATTTTTTTTATGCCCTAAGGGCTGCACAGACTTTATTCACTTTGCACTACCCAGGGAGCGCGTTTAACTTGAAGATAAGCCACAGACGCGGAGTAACAATGCCCCCGCAACGCTCTACGGTCCTATAAGGACCGGGACCTACGGTTTAAAGTGGATTCCGAACAGCTACAAACACCGGGCAACGCCGGGATTTGAACCCGATACCTGTGGTACTGAGCGCCAGAGCGCTAGCCACTCGGCCATCAGACCCACTTTTGCCATTATAAAATAAATATATTTTGTAAAAGTGTGATAAGTTTCACGGGCCGGAAAAACGTTCAAGGCTGGCAGCGGGTTGGCCACCCCTGGTTTAGTTCAAAAGGGAGCCATAAAGGATTTCCCCCCCCTTTCTTCATTTCTGTTTTTTATGAACGGAGAAAACAATGCGGCGAAACAGCCACATTGTTATTCGAATTTTCAGCAAACATCATCATCTGCATAGTTTGCAATTTGTCATGTAAGAATTTCAGTTCGCGCGCATTTTTCAGACAAAAAACAAAATTACACAGAAAATAAGACTAGTACAGATACCACAGATCGTATACAATACAGAAACTGAATGGAAACAATGTGCAACTTCATATGGGGTTACCAGTTATGACTATCGTCGTTGGCATTTGACTTTACAGCGTTTGGATTGAAAAAATATTCCACTGGTTTTAAATGTGCTACTTCATATAGGTCTATTGTTTGTAACAAATGTTTTTTCATTTCGACTCACATAAGGGTTTTGAACTTAAGGTCACTTTCGACTTACACAAAGATGGGCTTACAATATTCACATTTTGTCATCAGAACTACTTATGTGCAATTTTGAACATGAAATATACTAAATTCCTGTTCTTGAATATTTCTCTCGATGATTTTGTGTACCTTTTTATATAGTTTTCACGATTTATGCTATATTTAATAAGACAAATAATTCCAGAAAATATTGCAAAAATCTGATTATCATATACTTTTACAATTTCGAAATATTTATTTCATATACATTTCCAAAATACTTAACCGTTCACAGGTATGTTCAAAAACGGTAAAAATTAAATTTGATTAAGATTAAAAAATATATATATTTTTTTACCTATTAGGGAAAATTATTTCTTCTACTTTGTAATGACATTAAAAAGTAAATTAGTTAATAATTTTAAGTTAATAGCATAACAATGAAATAATTTTTAATATATTTTTTAATAAAGTTATGCTTCAAGAACTACCTTGTTGAGATGCATAAATATGTAATAAATATTTTTCAGAGATTATACAATACTATACAGTATCTTTTACATTCATTTTGTGCACGCTTTATGATGTTCAACAAAATATATTTTTTTAAATATTTAAAATTACCCGAATAAAACATGCATTTCTTATTCAAAAATATGCGGCCTACTGGACAATTAGCTAGCACTCTGGCTCCAGGTGTCACAAACATCCATGCCTCCGCCAGAAGGCGTGGTTTTTTGTGAGTGGTTCGGAATCCACTTTAAACTGCAGGCCCCTGCCTGTTTAGTCTTCGTACTAACGTGTCCAAAAAGTAAAACCCAACCTTCAATTTAAAATTCCCGGGGCTTATAAAATTTCAATTTTTCCTTTGTCTTTTTTTAGGTTACTGGCAGTGTCCTCGACATCTGTGTGAAATTTCACGTCAAAATATTCACGAGGGCTTGAGTGACACTTGGATTTCTGAGACGCGAAAACGGATTCCGGCGATTTTTAAAATGCCTGAAATCATTGAGCAAAGAACTCGCATTCAATTTTGTTCGCGGAAACGTATAGAATGTTGCAGAAGACATTCGGTGAGCATTCCTATATCGGAAAATAATGTTTACAACTGGTATAAACAGTTCAAAGAAGGCAGAGAACGTTGAAGACGGAAGAGCTCTCTGGGCGACCGTCCTCCTCAACCGACGAAGTTCACGTCCAAAAAATTAAAGATTGGGTGCTTGCAAACCGGCGATTTATAAGATGCTGCCTTGCTGATGATGTTGGAATTTCAAAAGGATAGGTCAATTCTATTTTGGGTCTCTAACGCCTGAAATTTCGATTGGTACCGAAAACACTGAATGCGCCAGCTCACACTGCATTGATCCCTCGCGACTTTTTCGCCAAATATGAAACCCATATCGTTCCACAACCACCATATTCACACCATGCGACTTCAGGCTGCTCCCTAAACTCAAACGGGGACAACGTTTTGAGTCGATTGAAGAGTTTCAACGTGAATCAGCGCGCGCTTTGAAGGCCATCCCTGCCGATGACTTTTTAGCATGCATTGAGGATTGGAAAAAAAGCTGGCATGAGTGCATTGTGTCCGGAGGGGATGACTTTGAAGGCGATGAAATAAATTTAAGTAAAGATAAAAGAGTTTTAAAATAAAGAGTTTTGAGAAAATAAAGAGTTTTTGACAAAATAATAATTGGTCTTACTTTTTGGGCACAGTAGTATATTTTATCTTTAAATTAAATAACAAAATGAGCGACACATTTTTTAAAGCACGAAAGGCAGCAAACATGTTCTATTGCGTTAAATAGAAAACGCAATAAATTTCAGTTATTTTGGAAATAACTCAGTAAATAACTGAATATTAATGTTGGCGAAGATTAATTGTATTGTACATTGCCTGGCTTCAATAGATATCGCAATACATTTTATTTTCAATTCTTCGAAGAAAAAAAGGTATTATAAAAAAAAAAAAAAGTTAAGTCAATTCCTACTTTTTAAGATGAAATTTTCCTCTTACATCTGGCGCCATCTATTGGTAGATATATGGAACTTAAATCTAACAAAAAATATAGTTGATTAATTAAATTTAACGAATGAATGAATCTTTGAAAAAACTGTATTAACATCAAATGTCATCCATTACAAGTTCAAAAAATGTAGTTGAACTTGAGTGGCTGAATAAAAAGTATGTTATGAACGATTGAAAATTTGAAAATTTGTGAACTAATAGTAGGAATTGAATAAATATATTATAAAAGCAGAATTCAAGAATATTCTATAAGGAAAAATCCACAGGTGATTCGTTGATATCTTGTTACAATCTAGACCTTCCTATTGGGTAAGGATACACTGAATTCTTATTCAGAATTATAACATCTATCTTTTTTGGTTGATAACTGCATTATTGGAACATTGTGAAACTACCCTCATTTTATTAATAATTACTAGCACAACTGAACACAGCTCTGCATCCCAAGACCACGTTCTAAAGGAATACTATTATAGAAAACGTGAAAAATAACATCAAAATGCTTTATGCATATTTCTGACATATATTACTTTATGCATATTACTTACATATATTACTTTATGCATATTACTGACATATATATATATATATATATATATATATATATATATATATATATATATTTCTAATGCCGCTGGCAAACACTTATACAGCTTGGTGTTGGATGCCTTAAGGCAAGCGCTGCACAGACGTTACTCACTTTGCATTACCCAGGGGGCGCGACTGCGCACTTGAAGATAAGCCACGGACGTGGAGTAACAACGTCCCTGCAAAACTCTATGATCCTATTAGACCAGGACCTACGGTTTAAAGTAGATTCCGAACCACTACAAACATCCATGGCACCTTCGGGACTCGAATCCGAACGCTGGCCACTCGGCCAATCAGGCCCTTTACTGACATATATTACTTTATGAATATTGCTGACATATATTCTACTATATTGTTTTGCAAACTTTCCGGGAACCTTTCGTTTTGGAACCCGAGAACAGTTATATCGTAAATCGGGGGTGGGTCAGTGATCTCGCAGTCCGCTTATGTAAGCCACGAACCACCCATTGAGTTGTGATGAGTGAAGGAAAGAGTATAAACCTCAAATATTTAGAAAAATTAAGATTACTCTTATTTACAGCTAAAAAATCAACAATTTCTTCCGAAACCTCAATATTTTCAACCTTTTTTCGACATACCTTTCTCTTCCTTTGCACCAACAACGCACGTCGCACCTGATAATGGACAATGACGATTGTAAAGGTCACGTGAGGGGTATGTTTGCCTCACACTGGCAAACCCGATGCTAACTCTATGTTTATGCCTCGCAAAACTTCTTGTCTGGTTCTTTTGAAAATAGCTTAAAGATGGGCCTTCTATAACTATTGCGTTGGTGCATAATTATCAGGCGTTTTTAAACGATATTATCAGACATTCTTGAACACTATTTATTACGAAAAAGGAAACAAAAAAATTACAACTGTAACATTTTTAAGTGATTAATCCGAGCGAGCGATTAGTCCCCATCTACTTCAATAACTGCTTCTCATTTGCTTGGAAGACGGTCGGTTCCATGGGTAAAGAATTCACTGTTCTTTAAGGCAATCCCTGCTTCGACATCCGCCACTAAGGTATCGAAATCGTCATAACGCAGACCTTCTTTCTTTAGGAGAAGCCTTGATTTATCCCCAGTGGCAAGATCCTTCAGAAACGTTCCTCGTTTCGTTGAAGGAAGTCGATGAAAATTACACGTTGGGCTTTATTGTTGTCGCTGAGTTCGAGGGGGACTCATCCAGCCAATTTCCATACGTTTCCAAGCTTTTTAAGATAACGAACGGTGGTTGAATGGTCCACATTGAAGTTGTCGGCCAGCCTTCGAGTTGTCAAGCTATCCTCCCCTTCCACGGCTGCCAAAAATGACTGATCGTCGATATCCGATGGTCGACCTCTTCCTGGCTTATCTTCCAAGCTAGTGTCGCCAGATTTGAAACGAGCAAGCCATTCCCTGCATCGACTTTCGCTGATTGTGTCCTCATCGAAAAGTTCGTTGAGTTCGCGAAATGAATGCGATGCTTTCCATCCTTTCTCAAAGTGGTACAGCTTAATATGACGAACAGGAGTATGATTAGCGACATGCATTTTATAATCTAAAAGTAGAAAGATATGTTCATTCATAAATTTATAAAATATTGGTAATTTTTTTAAAAATATAGCACGCTAAAGAAACGCCTGATAATTATGCACCAATCCAATATTATAGATCAATGAATTGTTCTGAGGGTCGAAAAATGTGGACTATTTGGCTTTTCCCTGGTTAACTCACGTCCTGACCTTTGGCAGAATTTGTTTTTTTCCTACGACAGCACTTTCTACATTTTTGTGGCAAACCTGCAGTGCGAAACCCTTGTGTTGTTTCACTTGCAAATGATAGGGTAGCAGGGCGTTTAATTAATACTCTTTAGCGACGCACAGCCATCGTTATTTTTGCTGCCTTTCAAGACGCAGCGGGGTAAACTGTAATTTTGACTGTGACTTCTGTAAAGTTCCCCGAGTAACATTGTCATGCGGAATCTCACGGTTCGATTCCTGTTTATTAGGGTTTTTTTTTTTTTTTTTTTTTTTTTTTTTTTTTTTTTTTTTTTCAGATGGTGGCTGCTCACTTGTCAATCAGCTCAGACAAAGCAACTCTGATGAATGGGCAAAGTGAAATCGATTTCAGCCGAAGTGACCATCACGCAGAGTGGATTGATACAAAAAAAAATTAAGGATTTTATAAAAGGAAATAAATGAGTGTACAAAAAAAAATCTTGTTAATATTAAATAAATATCAAGTAGATAAAAACATTTGTTAGAAATTAATTTAGTTCAGGTAAAATTTAAAATAGGATGCGCATAAAATAACCTTAAAAACTCTAATAAAAGTTGCAATTTACAATTAAAACAAGTAATATAAAAAAAAAAAATTTCACTTTATTGCAGAAAGAAACTTTTGTAAATAATTTTCATTCATTTTTTTAAGTTAGAAGAAATTCTCTCTCTCACATGCACACTTTCCATCTCTCTCACTCATTAATTCACATGTTTCATTTTCCATTTTGTTCCCTCCTCGACTCAGACTACAACCCAGAATGAAAAAAGAATCTGAAAAAGAAAATTTTTTTCCAGCGATCTACACATATCTTATAGAAGAGAATTTTTTTCTCCCCTATAAAACTAAAATTAACTAATTTAATTTAATGAATCAATTAACATTTGAAAAAACTGTATCATCATCCAGTGTCATCCCCTACAAGTTCAAAAAAAATGTATTTGAATTTGAGTGGATGAATAAAAAGTATTTTATGAACGATTGAAAATTTGAACAAGATATATATAGGGAGAGCGTGAACTAATAATAGGAATTGAAAAAAGGTCTAAAGTACGAATATTATTAATTGATATGCTTTAAAATATGAAAATTAGATTTATTGATTTTGAAATATTTTTGATTATGAAAATTGTCTAGTAATATTTCTGGGATAGTATTTCACTATAAGTATCAGGAAAGAGTTAAGTCAGCAAGTTCAAGTCGTTACTTCTTTAGTGTTAAAAAAATAACGCCTCTCTGGCATATCATCCTGAGACATTTACAATATGCAAATTTCTAGCGAAAAGACGCACAATCGACAATTAGCAGATTGTTGCCTTATCAAAACCCATCAAAAAAACAATCGAAGCAAATATTGTTCTTTAAAAGTTGCACATTCTCTGTTTCACGCTAGTCCAATGGCACATTCTCAGTGCTTCAGGTTAGTCCAGTGGTACATCCTTAGGGCTTCAGGTTAGTCAACAGGTACATCCTTAGTGCTTCAGATTAGTCCAATGGCACATTCTTAGTGCTTCAGGTTAGTCCAATGGTACATCCTTAGTGCTTCAGGTTAGTCCAGTGGCACATTCTCAGCGTTTCAGGTTAGTTTAATGTCACATCTTTTGTGCTTCAGGTTAGTCCAGTGGTACATTCTTAGCTCTTCAGGTTAGTCCAGTGATACATCTTTAGTGTTTCAGGTTAGTCCAATGGTACATTCTTAGGGCTTCAGGTTAGTCAACTGGTACATTCTTAGCTCTTCAGGTTAGTCCAGTGGTACATCCTTAGGGCTTCAGGTTAGTCAACTGAAACATTCTTAGCTCTTCAGGTTAGTCCAGTGGTACATCCTTAGTGTTTCAGGTTAGTCCTGTGGTGGATCCTTAGTGTTTCAGGTTAGTCCAGTGGTACATCCTTAGGGCTTCAGGTTAGTCAACTGGTACATTCTTAGCTCTTCAGGTTAGTCAACTGGTACATTCTTAGATCTTCAGGTTAGTCCAGTGGTACATCCTTAGTGTTTCAGGTTAGTCCTGTGGTGGATCCTTAGTGTTTCAGGTTAGTCCAATGATGGATCCTTAGTGTTTCAGGTTAGTCCAGTGGTACATCCTTAGTGTTTCAGGTTAGTCCTGTGGTGGATCCTTAGTGTTTCAGGTTAGTCCAATGATGGATCCTTAGTGTTTCAGGTTAGTCCAGTGGTACATCCTTAGTGCTTCAGGTTAGTCAACTGGTACATCCTCAGTGTTTCAGGTTAGTACCTGGGGACAACATCAGTGTTTCAGGTTAGTACCTGGGGACAACATCAGTGTTTTAGGTTAGTACCGGGCCGTATGAAATCAGGAGTGCTCGAGATGGCTGTGGACTTCGTTGGAGATCTCGTCACGAGAATCATTGTTGCAGTGGACAGGATAAACACGATACCAGAAACTTTGCCTGTTGTGAATGGATCGGAGTCACTTTCAAGCACCAACTTTCAATCCTGCTTTGATCTAAATAACTGAAATTGGGCACTTTATGGGTTCATTCACTATCCTTTTTTTTTTTTCACTGTTGAGAATTCAGTTTGAACAATTAATTATGCTCTTTGCTGATAAGCTGAGTAAAATGGGACTCTAGGTTCTATAATGAATATATTATTATTCATCTCCTTAGTACGATCCTTCATATTTTATCAATGCAGTTTATTAATATTCTGCAAAACACACACACACACACAAATATATTTTAAGTGTACATTCAAAAATCATATAAAAAAACAACAGTTCAACTCTAACAGTTACGGACACAGTGATTTGATTTCGAAAATTTCAAATGGCAACACCTACTGCTTTTTATTGGTATGTGTTCTCTGTAACGAAAGACCATAAATATAGTTGGAACGATACCTGTAGCACGAAAATCGTCGGCGTTAGGCAAACTAAGAAAAAAAACTAAAAATAATTACAGAGAAGCAACAGAAATCATAACATTTTATTGTGTTTCATACATTTAGTGCGTTCTTCAAACACACTGACACATTGCATACGGCAGAGGGTGGATAGCACTGAAGCACGTACCATGGCAAGAGGAATCTGTTGAAACTCACACCTGTTGGCATCTTTGAAATCAGATGCAATTTACATATGCTCTACCTGACATCATGTGGATGCAGGACGTGGTTTCCCGTCAAATGTTTCTTAACACAATAGTTTGGTGCCAGAATTATCTCCCGCCATAAGTTGTAAGATAAGTTGCATGCAAATTTTTAGACCAACACAAACGTTGAAACGATGAACGACCACAATTACATTGGTAGATTAAAAAAGAATACCCTGTATAAAATATGTGTAAAAAATACAAAAAATATCTGTAAATATTTATATACAGGGTGATTTTAATTAAAATCCCACTTTCAAAATGTCGTAAAAAAAGAACCACTCGTCACAATGAGTTCAAATTTGAACTGAAGATACTTGAAGAAGGAGGAAACGCTACGACATAAAAAAAAAGTGTATTAATAGATGGCACTATAAGCGGCCTAAAGAAAGGGAATTTGGCTGCCATTGATATTTTGAATCGAAATGACAACGTTTTTGGCATGAGTTCCACATGAAACCAACTGTAGTGTTCAAGGTGCTTCATTGTTTTGTTTTTATGGTGGAAAAAATGACTTCCAAGTCATTCAACAGTTGTGACACTAATAGTGGAAAGCCCATCCACCACAGCAAGAAACTTTTTTTTTTTTTAATGCCATACCGTTTCCCCCTTCTTCAAGTATCTTCAGTTCAAATTTGAACTCATTACAAGGTTCTTTTTTTTTTACAGCATTTTAAAAGTGGGACTTTAATTATAATGTATATAAAAATATGTGTGAAGTTGTCTTGGAAATCAATTCAACACAAAAAAATTAACAACACTGAATTAACTATAACTATAATAGTTTTATCAAGGAATACGTACTCTCAGGATATTACAAACGCAAACATTTTGTTTTTGTCTCTTCTAGTATTTTTACATAATTTTCTCATGTGTTCAATCCTATTCTACTCTGTTTATTATTAATATCAACAAATAATATCTTCATTAAATACATAAAAATTATAAATTATCCCATTCATCCTTTTTCTTATTAATTGATAAAATGATATTATATAGTATATAATATCATGCTGAGTCCAAGATATAAATGATATATCTTGGACTCGGCGTGGATGTTATTGTAGTGACCACCGTTTTTAGAAATTTCACTTCATGAGGCTGATGGCCGAGTAACTGGCGCTCTGGCACTCGGTATCGCAGGTATCAGGTTCGAATCCCAGCATGGCTTTTGTAGTGGTTCGGAATCCACTTTAAACCATAGGTCCCGATCCTAATAAGATTGTAGAGTGTTGTGGGGGGTAGTGTTACTCCCGTCCGTAGCATATCTTCAAGCGACACGTACCTCCTGGATAGTGCTAAATGAGTAACAGCAGTGCAAGCGCTTACTTATGGCATAAAGATTAACTGTCTGTATTGCCATTAGAACAACTACAACTTCACAGATATAAAGAAAAATAATGTGTATAGGAAACAGTATAAATAAATGTTTTTTAAAAAAGTTATGCGTTAAATTCAATCTAATTCAATCAATTTAAAAAAATAAAAGTGTCATGGATACAGGAAATCGCCTCCATTTCTAAAACTCCATTCAAAACTAAAAAGAATGTTCCAATTTAGGTTCTATAAATGCACAAAATCCTTGGAATCTAAGTTAAAAATAAATCTTATTGCTTAAAAATGTATTCAACATTAAAAAGATAAAGATTTTTTTTTTTAAATTAATAGGAAAAACTTCGTATAGGAACTAAAAACATTGAAATAGTACTTTAAAACATGGCAGATTGAAATTGGATCTGGGTTTAACATTAAGTTAAAAAAGGGTCAAGTCGAAAAATTATCGTGAATTTTAAAACTATATGTAAGGAAAATTTAATTATTGCTTAAAGTACAAAGTTTATTTTATCTAAAATTATAATATATTCCTTGAAAGGTCTGTGTAGAAATAACTTTAAGTGAAAACAAAATAATGTCACCTAAATTCAGTTAATATAAGAAATTATTTCTTTAATTTGTTTGGTTTTAAAAATAAGAATTGTTCATATTCTTTCCAATGAATTATACCGGATTTCTGCTATTGTTTCCCAGAATGTTATTGTTTGGTTTAAACAATGAGTTGTATTCTTTTACTCTAAATTCCGTTAAAGCAGCGGCAATGTCATGACACGAATACAATTTTATACTACACGAATAAAAGAGATTTTTTTTTTTAAAAAAGAAACATCTCAAATCAGGACAAATGACTATTGTGAATCAGAAATCCTTCCGTGAGTTTTAATCAATGCTAAATCAGTGTAATTTGTATGGAAATAATCGTAAAAATGAGTCTAATTATACGAGATTCTTTCTTATTTTTTTATTCGAATGATCTTTTCTAAACTCTGATGGGAAACGCTTCCTTCTCCAAGAGCAGTTGCGAAATCGCGAAGCAAGACAATGGAATATATTTCCACGATGCGCTGGGCATTCAAAAATTTCTCATTCCGATGAGTCATCATGAAATATTCATCTTCTTTAAGGATGCGTTTCCCTCCCCCCCAGTTTGACAGTTTTATAGCGCACGGAAGAAGTTTAAGAGAACATGTTAAAACTTGGTCCCTGTCATTCTTTATGTGAACAACCGCTTTCAAAACGCAGCTTTCGAAAAAAAGGAAAAAAAAAAATTGCATATTTCTGTTTTGCGTTATTATAAAGATCAGACATTAATCTTTTGAAAACAGTTTTGAGTTCAATTTTAGAGTCCTTTAAAATCAGATACAATTGTTTTTCCTTTCTTCTAATGCAGCTGGCAAATAGACCGTGATCTTTTTATGCCATAAGGGCTGCATCGACATTACTCACTTTGCACAACCCAAGGGGCGCGTGTAGTGAGAAGATAAGCCACGGACGCGGAGTAACAATGCCCCCGCAACGCTCTACGATCCTATTAGGACCGGGACCTACGGTTTAAAGTGGATTCCGATCCCCTACAAACACCCATGACAACGCCGGGATTTGAACCCGATACCTGTGGTACCGAGCACTAGCCACTCGGCCATAAGGCCAGAGATTGTTAAGGCCCAGATACAATTAGGAACATATTAGGATAACAAACTAATATTGGATTGGTGCATAGTTATTACGCTTTATTAAACGATATTATCAGGCGTTCTTGAACAGTATTTATTAACTCATTCTATTTCAATTTTTGACTCCTAAAAAATGCCTATAGTGGGTCTGAATCTAATAGGGGGATATATAATTTTATATGCGGCCCGCGGAGGTAGAATGCATTTCCAAAGTGGCCCGCAAGATCATTTGGGTTGGCCACCCCTGGTTCAATATAATCGTCCAATGAATAACGGTCATAACTTCATAATTCAATGAAATTTTAACTGCATGTTATGTATGCATTGAGCTAAAAGGTTCTAAATGTATTTATTTAGAGATGAGTTGATGGCATTTTTGTTAAGAAGAGTAATTTTTTTAAATAAATAATAAAAAAATAATCAATAAAATAACAGAAATAAAAAAATGATTAAAAATTAATGTTTTTTGATAACTTTCTATATTTTTTATAAAATTAAAAAATGCACTTAAATAGAACATGATTTTTTTTTTAAATTGACATGATTGCATTTATAATTATGAAACTACCGACTCTTGTCTCAGTGGTAACGTGCACAGTTGGCAAGCATAAGGGCTGAGGTTCAGTCTATTGTTGTAGACACTGTTTCAAAAAACGAGGAGGCTCGATGGCGTTTGTGACGTTCAACATCTTGCCTTGTCGGACTACCTGGTGAGAGTTTTTCGGTTTTTCTCTCATATTATACTCAAATGCGGTGTAATTCCCTCTAAAAGTCTACTCGAAAAGCATTGCCTTCAGCGACACGGAGCCACGTCTACCTATAGGTGCTCCATTATCTACCTTCCGCTTCATCTATGAGTAAATTACTCATGGGATGTCCGTAACGCTCTGCAGGACACTGAGGATTAGACACAACAACATATTTATGAATCTAATATTGATTGTTATAATAACTCATTTTTTAGAGATTAATTATTAGATTCTTTAACCCATATTAATGTACGCATTTTTGTATGCAATTTCATAAATTATTTGATGTACAAATATTGACGTAGACATTCTAAAGTAATTTCTCCAAACATTGATAACTCCCAATTTTTTTCTTTAAAATAAAATGTCCGTGTTTTAATTAGCTATCATAAAATATACAAACATTCACTAACTTATACTGAATGTAAACAATTAAACAAATAAGATTCCTCTATTACTGCAACTTAAAATGTTGTTATATATGGGTTTAGGGGAACTCAATACATACACATTTGGCCTCTTACCTTAGAAACAAAAAGAACCTATAAACAAATCAAAATGTCAAAGGGGAAATACTATTCTTAACAAAAACGACAGAAAGGCCTAAAAAACAAATTAAATGTTGTAAGGATGAAAAATTTAAAGGCCAGAAGCACCCTCATAAAAGTTCGTGTGGTCACAGACATGATATCTCTGGCCCTTCAGTAAAGAGTACACACCTCAACCTTCTGCTGTAAATTAAAGTCCAGTCTCGAACAAACAAGTCGATGGGCCTTATTCATTATCTCTGTCTTATATATATAACAGTGTTCACAATCCCTGTCCTGCCAGATCTTCAGCCAGACAGTCTTATCCAGTTCTTAAGGCTCCTTCCCACCGAGGCGACAGGCGACGACGCGACATGCGGCAGGCAAGAAAATTTTTTCGACCCCTTCACAGCGAAACGTCACAAATCGATTTACGCCTATTGAAGTTCCGCTTCGAGTTGAAAGTGGGTCGACTTTTGAAGCAATGATTAATAACTTATTTTCACAAAATTCTTATCAAAAGAGGTGTACGTTTGTTACTGTAGTTGAGATTCATACTATCCCCAAGTAATGCAGTAATTTATCAAGCAATATTATCAAGTAAAAACTTATTCTTATTTATTAGTATTATAATTATTTTTTATGGGCGAAAAAGAGGTAAATTTCTGATGTGTTGTATTCCGTCCTTTAAAAATTATTAGACGTAAACATTCATGAATTATAGGATGAATTTACATAAAACTTGTTATTTATGAGAATAACGTCAATCGGCCTTGCTTAAAAAAAATAATATTAAAATCTCTTCCAGGTGTCTCTGGCCTTCGGTACCACAGGCGGTACACATTCGGTACCAAGGTTCGAATCCTGACGGTGTCATGGATGATTGTGAGCGGTACGGAATCCACTTTAAACTGTAGGTCCCGATCTGTTTAGCTCTCGTGTGCACAAGATGACCATAGAGCGACATACCAAACCAAACATATACGACACATAAATACGGGGCAGTAACTACTAAAAAGTCCACCCGGAAGGCACTGTCCTCCCCCATCATCCGTCGGTGGACTGTTATGTAAGTGAAACATGAGGCCCACCGATATCCAACGGAAAAAAGTGCAATTTAAATACTTAATTAATTAAAAATAGGGATTAAAAATAATGTGTATCATAGTCATTAAAAGCAGTTAAAAAAAGTTGAAGTGGAATTATTAGTTGTAGTAGTATTTTTATTTCAATAATTTAATTTGTAATTTTTTTACATTTTCACTATTATTATTTGTATTTAACTTTGTAAATCTTTTATCCTTTTAAGTGAGGTAACTTTTTTTCAATCCCTACTATTGGTTCACCGTCTCCCTATATAAATCTTGTTCAAATTTTCAATCGTTCATAAAATTACTTTTTATTCATCCACTCAACTTCAAATAAATTTTTTTTAACTTGTAGTGGATGACGCTGGATGGTAATACAGTTTTTTCAAATATTAATTCAATAATTAATCTTAGTTTTATATGGGAGAAAAAAAATGTCTCTTATGTAAGATATTTAGCTGGCTATAAATTTTACCGTCATTTACCGTAATTTATTAGCTGGCTATAATTTAATACCGTCAGTGGCGAAGCGAGTAGATTGCTGGAATAAAATTTCTTTTTTAGATTCATTTTTTCATTGTGGGTTCTAGTCTGAGTCGAGGAGGGAACACGATGGAAAATGAAACGTGTGAATAAATGAGTGAGAGAGATGGAAAGTGTGTATGTGAGAACGAGAGAGAATTTTTTTAACTTAAAAAAATGAAATATATATCTATATATATACTACTTGTTTATTGTAGAGAAAAAAAAATTGTGAATATTTTTGTATTTAATTTCGTGTGGCAACACCCATTGACTGAGTATCGGCAAGCCATTCGGTAATAAATAGTAGTCGAGAACTTTCTTGTAGAATTTGCAATACTTTATTCTTCATTTGCCACTAGAATTTTCAAATTTTGATATATTCACTTGGCTGTTGAATGTGATAGTGATTCTTGTAAAATTTGGAAAATTTCATTCATTTACGACGACATTTATCCTACTTTTGTATATTCTTGAACAATGCATTCTTCATGAAGTTCTTGATCTATTCCACGTTGCTATATTCATGTGTTTGGTTCATTCACGTTGCTATATTCATGTCTATATTCATGTGTTTCATGAATTTGGCTATTCCAATCAATTGCTTCCTATATCTCGTGCATTATTAAACATTTTTGTATTCCTGAGTTTATTCGGAGGAATAACAATTCTCGAATGAATAATAATTCTCGAATGTTCACACATGACAAGTTGCAATTTACTGAGCAGATTTCAGGTTTTTACATTCTTTTCAAAACAAAGGTTTATTTATTTTTAGTATTTAACTTTGTAATCCTTCTATACTTTGTAGAATTTTTTTTTTTATTATTATTGTCGAGAAAAAAAAAATTGTGAATATTTTTTGTTATATAATTTTGCGTGGCAACACCCATCGACTCGGTATCGGCAAGCCATTCGGTAATAAATAGTAGTCGAAAGCAGTCGAGACGACACATAGCTGTCGCGTGACGCCGGGGGGCTAAGGGCGGTCATATTTAGACGGTGCTCTGATGGATGGGGAAGTCTGGGAGGGAGTTATTGTTGGAATCTTTTGGCACGCTTCAAATGTCAGCTCTTGGCGGTCCTCCACCCGCCAACTGCACTCTTCCGGGTCAGAACACCCCTCTTCGAGACGTTCCCTCTGAACCACACTTTGAAAATCCCAATCTTATCAAAAAGTAAATTTAATATTTGCCCCAAATGCTAAGAATTTATATTGAAATGAAATGTTAAGGGGGCAATACAGTTGTATCTTTCCATAATACTACTGTGAAACCAATAAAATAAATATAAAAGTAAGACCAATTTTAAAAAGTAAATACGTAAGACCAAGAAGTAAGACCAATTTTCAATGTAAAATTTACGGGGCTTATGGAATTTCAGTTTTATTTTTATTTTTTAAGCTGGAACTGTTCTTGACATGTGTGTGAAATTTCACGTCAAAATATTCATGAGTGCTGGAGTTACGCTTGGTTTTCTGAGAGGCTAAAACGAATTCCGGCGATTTTTGAAATGTCTGAATGAATTGAGCAAAGAACTTGCGTTAAATTGTGTTTGCGGAAACGTATAGAATGCTGCAGAAGGCATTCGGTGAGCACTCCAATATCGGAAAGAAATGTTTAGAAGTGGTATAAACAGTTCAAAGAATGCAGAGAATGCGTTGAAGACGAAGAGGATTAGGACATTGAGGATCGACACATGTTTAGACATTGAGGATTGGAAAAAAAGTTGGCATAAGTGTATTGCATCCGGAGGGGATTACTTTGAAGCCGATGAAATAAATTTTTAAGAATAAATAAAGAGGTTTTGAGAAAAAAAAATAATTGGTCTTACTTTTTGGGCGCAGTAGTATTAAATTCAGAAAACCATTGGGTTTAATAATATGACCTTACACAATGAACCCTCCGCTTCCTTATGTAAGACATCCTTTGAGCATCTTTTGTATGTTTATCATTTATCATTAACAATGGGTTGCCATGAATAACATTCGCAAACCATTTAATGTGAGACACTAAAACACTTAGCCTGGAGGGTATCGGATGTAGTACACTCACCACATTGAAAAAAAATAAAACTGATAGTAGACATTAACATGTATCTACTTTATGTTCACGCGTGCACATGGTCCACGCTCGACCTCTTCCCCAAATCGATGTTCATCCGAATCGTCTGCTCGAGGGGGGTGGGGGAAGGTCGTTTAACGAGAGATTCATCAAACATTGTCGCCTCCGCAGGCCTCCTAATAGCGGATTTCCTGTGGTCCTACCTGGCGGAAGAACGTGTCGCCCATCTCCAATGGCGATTAAAAGGGACTGCTTGCGTGGATCTCCAGATTTGATAAGGACTGAGACATTTTTTGGGCGGTGGAGGGGGAAGGGGGTCGAATGCATGCGAACGGAAATCCGGAGTGGATAATTTCTTGGGCATTATTGACAATTATGAAGAACGACTGCCTAATAGAGTCGCTGGTGGTGTGATCGGGGTTTTAATTGATTGGTTTAGGGGCTCGTGTGTCCTATAACGAAAAGCTCTTTTTTTGTTCAACACAGAATACCTATTCTTCTAAACGGGTCAAATGTAGTACAAAAAGTGACACGATTTCTTTTTACGTTATGTACTACTATGTCCAAAAAGTAAGAAAAATTTTCAATTTAATATTCCTAGGGCTTATGGAATTTCAATTTTTTTTTCTTTTTTAGGTTGCTGGCGCTGTTTTTGATATCTGTGTGAAATTTCACGTCAAAATATTCATTGGTGTTTGAGTTACGCTTCATCAAAAATGAAACCTATATTGTCCCACAACCCCCGTGATCACACCGTTCGACTTCTGGCTATTCCCTAAACCAGGGATGGGCAAATTTAGATTTAAAAAAAAAAAAGAAAAAGCTTGGCGGGCCAAGATAAATTTTTCTAAAATTTTAGGAACAATTTGCAAGTATTACAATTTAAATTTGTTAATGAGATGAATGAAATTTCGATTTCATTTTTAAAAATTCCTTATATTGAGGTTCGAAGTGAAATGGACTGATTCTAAGGAACGAGGCTAAATGCTCGTCTGTCGGTCTACTTCTGAAATAAATGTTTCTAAGGTTCACAGTTGAAAACACTTGTTCACATATAAGACGAAGCAAACATAGCTCTGATTTTCTGGGCGTGATATATTAAATTTGGGAAGCTTACTTTCGATAATGATTTGTAAAATTCTAACTTTGGCATATTTAGAAACGGACCTCAATCGGACTCAAATCGGACCTCACTGCTTCACGATTTACGTTGAACGGCATGGTAAAAATATCAAATTATGTTTGAATGGCACTGAAATCTTGAAATCTGCGTTCGAACTCTGCCGAATGTCTGTCCTGATGCCCGAATGTCTGGCACTCGGTGCTACAGAGTTTGTGTTTGAATTTAATTTTTAGAAACCAAAAAAATAATATTTTAAAGTTATCAAATTAAGCAATTTCTCCGCCCCATAAAAATAGCAGCAGCAAGTGAATTCTGAAAAGATATTTTTATCGAATGCAGCAATAAATCGTGTTATAGAGCAAAATTGCGAATATTCACTTAAAATCGATTTTCATGGCGCCGTTATTTTTGACATATCTTTCTATTTTTAAGTTAACTTAATTAATACGAATTATAACGATTTTTCGAATTTCATCCTCTGATGGAAATCAATTGTTTTTATCTCAGTGGAGTATCAACTCATTGTAAAAGTAAGATGAAAAAAAAGAGAGTTTTCAAGCAAAGATCGAGTTTGCTTGATACAAATATTGTATCGATGCTTGATACAAACGAAAAATGGTAGAAAGGTTCACTCACATGAGATGCAACAGAACTACCCTGTCAAGAATTTGGAAATGATTCTCCTGAAATAATAGCCACTGTTGGAGATTTATGTTAATGTTGATATTTTGAAAAAACCAAATATTTTACGTAAATGCAAAGATTATGGAGAATGAAATGTCCAAATCTATGTTATTCTGAATTTTAATAAAAGCAAAAGGGCCTGAGGGTCGAGTGACTAGAGCTCTGTCACACTGGTTTCGTCTTTGAGCCATAGATGTTTGCAGTGGTTCGGAATCACTTTTAAATCGTAGATATCGTTCTAATAGGACTGCAGAATGCCGGGCGTGAGGCTGACCACCCTACCTCGTAAAAAGAATAAAAAACATCTGATGTTTCGGAATCTGCCAAAAGGCAGACGGCCGCCATCCAACATGGGCTGTAGTGCCAGGGAGTTATTTAGCTTCTATCATTCGAAATTATTAAAGCACTTGTCTTGAAAATTCCTTTTTTCCGTTTCGTTTATAATTGCTCTTAACCGGAGTTATGTATAATGTAAGAAGATGGTTGAAAGAATTTTACTATTGAAAAAAAAATAATAAATAAATCTATTACTGTTATTGGATTAACTTTTGCTATTCTATTTATCATTTTCATGTGAGTTTATTTTTTGTTTTAAAAATAATAAATCGGGGCTGTATGGATGTCATTTCAATGACATATAGTAAAAGATTACTTTAATTACAAGTATTCAACATATTCAACTGAGAAGTCTATATTAAAAAAATACTCATCAAGTTCTTCATTTGTTTTTGTGCCACCTTTTGTGGTAAGCTATACATTAGATATACAATTACAAGTTTTTTTAATACTGACTGAATGCTGTAGGGACGATTGCGAACCAGTAAATAATATATGTTTATTTACGCGCCAGCACGTCATGTGCTGGAAGGAAGGAAGGAAATTTACCTCTAGTGCCTATCACGTGCTGGCGGTGCAATCAAAATATTCTATCAAGAAAGGCTTACATATCACTTTGTAATCTGTGTGAAGTACATAATCACGTTTTACGACTACTTCTCAAACATGTTTATTGTAAAGAGTAAATCACCTCCTTGGAAAAACTCAGTTCTACGAGGGGCGATAACTACCAACACATCGTCACGTGATCGGCAGCGAAAGTGTTCAGCTGAGGAGAAAAAACCCTGAAATCTGCTCGGCCAATTTCAACTCATCATGTGTGAACATTCGAGGACGGATGAATAAACTCAGGAATATGCCAATGTTTAATAATGCACGAGATTTATGAGGCAATTAATTGGAATGCTGCAAGATTGGCCACATGAATATAGCCACACGAATATAGCAATGTTGAATACATCAGGAACTTCATAAGGAATTAATTGTTCAAGAATTTCTGAAAGAATATAAAAAAAGTAAGATAAATGTCGTCGTAAATGAAGGATGACACAAGAAACGTTATCACATTCAATAGGCAAAAGAATATATCAATGTTTGAAAATTCTAAGCATAAATGAAGAATGAAGTATTCCAAATTCTGCCAGAAATGTTACCACATACAATACCCAAAAGAATGCATCAAAGTTTGAAAATAAGAAAAGGAAGCGCTCTACAGCTCAATAGGCATGGGAAAATGTCAAAAGCGATAAATATGAAACTTCAAGAAGAAGGAATTGACCAACGCACTACGAGTACTTATAGCCGTTGGATATACAAAGGTTTAAAATTCCAAACCAAAACGTGAAAAGTGCTTCAAAACCATACTGCAAAACACTTCAATCAAAAGCCAAATTCTCCATAAAATTCCTGAAGACTAACATTAGTCACAAATCATTTCAAGAGTTAAGGGGCCCAAAGTACCATTTTCCGCCAAAATTTGCAATGGAGTTTTATTTGCTTGGCCCTCTTTTTCGGTTAACGTCACGGATCTCTAACCAGGACAACATTATGCTCATACATGATAAAATAAATAAATATAAAAAACAAAAACAAGTAATAAAAAAAAAAAAAAATTTAAAGTTGATTTCTATTTTTTTCTTTTCACTACATTGCAGAAAAGTTCTTTGCAAATAAAGTTGAAATTTTCCTCTTACATCTGGCGCCATCTATTATTAGCTACATGCAACTTAAATCTAAGATAAACTGAAATTAATTAATTAAATTTAATGAATAAATTAACATTTGAAGAAACTGTATTCACGTCAAGTGCCATCCACTACAAGTTCAAAAAAATGCACTTGATCTTGAGTGGATAAATAAAAAGTATTTTGTGAACGATTGAAAATGTGAACAAGATATATATAGGGAGAGTGCGAGCTAATAGAAGGAATTGAATAAAAAATTTGCTTTCTTGTATTGAAGGAATCATTCGGTTCAAAATCCGCAGAGACATAATGTGAGTATAATTGTGAAAGATGTAACAAACTACTGAGGTCAAAATGGTATTCAAAAACAATTCTATGAAAATTCTTTTTCGATTCTTAAAATAAACATCAGCTTCGTCATGTATTCTTGCCCTGCAGACCACTACCCCTGAGGCGTGTAGGTGAGAAGACGGTGCTCCCAGCTGTAGGAATGTGTGCCTCGCCCGTCGGTCACAGGTCAGCCACTGGGGCTGCCCATTGAATGAAGGCGATAGGGATCTTGAATTACTGCTTATTAACCGATCGGCACAAAAGACGCTGTAACGGCGCTCTCATCTTTCTGCCACTGTATCTGCCGCTACTGTTGTGCTAGACATGGAGAGATTCTCAACGCACAAAACATGTTTCACCGATGGTTATCGAACGAGTCACTTATTACTCACACTTCGCCACATTTCATTTTCTGGACATTTATTTATATACCTTCGGTGTCTTCTATTCAAATGCAGGTTCTTTGGCGTAAGACTATTCGCCAATAGATAATTATTACACATAATTATTATAATATTATTTTAACCACATCCACAAATAAATAAATAATTAAAGGGTTGTAGTATATTATTTAGATAAAAGTCCCTTTTTAAATTTTTTTTCCCTATAAATTTTCCTCTTTTGAAATTAAAACGATGTACTATACATCGCTTGTTGGCACAGCAATTCTATTTGCGACATTCTATGTCGCCAAACAGAATTATTATATTAGTTAGTTATTAATATTATTGAATAATATTAATAACTAATAATATTAAATATTAATTATTAATAATAATAAATATTTAATATTTTTAAATTATTTTAAAATAGTTAATATTTAATAATAATTAATAAGTTATGAAATATTAATATAATTAATATTAATATTAAATTATTTAAATTTTTTTATCTTTAATATATTTATTATCTGTATCGATTTTTAATTTATCTTTAATATTAATAATTAATTAATATTAAAGATAAATTAAAATGATTAAATAATTTTTATTTAATTATATTAATTTATTTAAAATTATTTAAACACATTAATTTATTTATTAAATAATAATTATATTAATAAATAAATAAATTAATTGATATTTATTTCTAAATGTTTGTATAAGAATATGTATTAAAATTTTCTTCTTAAAATTTTCTTCTTAAAAATTTTCTTCCCCCCACCCCCGAATCAAAATATTAGTGCTATCAACCATTGTGTGTGTTGGCGCTGCAATTCTGTTTGGGGCTATAAAATGTCGCCAAATAATGTATAAAAAGAATATGATTCATATATCACAGGCACCAAAATGAAATAATTCAATTATAAATACATAAAGATGATTAAATAAATGAAAACTGAACAGCATGATTCGCTAAAAATTATAAGAATTTTTTCTGCTAGAATTTTGCAAATTTCTGCTGTTCAGCAAAATTCGCCAACAAGACAGAGATTTTCTGGGAAAAAGTTCAACGTTCTCTCGAAAATAAGGGGAATAAATAGAGATCAATATTTTAATAACTTATTCACGCATTGTTTGGGAACTGAAGGTGATTCAATAGACGAACGAAAGCTCGTCTTGTAAATGCGAGAGAAAACGCGTGCATTGAAGGTCATACTCGCAACATGAAATTTTCTTCCCAGACTTCTTAATTGCATTCTCACCACCACCACCACCACTCGGTATTTAGTCCGGATTCATATTTTCTGTAGAAATAAGTTATAGCTTAAAAAAATTAAAAAACACGCTTTTAGAGTGAATCAAACTAAAAAGTAAAAATAATTGTTAACATAAGAATAAAATGACTGACGAGAAAATGGAGGTCACTGTTCTAAAAGCGCGGGGTGCACGATATCAATCGTTATAATTTTTCACTAGTTTCATTCCGAAATGCAGAGTTAGTTTTAAAATGTCATGCAAAGCACCCCACGCTTTTAGAACAGTGACATTCATTTTCTCGTCAGTCATTTTATTCTTATGTTAACAATTATTTTTTTTACATTTTAGTTTGATTAACTCTAAAAGAGTGTTTTTTAGTTTTTTTAAACTATTAATTTATTTTTTACTTTTTAGTTTGATTAACACTAAAAGCGTGGTTTTTAGTGTTTTTAAACTATAATATTTAAATGAGGTCCCGAACTATAGTTCTTACGATAATTTAATTGTGAGTAAAACAAAGGTTAAATGCGAATAGGTCGAGCCAGCCAGGATTCGAACAGGGAATCTCCCGATCCGTAGTCAAGCGCGTTATCCATTGTACCGCTGTCCCGCGTAGGTTTGAATGTCTTAGGTACTTTCATTCTACACGGGTTAAATTGCTCTTCATAAGTTAAAATAAAATCATTTATCCTGGCTATCCTAATCATGATGAGATAATAAGCTTATCAGAATATTTTAGTGTCGTCGGTCCTTGCTAAGTCTACAACGTTTAAATTAAATCTGATAGCTTAAAGTACGGCAAAATTGAGCCCAAAGAGTCAGTAACAAAATAAATGTACTTAACTTAAAGATTAACAAAAAATATTTCTACGAATATAAGCTTTTAGCTACCAACTTCAAAGCTGCTAATAATGAGCTCCTCATCGGTAAAGAATTCACGATTTTCAAAAAATATCGTGAATTTAAAAGACATTACTATCTTTTGGTATTATTATTTAGCTATTATAAAATTACAAATTACAATCAAGTGTTTTTAATAGCACATAAAGTATACATTTTCCTATTACGGCCTATAACGAAAGAATAAACAGTTCCTAAAAGACCCACCACACATATCATTTGATGTTATCATTTGATGTTTTATCTATGTTTGCATTGCGAAGTTAAATATTTTGTTAGTCATTGCAAAAGTTCATTTTAAAATAAAATTCCTTTACCATCTTTTTTTTTCAATTCATTCTATTAGCACATACTCTCCCTATATATATCTTGTTCAAATTTTCAATCGCTCATAAAATACTTTTTATTCCCTCACTCGAGTTCAAATGCATTTTTTTAAAATATGTAGTGGATGACAATGGATGTGAATACAGTTTTTTTCAAATATTAATTCAGTAATTAAATTTAATTAATTCATTTTAGTTTTTTTTTAGATTTAAGTGGCACATATCTTCCAATAGATGGCGCCAGATAATCTTAAAAAAATGAATGAAAATTATTTATAAAGGATTTTCTGCAATAGAAAAAAAAAGTAGGAACTGACTTAAAAAATTTTTACTTGTTTTATTTTGATTAACTGTAAATCAGATTTTATAACTTTGTTACACTTTCCAAAAAGTTGCATAAAGATTTCGAGATAATTCTTTGTGCTGTAGGAATGTGTTTTAAACCATGATAGATGTAATGAGGGGTGTGCGTATCTTTGTTAAGGATGCATTTTTTTGTTAACTTTATTTCCCAGTCAAATGTAACCTGCGATGTTTATTTTCCCTTTTGTATTAATTATGCTACTTACTTAACGTGTAAAAATATTAAAATCATGTTTGTTAAATCTTTTTCAATTCCTTCTATTAGATCACGTTCTTCCTATATATATATATATTGCTCAAATTTTCAATCGTTATTAAAATACTTTTTGTTCCTCCTTTCAAGTTCAAATACATTTTTTTTGAACTTATAGTGGATGACACTGGATGTGAATATAGTTTTTTCGAATATTAATTCATTCATTAATTAATTTAATTCATTCATTAATTTTAATTAATTAATTTTAGTTTTTTTTAGATTTAAGTTGCATATATCTACCAATAGATGGCGCCAGATAAACTTAAAAAAATGAATGAATATTATTTATAAAGGTCTTTCAGCAATAGAGTGAAAGAAAAAGTAGGAATTGACTTAAAATTTTTTTTTTTATATTACTTGTTTTTTAATAATCGAATAAGAGTATTTAGCAAAAAAGAAGCCTTCAATATGCAGTTCATTATTCAGCGATATATTAAAGCAAAAAAAAAAAATTGTTTTTCTTATCCCACCTGGTAGATAGCAGCATCCAAGAATCCGTGGGGTCCCATGGAAGCAGGGAAAGGGGGAGGGGGCAGGGCAGCTTCTGTTGTGATGGAGCCCCCGTAGGTAGAAATCTGACTTGGCTTCGAGTTGTTGAAGAAGGAGGAGATATTTTAGGGAACTCTACTCCGCATTTGCGTATGATATGGAAGAAAAACCGAAAAAAACCCACCAGGTAGTCCGACTAACGTTAGCCAATTGAATCTCAGCTGTAATACTCACCAGCAGCGCGCGTTGCTACTGAGAATTAAGTTGAAACTTACTAATACTGATTACCAATTTGAAAGAAGCAAACAATAATTAAACATTATTCTGAACTCATGTCACTAAAATTTCTTTTTACTCTTTTAAATTTAATTCATGGAGAAAGTCAAAATCGTCAAAATAATGTGTTAACACCCTCCGTACTAATTCGGGAAAACAGATAAATCTTCATCAAAAATTTCAATGAAAAATCACATTTTTTTTATATAAATAATAAAGAACCGAAGAACATCTAAATACATCAGAATGCTATCGTGATATGCTTATATATCTGATAAAAAACGAATTCAGAAGTAGAAGAAATGAAAAAGTGCTCATTGTTATAGTTTTCATGTTACGGTTCAAGTATTCCTTACATTTCGAATGTGTTGCTATCGCATTAAGATTTTATATCGCATTTTGTGTTACATTTTCAGCAAGCATAACACATCACGTTTTTAAAACAAAATCTTTTCAAAAAGGATAATTTTTAACATTTTAATAATAAAGTGTTAGAATCCTCTATGATGTTCTGGTTCTTACAGCATTATTGATTTTGGGCAATTCTCTGCGCACTGTGTCAACATAAAATGATGGATAGTCGCGACTTTCTGATCGTAATGGATGGCTTAGATCTTTCATGGTGTTGCACCTGGTCAAAGTCCCACAAGATCGTTCAACGCGTTCTTGTCATGCTCATACACGAATCCAGTGACCTTTCAAAGTATTTTTTATGTAGGTTTTGAATCCTTCGAATGAGCAATGAGCTCTTTATATCTGTCTGAATCACAATCTAGCACGATCTTTAAATTCGTGTGAACATTAACATGATCTTTACATGTGTATGAACACCAGCATCTTTATTATATCTGTATGAATATGAGAATGATCGTTATTTTTGTATGGATATAAGCATGATTTTTATATTTGTCTGAATATCAGCATGGCATTTATATTTGTTTGAATAGCATCATGATCTTTATATCTTCCTGAATATCAGCTGGATCTTTATATCTATCTAAATACTGTACAACACTGTCTTTATATTTGTATAAAGCTTCATACCCGTATAAATATCAATATGAGTTTCAGCATATTTATATGAATTTCACCATAATATTTGTATAAATAACTGCATCATATTTATATTTATATAAAAACCGGAATGCTTTTTATATCTGTTTGAATATCTGTATGATCTTTATAACTGCATGAAGATCACCATAATCTTCATAGCTGTGCGAATATCCTTATGATATTTGTATCTACGTATATGACTTTCAGGATGATATTTATATATACTGAATATCAACATGCGACCATATCCGTGTGAATGCTTGCATGATATTTTTATATATGTTTGAATATCAACTGGATCCTTGTATCCGCGTGAATGTTAGCATATTTATTTCTATATGAATTTCACCATAACATTTGTATAAATATCTATATGATTTTTAATATTTGTATAAAAACTGAATTGATATCTGCATAATCTTTATAATTGTATGAATATCAACATAATCTTTATAATTGTATGAATATCAACACAATCTTTATAATTGTATGAATATCAACATAATCTTCACGCATATGTGAATATCATCGGAATATTCATTTTCTGGATGATTTTTATATGCTTGAATATCAACATGATCTTCATATCCGTGTAAATGTTAACATGATGTTGATATCTGTATGAAAACTAGAATGATCTTTATATGTGTTTGAATATCTGCATAATTTTTATGTCAGTAGGAATATCATTATAAGATTTATATCTTTATCAATTTCAGGATGAGATTGATATATGTTTGGATATCAGTTGGATATGTCCGCGTGGATGTCCGTTGTAATATTTATATCTATATGCATTTCAGTCGATATTCGTAGGAATATCTTCATGATCTTTATATCAGAAGCAAAACTGATAGAAAGATCTTTGTATGTGTTTGAATATCTGCAGGAATGTCATTATGATATTTATATCTATAAGAGTTTCAGGTTCATATTTATATTTGTAGTTTTGCTCAAAGTGTTACAAAAATAAACTGAAAAAGAAAGTTTAGATGTCGCAAATCTAGTGTATTTCAAGCATTTGTCAAGTGTATTTTAAAAAAAAAAAAATTGTTTCAATATTCAATTCATTAATTCTTATATTACTATTTAATTTTCACTTTTTTTTTTGGCCAAAAATATGCCTTGTTTATTTAGCTTAAATTAGGCTAGTTTAATTTTTAAACGAAACATAAAAAAAAAAAAAAAAAAAAAAAATGAAATAAAATTTTGAAATAGTAGTTGCGCCGTAATTAAGGATATTTTTCAAGTACTATTAATTGAATTTCAAAAGATAAGTAAGTTAAAAAAATTATTAATAAATCTAAATTGAAGCAATATTTAAAAAAAATAACATTTTATTAATCATACATATTCATTTCTAATTCTATCGAATATGCTATTTTGCTTATCGATCCTTTCAACTCGGGAATGTGCCAATGTTTAATAATGCAAGAGATACAGGAAGCAATGGATCGGAATACTACAAGAATGACCAAATTGAAATAGCCACAGGAATATAGCAATGTTGAATAGGTCAAGAACTTCATGAAGAATGAATTGTTCAAGAATCTCTAAAAAGGATGTACAAAAGTAAGATAAATGTAGTTAAATGAAGAATGAAGCATTTCCAATTCTACAAGAAATGTTATCACATTCAATAGCCAAAAGAATATATCAGTGTTTGAAAATTCTAGGCAAAAATGAAGAATGAACTATTCCCAATTCTACAAGAAACACATATTCAATAGCCAAAAGAATAAATCACTGTTTGAAAATTCTAGGCATAAATGAAGAATGAAGTATTCCAAATACAATAAGAAACATTTTACAGCTCCATAAGCACGGGAAAATGGCAAAAGTGATAAATATGAAACTTCAAGAAGGAATTGATCAACTCACTGCGAGTACTTATAGCTATTGAATATGCAAAGGTTTAAAATTCCAATCCTAGTGCCTCAGAACCTCACTACAAAACACTTCAAACAAAAGTCAAATTCTCCAGAAAATTCCTGATGATTAATTAACGTTATTCGTAAATCATTTCAAGAGTTAAGGGGCCCAAAGTACCATTTTCTGTCAAAATTTGGAATGAAGTTTTATTTGCTTGGCCCTCATTTTTGGATAACGTCACGGACCCCTAACCAGGACAACATCATTTTTTTTTATATTGATGTTGTCCATAAAAAACAGCGATAAAAAAAAATACTCAATTTTTTTGCTATTTATGTATAGTTTTTATTATTTTTTTTACAGGATTCTAAAACAATGTCATGTGTCATGTTCTTTTTTTCACTTGTGAATCCAATTTTAATTTCGCTATTAAACTAATTATTTTACAAATGCACCCATTCATCAGACAGATCTTTATCATCACTTACACGCAATCATTTTTTTTATTATTATTATTATTATTATTTGTGTAGCCATCAAATACTATGGCAATTACTGAGGAACATTCTTCTTGTAAGGAAAGACACTTTTAAGCCAAATAGGACATCCAATCGACTTCGTCACCTTAAAAAAAAAAGAAACACGGCCGTCTAAATCTAGATAAAAAAAAAAGGAAGAAAGAAACATTCTCTTAATTCGCCGTGTCCAACTCCGATCAATTCATTGGGCTGATATTTACCGCAGCTGTCAATTGTCCTCGCATTATCGTCTGCTTTCCCAAGACCAATGAACGTCTCCCTGAGCTGATGGGGGGTAGGGGGATGGAGTAGAGTGATGTCTTCTACCGATAGACGCCAAAGATTCCAATATCACAATCACATGGAAACGTTCCCACAGTTTAGTATTCCGGGCGCATCGTGTCGAGTGTCGTAATTCTTGACGAATGACAGCATTAAAGCGAGAAGCTAATGTCCACCGAGATTCAATGGAGCAACGGTGTAAAAAAAATGGTCCCTTGTACCATATACATAGCGATTGGGGAAGGAAATTAGGTTGTTTGGACTAGGGCTTCTGGTAGTGGCACCTGTGTCGTAGTCGTGGATATCTCATTCGCTGATGGGGAAGGGGGAGAACATCATCATTACTTGGGTCATGTGCCCCCCCCCCCTAGGAATTCGTTTCGAAAATGGGAAGTTTGTGTGAGAACGTTGGGGATGAAATAATTCACTCGTGTTTAATTATTCTGTATTCTGCAGGGTGAGAGTTTTTTGTTTTGTTTTATTGTTGTTGTTGAATCATTGAAGGTAGAAAAAAAAAAAAAAAAAAAAAAAAAAACCTGATAAAATAAATAAGAATGCCTTAACGGACAATAGCGTTAAGGGAATAAGATTTGCTTGATAAATTTATTACTTTTTCCCCCAAAGATTTATGATATTAGAAGGACGGAAATTATGTTTTTAGTTTGGTTTGATTTGTCGCTCTACTGTTATCTTGTGCACACGAGGGCTAAACAGACAGTTTAAATTGGATTCCGAACCCCTCACAAACATAAATTATGTTTTTAAGTTCGATAGGTCTGAAAAACATATAATCTGCCATCAAGTTCGCTGCACAATTCTTGAATGTCGATGGTACTGAAGCCCATGCCATGGACCTTGCCTCAGTGGAGGTTTATAAGCAAGTTCTTTAATGTAAGCACATTGTCAACAATCATACGACTTAAAAACAGGGGATCATGGGATGAATAAGGATAAATCATAACCACCGTATGTCTAATTCAAGGTTGTAGAAATTTTTGAAAATTCCTCGTAGAAGATTTTTTTTCAGCCTTTTACATTTTCATTGTTCTTAGTTAAGCCTCATCTGCTTTCAACGACTCACTCTTACACTTAATTTGTTGTTCATCATTCTAATCATTCATTCTGTACATCTTAACTGCTATGATAACTGCTATGATAACTGCTCCATCTTACTTTCAGATTTATACATTTTCAAATGATGTGTGTATCGTATTGCAACGCTTTTCAAACCTTTTCTCTTCCATTCTTGTTTCCTCAGACCTCTTCCATTCTTCTAGAGGCCTGGCGGCCAAGTTGCAGGCGCTCTGGCCTTTAGTATCACAGGCTTCAAGTTCGAATCCTGGCGGTGGCATGGATGTTTGTTTTTGTTTTTTATTGTTTGTACGTTTGTTTTTAAGATGTCTGTTTGCTAGTAGTACGGAATCCATTTTACATTGTAGTTCCCGGTCAGTTTAGCCCTCGTGTACACAAGATGTCTGCAGAGCGACAAACCAAACCAAACTTCCATTCTTCTATATTTATCAATTAGAATTATTTTATATATCAATTTTATTTCTCATATTGTTTTCGGAATTTTCTTCTCATATTGTTTTCGGAATTTTCTTCTCATATTGTTTTCGGGTATTGTTTCTATTGTTATTTGTAAAACAATATCTTCAGTTGCTTAAATATCAATATGGAATTTTGCGAAAAACATTTTTTCCCCTTTATTGAATCACGTGGCGCCTGCTGGCCGATCGACTAGTGCTCCGGCAATTGGTACCACAGGTTTCAGGATCGAGTCCCGGCAGTGCCATGGATGTTTGTAGTGGTTCGGAATTCCCTTTAAACCTTAGGTCCCGGTCTAAAAGGATCATAGAGTGTTGCGGAGGTAGTGTTACTCCGCGTCCGTCGCTTATCTTCAAGCTACACGCAACTCCTGGGTAGTGTTAAGTAAGTACTGTCGGTGCAGCGCTTGCGTTAAGGCATCCAAGACAACTGTCTAAGTTTTGCCAGCTGCATTAGAAGGGAAAAAAAATTTCAGATTTATACATTTTCAAATGATGTGTGTATTATATTGTAATGCTTTTAAATTTTTTTTTCTTCCATTCTTCTATATTTATTGCATATCCATTTTATTTCTCATATTATTTTTGGGATTCTTTACGAATGATATTATTATTGTTGTTGTTTGTAAAATAATATCTTCATCGTTCAGTCACTGAAATATCAGAATGGTATTTTCTGAAAAACATTTTTCCCCCTTCATTCCCTCGCGTGGGGCCTGATGGCCGAGTGAGTAGCTCTCCGGCACGCAGTGTCACAGCTTTCAGATTTGAGTCCCGACGTTGCCATGGAATGTTTGCAGTGGTTCGGAATCCACTTTAGAATGTAGGTCCCGGTCTAACATGAGTGTAGAACGTTGGACATAGGGCTGACAAATCTACCCCGTAGAAAGAAACAATCTCTTGTCTCGAAATTTGACAGTAGGCAAAAGTGCTGGTTGCATACAAAAGTGCTATACAAAAGTTTAAAACCCCAACCCAAAACATGAAAAGTGATTCAAAACCATACTACGAAAACACTTCAATCAAATGCCAAATTCTCCAGAAAATTCCTGAAGACTAACGTTATTCATGAAGCATTTCAAGAGTTAAGGGGCCCAAAGTACCATTTTCCGCTAAAAGTTGTAATGGAGTTTTATTTGCCTGACCCTCATTTTCGGATAACCTCACGAGATATATCATGTTCACACATGATAATAATTCATTGCAATACTCAATATTTAAATAAAAATTGTTCGTAGTAATCAGTAGTTATAAGTTTTATTTCATGCACACATTTCACTTATGGGCTTTGGTGGATGAGGGGGAGGGGGGGGTAATTGACTAAAGCCCACCAACTACCAAGCGCCTGTTCGTACTTATACGCCCGACAAACTCAAGAACTGCTGGGTCGATTTCGCTCAAAATTTCAAAAAAGTGTTCCAGAAGTGTTTAGGCAGTGATCTGAATGAAATCCGATAGGTGACGCTGTTGTTTTTACAATGTTTATTAAAGATTGCATTTTTTCAAATTGCGACTGCTGTTAAAAAAAAAGCATTATGTAAAAAATACATAAAATGAACAAACAAAATACTGCAAAATTTATTTTCTATGCATAATATAATAATTTAACTAGTCGAAGAAAGAAAAAAGATAAGACAGCAGTAAGATAGGAAGGAAGGGGGGTTATCACACTCACTTTAATTCATGTCATTTTAATTAAATAAATGAATTAATATAAAACTTCAAATGCATGTATTTAATTCATATTTTTTTCTAATGCAGCTGAGAAACATGTAGACAGTTGTCTTGGATGCCTTAAGGCAAGTGTTGCACCAACGTTAATCACTGAGCACTACCCAGGAGGTGCGTGTAGCTTGAAGATAAGCTACGGACGGGAGTAACAACACCTCCGCAACGCTCTACGATCCTGACGTACGGTTTAAAGTGGATACCGAACCACTACAAACGTACTTAATTCGTTACGTTTTCATCCATACTTAATGTGTTTTCCTCCGTTTCAGAACTTTTAATAGTTAAAAATTGTTGAGGTTTATGTTGAGAATTTGTTTTTACCCCTCTTGCTTACAGTTTTTCTTAACACAAATTACACGAACGATTAAATCCTTGAAATATAACAAGATTGGCGATAACGAATCAGTAATCATCCTTTATTTGTGTCATGATTGAATTCATTTTCCGGTGGCTATTTAAATAAACTTCCATTCTATTACTATTTAAATCAATTGCTTATTGCTCAGTGCCCAAAGTTCAGGAAATACAAACTTTAATTAACGACTGTTTTGTTTCACATGACAAACACTTAATTGCGAATTTTACTCTTTTATAACTAAAGTACAATCGGAACTCAAAACAGCGTGACAAATAAGAACGATTCAATCTCGAATCGAATCGAATCCTTACGATATCGTCTGCTACTCAATTTCCTGAACTTGAAAATCAACTTCACGCTTCACTTGAATCATTTTCACTGATTTCTTCCCCCCTACCCCTACCCCTCTCTCGATCAATCGGAAAACCCCAAACTCCAAGTTTTTATTTAAACACTCACTATCCATGTACAAGTGACCCCGTGCGATTTCTCGCCCCCCCCAACCCATCCCTTCTCACTTTTTTTCCGCAGAGTTCAAGTGCCTCTTGAGAAATATGTTCGAAAACTATCAGACGATACAAAAAAAATAAAATAAAAGAATCGAATTCGAACGAAATCGGATGATAAATTAATCTTCCTTATTTTGCGACACCTTTTTGTGAATCACGTGAGAACGCTAGAAGCAGCAGCGAGACACCTGAACTCTTGAAGAAGCAAAACCGGAAGTACATTATGCACACTTCCTGCTCGTCTACAAACCACATGGCGCTGCTGCCACGATTTTAATACGAATATTCTTTTTCTCCTTTTTCTGCCGAGTTGCCTTTTTTCCCGCCCTTTTTTGCTCGTGGAATGTCGGAGGAGGAATGTTCCCACGAAAATGGAAAGGGATCTCTCGTTTTTTTTTTTTTTTTTTTCCCTTTCAGTTTTTTTTTTTTTTTTTTTTTTTTTTTTTTTCCCTTATAAACTTTTTTTTTTTTAAAAAAAAAAAAAAAAAATAAATAAATAAATAAATTTAAAAAAATTTTATTCGCTCTCTCTTAAAGCAGTAAAGTTCCATATTTAAATAAAGAGGATCATTTTTTCAATTCCAACTATTACTTCACACTCTCCATATATATATATTTATATATCTTGTTCACATTTTCAATCGTTCATAAAATACTTTTTATTCATCCACTCGACTTCAAATACATTTTTTGAAACTTGTAGTGGAGGACACTTGATGTTAATACAGTTTTGTTTTCAAATATTGATTCATTCATTAAATTTAATTAATTCATTTTAGGTTTTTTTTAGATTTAAGATCTATCAATAGATGGCGTAAGATGTAAGAGGAAAATTTCAACTTTATTTGTAAAGGCCTTTTCTGCAATATAGTTTTAAAAAAAAAAGGGAATTTTTTTTAGATTAATTGTTTTTTTTAACTATGTAATAAAATAATTATTTCTCAAAATAAATCAATCTTGTTTAAAATAATTAGTTAATTATTTTGAATAAAAAGATAGGATTAAAAGCTATAAATTTCTCTTCCCCCCCTCCCCTTTTTTTTTTTTACTCTTGTAAACTTCCATTTTTTTCATTAAAAAAAAAAAATAATTTAAAAAAAATCTTATTAGCTCTCTCTTAAAGCAATATGACTCTTAGAAAGTTCCATATAAGAGGGGAGATTTTTTTTTTAATTATTTAATACTACTGTGCCCAAAAAGTAAGACTAATTATTTTTTTTCAGGATCTCTTTATTTTTCTTCCAAATTTATTTCATCGCCTTCAAAATAATCCCCTCCGGACACAATGCACTTATGACAACGTTTTTTCTAATCCTCAATGCATGCTAAAAAGTCATCGACAGAGATGGCCTTCAAAGCGTGCGCCGATTCACGTTGAATCTCTTTAATCGACTCAAAACGGTGTTCCCCGGAGAGGTATTTTGAGTTTAGGGTGTGGCCAGAAGTCGCACGGTGTGAATACGGTGGTTGTGGATCGATATGAATTTGATTTTTGACGAAAAAGTCAGGAAGAGTCAATGCAGTGAGAGCTGGTGCATTCAGTATTTTCGGTACCCATCGAGATTGGACGCGTTTGAGGCCCAAAATGGAATGGACCTACCCTTTTGAAATTCGGACATCATCAGCAAGGTCTCTAATTGTAAATCGACGGTTTGCAAGCACCCAATCTTTAATTTTTTGGACGTGAGCTTCGTCGGTTGAGGTGGAGGGTCGGCCAGAGGGCTCTTCGTCTTCAACGCGTTCTCCGCCTTCTTTGACCTGTTTATACCACTAGTAAACATTTCTTTCCGATATAGGAATACTCACCGAATGTCTTCTGCCCCATTCTGTACGTTTCCGCACACAAAATTGAATGCAAGTTCCCTTTGCACAATGATTTCATACATTTCAAAAATCGCCTGAATTAGTATTAGAGTCTCACACAGCAAATCGCAACTATTTGGACGTGAAATTTCCCGCTGATGTCAAGGGCAGGGCCAGCAACCTAAAAAATAAAAATAAAATTGAAATTTCATAAGCCCCGGGAATTTTAAATTGAAAAGTGGTCTTACTTTTTGGACACAGTAGTATATATACACTGGAAGACGAACAACGAAAGAAGTGTTTGATGAACGATGTGTTAAAGTATATGCAATGTGCGCCACCGGAAGATGGCCTCGTGTATTGACTCGTGGTGGTAAAAAAACAGCAATCATTGTGTCCTGCGCGCCTTTGTTCCGTTTCTAATAAAATGGAGCACTTCTCATTCGGTGGCTGACGTAAAAACAGTGGGCTCCACGCAGGGTCGGTGCACACAATTACGTTTGGTGGTGAGGGGGTCCACTATCGTATATCACTGGGAGGAAGGGGGCTTCCTCACTTGCTCCAGAAGAAGAATGGGTGAAGATCAGTGGGAAACCTCCTCCATTTCCCAGCACCCCGACCGACGTAAGTGGCCCTTTTTCATCTACATCCATCCCCCCACCGACATCCAATGAATTCTCTCTGAGATTTCTCATTCGATAGTGTCTTGATCAATGGAGACTTGGACTGGGAAGATAATCAGCAGAGGTTTTTCTTCTTTTCCTTCTTTCATTCATGAAGATCGGATCTCCACAGTTGGGAGGATCCTACTATGAATGCCATCTGCGGCCTTTCAAGTGTGCATCTGGATGTTTTGGAATTGTATCTGGATGGTATCTTCACTCAACTCAAATTGGACAATGGGCGTACCGGTTACGGAGTTCCTATGTGGTTTTTAGATCCACGAAAACCTTCACATCTTAAAAGTTAATTAAAATATCACCACAAAATGAAGTTGCTTAAAACACCATCTAATGGAAAATATATAAATCATAAGAAAATACAGAAATGTGGCTTATTTTGCTCAATCTATAGGTTTTGTTAGGCATAGGAATTTGAATGAAAATAGTAATAATATTAATATTGGGAGCTGCAGTTTGGGTTAAGACTGTGCCTGTATTTTATATTTTTGACCGTTGATACCTCTTCATTTAATCTAATTTGAACGTGAAAAAAAAAGTACTTGCACCGCACTTGAAATACACGATATTTAATAATAATTGTAAAGAAGGAATAAAAGTAAGAAACATGTAATTAATTAAGTTGACCAATAAACAAGTAATATATAAAAAAAAAAAATTTTAAGTCAATTCCTACTTTTTTTCACTATATTGCAGAAAATCCTTTATAAATAATTTTCATTCATTTTTTTTAGTTTATCTGGCGCCATCTATTGGTAGATATATGCAACTTAAATCCAAAAAAAAAAAATAATATTAATTAATTAAATTTAATCACTGAATTAATATTTGAAAAAACTGTATTAACATCTAGTGTCATCCACTACAGGTTAAAAAAAAACGTATTTGAACTCGAGTGGATGAATAACAAGTATTTTATGAACGATTGAAAATGTGAACAAGATATAGATGGGGAGAGTGTGAGCTAATAGAAGGAATTGAATAAAAGTATCATGGCATACTGACAATGTTTTTTTTGAAAGAAAAGCATAGGTTATTTTTAAAGCTGAAATAAAATGGGTCTTAGAAAATAAAAAATATGAAACACAGGTTGTATTTAAATAAAATTAAAAAATAATTCTAATTTTCAAACATTTTGAAGGCTTTTACAAATGAATACAAATTTTAAATAAATCTCGACATTTAAGTAAAATTCAGGATTTTCGTAATTCATAATAGAGCTGTTCTAAATGTTCATTTCTTTTGTACAAGTTTTCAGTAAAGTAGTTTCGATTGAAATCTATTTACAATGCATTTTATAAAATAAATGCATTCTGTATCTTGCTCTCTATCTGTATCTATATCTAATAAACGCTCTATCTATATCTTGTTCAAATTTTCAATCGTTCATAAAATACTTTTTATTCATCCACTCAAGTTCAAATACATTTTTATAAACTTGTAGTGAATGGCACTGGATGTTAATACAGTTTTTTCAAATATTAATTCATTCATTTAATGTAATTCATTCATTTTAGTTTTATACGGGAGAAAGAAATTTCTCTTATGTAAGATATTTAGCGGGATATAAATTTAGGAATCCATACCGTCAGTGGCGAAGTGTGTAGATCGCTGGAAAAAAATGTCTTTATCAGATTCTTTTCTCATTGTGGGTTCTAGTCTGAGTCAAGGAGGGAACGAAATGGAAAATGAAACATGTGAATAAATGAGTGAGAGAGATGGAAAGTGTGTATATGTGAGAGAATCTTTTCTAACTTAAAAAAAGGAATGAAAATTATTTATAAAGGACTTTCTGCAAGATAGAAATTATTTATATTAATTGTAATTATTTAATAAAAAGTAACTAAAATAAATTTTTCTTTGTTGAACTAAGTTGACTTTAAAAATTCTTCCGATTCTTCTCAAATGTTACTATGTTATTCAGTACACCAGTACCTATTGCTGGAAGTTTTTACGTCGAATATTTCTTATTTTTTACAAAAAAAAAAAAAATAATGAAAAAACAGTCTGCTTTCTGTATGTAAATTTCAACAGCAACTTTGTCATTTTTTTATTTTTATTCTAGTTTCTGTGATAACTACACTCATACTTATCAGAAAATTGTTTTCGTTTTTAGTTTACAGATAAGTGAAAGAGCCAACCACCCAGTTCTATATTTATGAGGAGGGTAACTTGAGCGCCACTCCTTAACTACTTTAAAACTTTTTTTAACTATAATTTTTTTGTACACTATTAAAGTGATTTAATACATCTATAAAGTTTGAATAACATTGTTCATTACTTCCATTAAAAAAAAGTTCCTGGAAACTCTCATCGCTAGACCACCGGGTCCAAGTAATAAAAGAATTAGTTTGAATTTCTTATATTTTGAAACATGGAAACGTTAACAGCTTTCGAATACATCCGATTGGGCTTAATGGAATTGAGTGCCCCGCGGAGGGTTGTAAGAATTATAAATCTAATATCTATAATTCTTGTTATCTATGACTTGTCTTTCGCTCAATTAATGAATTAAAAAACAAGTAATGTATATATATAAAAAAAAAATTATGTCAATTCCTACTTTTTTTCCCCTGTATTACAGAAAGTCCTTTATAAATAATTTTCATTCATTTTTTTTAAGTTTATCTGGCGCCATCTATTAGTAGATATATGCAAATTAAATTTAAAAAAAAACTAAAATGAATTAACTAAATTTAATTAATGATTTAATATTTGAAAAAACTGTATTAACATCTAGTGCCATCCACTACAATTAAAAAAAAATGTATTTGAACTTGAGTGGATGAATAAAATGTATTTTAGGAACGATTGAAAATTTGAACAAAATATATATAGGGAGAGTGTGAGCTAATACTAAGAATTGAAAAAAGACCACCAACCAACCAAGATCGACACCAACTTTATCAATGAAACTTATCAATAAAAGTAGAGTTTATTCGGGTTTTTTTTTTTTTTTTTTTTTTTT
This sequence comes from Caerostris darwini, assembly GCA_021605075.1. Taxonomy (NCBI): domain Eukaryota; kingdom Metazoa; phylum Arthropoda; class Arachnida; order Araneae; family Araneidae; genus Caerostris; species Caerostris darwini. The sequence goes on from BPLQ01004772.1 coordinate 126,648, forward strand.
TTTTTTTTTTTTTTGCAATTTGGAATGCAGAGCTTCCTGTCAACACTGAGAGAAATACAGAAAGTAACTGTTCAGTCTATTTCATTCACTCGTTCACACGTCACAAATCCCTAGTAAACTCTCGAGTGTAGGGCATAAAGCAATTGACCTACACCAAGCACTCCTGTAGTAATTCTTCCTGTATCAGCACCAACCACCTTATACAGCAACGCCCACAGATACATTCAGTACTACAATAATAATAAAGTACTAAAAAAAAAATACAAAAAGTACATTCTGCTCGAGGGGGGTTTCATTCAAGTGTTGATACCCTCTTGAAATTCGAAACCTCGAGTTTACTTTTTTGGACAACATTTCTCTATTTCTTCTTGCCCACCCCCCTGTCTTCCAATCACCCCCCAGAAGAAAATCCATGGGAACTGGAAGTCAGGTGCCACCGGGAGAGGCACGTTTCTACAGGGGATGTGGAGATGTATAGCCCCCCTCTCCTGAATTTTCTTTATCCACATAATCACTGGAGGGGTGCTCTCAATGTGAACTGATTTCTTCATAGGGGGTGCATCACTTGTTGGTTATAATATATTATACCCATCGGGATGTTGTAGAAGGGAGGGGGGTACATCCATCTGGCATTGAAATAAGTTTTCTCAGGGAAGAACTTCGAACAACTGTTGAATTTCGATTCCGATTCTATAGTATGTGTGTGTGGTTTTCTTTCATGTGGGGTTTAAGTGCGGCATTGTGGGTTTCGCTGATGCCATCGATTTCGATGAAATATGATTTATTAATCTCTTTTCTTTCTTTCTTTCTTTCTTTTCTTAACTGTTAGTTGTTATGGTGATTGGTGACTTGCTTTGTATGGAGAAATTATTGCGATTTTTTGAAATCGAAGATTGCTCAGAAAGTTAAAGAGAAATCAGTTTGGGGGGGGCATTTGAGAGAACAAAAATGCATGGCCTACTTATTATAACTCGGTGAGATACTTTTATTACAAAATCTTGAAGAAACTCCTTTACTACTGTGCCCAAAAAGTAAGATCAATTATTATTTCTTTTTTCAAAAACGCTTTATTTATTCTTCCAAATATATTTGATCACCTTCACAGGAATCCCCTCCGGACACAATGCACTTATGCCAATGCACTTCGTCGATTGAGGTGGAGGGTCGACCAGACAGCTCTTCGTCTTCAACGCGTTCTCTGCCTTATTATAATTGTTTATACCACTAGTAAACATTTCTTTCCAATATAGGAATGTTAACCGAATGCCTTCTGCAACATTCTATATCTTTTCCACAGAGAAAATTTAATGCAAGTTCTTTGCTCAATGAATTCAGGCATTTTAAAAATCACCGGAATCCGTTTTAGCGTCTCACAAAGCCAAGCACAAAACACTCATGAATATTTTGACGTCAGATTTCCCACAGATGTCACGGACAGTGCCAGCAACATAAAAAAGAAGAAAAAAAAAATTGAAATTCCATAAGCCCCTGGAATTTTAAATTGAAAATGAGTCTTACTTTTTGGACACAGTAGCACATATCCTACACATATTGTCATTTATGTCTATTTTTAGTCTGGCATCCATCTGGCATTTTTCTCAGGGATGGATGGAAGGATCCGTGGTTGTATATCCTTTCAATGAACTTGTCGATAAAATTTCCCATGGATATTGCAAATATATAGGAAATATATGTATATGTATATATATGAAATGCATATATATATATATATATGAAAGTTGCATTATTACATATAATGGTTATTTTGTAAGGAATTTTAATTTAATCAGGGCAAAAGTTTGTGCACATTGCAAATTCTGACGATCTAACCGATTTTCAATGAAAAACATAAAGTATCTTTTGAGAAGAGTTAATGCTTATGAAAGAAATAAAACAGGCATTTTTACAAATAAATTCCGCCCCACAATTATGACGTTCACGGATCATAAACTGCGTCCTAATCACACAACGTCTCGTTTCTCTGGAACAATCACTTGGCATCGAGATTGAAAAGACGTCGTTCACAGAGGCCAATGACCCCCCAATTAGATAACAAAAAAAACCTTTTTATTTTTCTCCAAAGTTAATGTGTGAGAACACTATGAAACCGAATTCTTCAAATAAATAAGACAAAAGGACTTGGTGTTTGTTATTAATGCAGAAATTCTTTGTGAGAAGCTCTTATCTGTACCAACAAAAAACGTACTTCTAATGACTGATTCAATCGTTCACTCCAGTGAAGGTAAAAAATGAATCATTTTAACGCATTTCGCTTTGGGAACGTTCTTTGAGATTATTTTTTTACTAATTGGCTTTCATTAGCTTCGCCAAACAATTAAAACTTCGCCAATTTGTGCCTCCTGCATATTATAGAGCTTTTGTTTGTTATAAGCAGGATTGAGAAGCAGCCCAAAATATTTTCGATTTCTCACCTTTTACAGTAATTTCACGCAATATGAAAAATAATGAATGCCAAAAAATCACATAAAATTAATAAAATTAGACATTTCTTTTTATTCTCTATTCTCTATTCAGCACAGTGGTTGGACAAGGAGGAATCACCGAAACACACTCCAAAGGGTTCATAAAAAAAAAAATGATGATGAGTGTTTGATGATGATTCATCAAAAGAAACTGATGTTCTAGCGCAGGTGTGATCCATTATGATTTCATGAAAACTAGCTAATGAAATATACTGCAACCAAGTGCACAAAAAGATGCAAAATTCAGCCTAGATGGGTCAGCAGATCTAGCATGATAACAGCATGGTAATAGCACGGTAACGTTATGTGGTTACCATGTTAACGTTATGGTAACGTTAGACCACACACTGCACAAATGACTGGACAAAACTACAGGAATTGGAGTTGGAACTTCTTCATCATCCTCCCTACTCACCAGACCTAGTCCCCACTGACTATCACTAAATCCACAATTTGAACAACTTTATAATAGGAAAACAATTTAATTCCGACAATGCTGCAAAACTGGCCTTCCAGGAATTCGTTGACTCTCGTCCGCCAGGGTTTTATATTACCGACCTCAACAGCTTAGACATTATGGGTGCATACTTAGATGTATAACATGATTCCTCATATTTGTAAGTGATTCAATTGCCCATTTTTCTTCAAAATTTTATCCTTGACCACCCGTTATATATATATATATATGAGTAACATAATTATAAGGCATATTTAAGATGGTTAAGATTTCCTAGTTTTGAAAATTTTCTATATTTTATACAAACAAATAACTGCCTGTGATTTAGAGCAGTTAATATCTGAAGTTAAACAAGTAATATATATATATAAAAAAAAATGTAAGGTCAATTCCTACTTTTTTTTCACTCTATTGCAGAAAAGTCCATTACAAGTAAAGTTGAAATTTTCCTCTTACATCTGGCGCCATCTATTGATAGATGCATGCAACTTAAATCTAAAAAAAACTAAAATGAATTAATTAAATTGAATGAATGAATGAATATCTGAAAAAACAGTATTCCCATCCAGTGTCCTCCACTACAAGTTGAAGAAAAAAAATGCATTTGAACTTGTGTGGATGAATGAAATGTATTTCATGAACGATTGAAAATGTGAACAAGATAAATATATATAGGGAGAGTGTGAACTAATAGAAGGAATTGAAAAAAAAAACTATTTGCGCTACAATAAATATGACAAAAATGGGTGTAAACATTGCGTTGCTTTACTTTTAAAAAACTAGTTCATTTCTACCTTGAGCCCAGTGCTATTTCGGAAAAGCACTTGAATTGTGTAAATGCATTTATTGTGAGTGTCTCCCGTGCACTGCAGCGAAGTGACCTTGAGTAAGCGACCTCAGCCCCGGTCAAAGCGATAGCGTCTGCTCTTCTTATGAATCAGACATGAATAACATGAACACGCAAAGGGAACTATGACACGCTTTATTTTCAAGTACATGGCTCGTTTATGTTGTGTATGGGTTCATGTATTTTGGATATTTGAATTTATAAGTTATTTACAGGAAATTTACGAGGGATAAAAACAATTGCAATGAATTCGATAATATCAATTTTTTTTTTAATAATTCTTAGCTAATATCGGGCCATAAATTTTTTTTTTTTTTTTTTTGTTCTAAACCGCGCTTCAGGTTGTTTTATTTTCGTTTATTCTGTTAAGTTCTCAACACTATCTAGAGGTTCTTTTTCCCCCAGCCAACTATTTAATCATTTCTGTTTTTTTTCTTTTCCAATCTCTCTATATGAACTATATGTAACTTCTTTTTTGGGCTCTTCCAGTTACTCGTTCATTTTATTTTACTTTTCTCCCATGTATTTTAGTTACTTTCATAATTTATTATTAACATAATAATAATAATAAATAAAAAAAACTCACTCTATTAAACTTTCTTTTAGTATTTGGGCAAAAATTCCTTTTAGTCTTTACAGCTTTCTTTCCCCAGCAATGCTCTTTCATCTTTTCAATGGACAATTCAAGATAGAAGCTAACGGCTGTTGCGCAGCCACGGAGCTTCACCAAAACTCAAATCATCATTTTTTGTTCTAATGCAGCTGGCAAACACTTAGACATTTGCTTTTGATGCCTTAAGGCAAAGGCTGCACCTACGTTACTCATTTAGCACTACCCAGTGGATGCGTGCAGCTTGAAGATAAGCTACGGACGCGGAGTAACAATACGCCCGCAATGCTCTACGATCCTGTTAGACCGGGACCTAAGGTTGTAAAGTGGATTCCGAACCGCTACAAACATCCATGGCACAGAAGGGACTTGAACCCGAAGCTTGTGGTACCGAGCGTTAGAGTGCTCGCCACTCGTCCATTCGGCCTACTTTTCATAAATAGATATTTCAGTTTTCTTGGTATCGGTTGTTTATTTGAAGGATCAACATCACTAAAACATTTTAACGTAGTTCATGTCTTTTGTAAGACAATGCTTGTATGAATCCCTTCAATGATAAAACGTATTTTATTAAATAATTATAAATACAGGACGATTCGTAAACTTAGGCATCAATTGAGTACTTCATAATGCAGTCCACAGAGAAAGCATATTTAAAATACTAAACTCTATCCTCCTTTTAATAAAGACCTAACAGTTCCTTTTCTGATACCAGAATAACGTCATAGCAGCAACATATTTGTGCATATTATTGAATTTCGCTTTTTATTATTAAGAAAAAACTATGCAAAATGACATAAATCAGAAATCAGCTCACGAATTTCAATTTATAGTGAGTTAAACAACGTACGACGCTGGGTGAATGCATAAGGAAGTAACAAATCATAAAAAGTTATTTTATTTCTTGGATTATAACAAAGTTTAATAATCCAAGAAATGTATTAAGCCACTACTACTACAAGAACTCATTAACTATCTTAGGGATAAATTTAATAGATGCAATCGCGTACTGTATCCATTTATTTGTAGGAACTCTGCTATGTCCTAGAAAAATAAAAACTCATTTACCTTGCTTACTTGCATCCAATACTTGCATATGTGAGTCCTGTTTGGGGATCTACTGCTCCGTTGAATTTTGAGATCGTACAAATACTTGAAAATAAAATCCTACGAATGACGACAAATTCGCCCTGGTTTTTTAGACATGAAGATATCAGACATGCTCTTTCTCTTCCAAGTTTTAAACAATTTGTTTATAAAATTGGGGAAAAATTTTATGACTCCGTTCCCAATATTAATAATTCTGTTTTGAATGATCTAAGCAACTAGGATTACGACATTTCTGATTTCAAAAATAGCAAAAATCGCAATCTGAATATTATTCATTAACATTTCGATATCCTCCTTTCCGAATGGCCATGCAGTTTCTCCGCTGAGTTATAACTTCGCCTCCAATCGTTTTTGTTTCTATTGTTTATTTTTTCAATTCCTTCTATTAGTTCACACTCTCCCTATATATATATTGTTCATATTTTCAATCGTTAATAAAATACTTTTTATTCATCCACACAAGTTCAAATATATTTTTTTGAATTTGTAGTGGATGACACTGGATGTGAATACAGTCTTTTCAAATATTAATACATTCATTAAATTTAATTTATTAATTTTAGTTTTTTTTTAAATTTAAGTTGCATGTATCTAATAATAGATGGCGCTAGATGTAAGAGAAAAATTTCAACTTTATTTGTAATGGACTTTTCTGCAATGCAATGAAAAAAGAAAGTAAGAATTGACTTAAATTTTTTTTTTTTATAATACTTGTTTATTACCTCCTTAAAAATAATAATAATAATAATATTAAAAAAAAATTATATATGCATAATTTTTTTATTAATTAAATAAAAATAAGAATAATTAATACGTTAATTTTTTAAATAAATTAATAATATACATATATATCTTACCCTTTTTCTATCTAATCAATGGGCTTAAAGTTTAAGACACTTCTCTCATTCACAAAACTGGAGATAGAGGTTGCTATGCAGCCAAGGCTCTCCGTCAATCTGGCAAATCGTTGTCGTATTACAAGAACTACCCAATTCAATAGCAGCAGGAAAATTAAGAAAAATTAACCCCTAGAATTTCACGAAGAAGCCAGTATTCGAATTACTTTAAGAAGAACAGCTAAATTCGTTAGCCACTGGAATATACTGAAATTCAATAACCTACGAAATTTATATGAATCAAAACACTATAAAAATTACTAAATTCAATATCCTCGGAATTATACAAAAGTTAAACTGTTGATATTCGGCACATTGTAATATACTATTGCTATACATTGTTCAATTCTATATTGTTATACTGCTGTTTTTCTGTTACCTGGAACGAAATTAAGGTAATATAGTGCATTAAATTTAAATCTCTCTTTTTAATTACAATATACTATTTACTTTTTCATTATATGTAAGGAAATGAAATACATCTATGATAAATAATTCTGAAAGTTTTTATTTGTTTGTTTGTTTTTGTGTTTGTAAATGAGTTGAATTTCATTAATATGTGCACACAGGGCCGGATTTTCCTATAGGCTAACTAGGCTTCAGCCTAGGGTCTCAAGATCAAGAGGGGCCTACATTCAAATTGTTAGCAAAATTAGAATGACACTATTCAAAAAACACTAAAACACTGAATCGAAAATAAGGAGAAATTCTACACATATGATTCATAAACAAACATATTAAGTAATTTACAAATTTAAAAATGGGAGGTGAAAAAGCCTCATAAGTGGAATAGCCTAGGGCCTCTTTTCCTCTAAATTCAGCCCTGTGTGCATCCCTTACATAAATATCACCGACTATCATTATAAAAGTTTTTTGAAACTCCTCCATTCTAACAAATTTTTTTGTTACAAAACAAGTGTTGATTATATCAAGTAATATGTATTTCTTTAAAAAAAGCAATTAGAATTTACAGCACATGCAAAACCGAAAAAATCTGCATCACTTTGTGATTCAGTCCACAAATACATAATAACGAAGGATAATTGTTGAAATTTGCATAACATGTGTTACGCCTGCTGCTATTTAATAATCTAGATTGAAAACACACATATGTCTGGAACTCGTTGCCTTATCTGCAGGTGGCAAAACTCAACCTTACATTTAATTCTTGCAAAAAAAAGTAAACAACCGCGCACCTGCCTCTTTTCTGTGAAGCCATTGCACAATCGTAATGGTTTTCTTTTTTATGCTACTGTGTCCAAAAAGTAAGACCCATTTTCAATTTAAAATTCCCGGGGCTTATGGAATTTCGATTTTTGTTTCTTTTTTAAGTTGCTGGCGCTGTCCTTGACATCTGTGTGAAATTTGATGACAACATATTCATTAGTGATTGAGTGACGCTTGGCTTTGTGAGATGCTAAAACTGATGCCGGCGATTTTTCAAGTGTCTGAATTCATTGAGCAACTTGAACTTGCGTTAAAATTTGTTTGCGGAAACGTATAGAATGTTGCAGAAGGCATTCGGTGAGCATTCCTATTTCGGAAAGAAATGCTTAGAAGTGGTGTAAACAGTTCAAAGAAGGCAAAGAACGCGTTGAAGACAAAGAGCCCTTTGTCCTATCATCAACCTCAACCGACGAAGCTCACGTCCAAAAAATGAAGCATTTGGTGCTTGAAACTTGGTGCTCGATTTACAATTAGAAACATTGCTGATGATGTTGTAATTTCAAAAGGATCGGTCCATTCCATCTTGGGCCTCAAACGCGTCCAATCTCGATGTGTACCGAAAACACTGAATGCTCCAACTCACACTGCATTGATTCTTAGTGACTTTTTCGCCAAAAATGAAAGCCATATCGTTCCACAACCACCGTATTCACACCGTGCGACTTCTGACTATTCCCCAAACTCAAAAAACCACTCCGAACAGACCGTTTTGAGTTGATTGAAGAGATTCAACGTGAATCGTCGTGCGTTTTGAAGGCCATCCCTATCGATGACTTTTTAGCATGCATTGAGCATTGAGGGTAAAAAAGTTGGCACAAGTGCATTGTGTCCGGAGGGGATTGCTTTCAAGGCGATGAAATAAATTTGGAAGAATAAATAAAGCGTTTTTTAAAAAAAAATAATGGGTTTTACTTTTTGGGCACAGTAGTATATATATATATTTGCCCAAATTAAGATACATTAATTCAGTTGAAAAATCCAAACATCTTTTATTTATTTTTTTTTTTGTACGTAAGTAATGGAAGACATAAAAAAAAACACTGTAAATGCAAAATACCATTTAAGAATTATAATTTTAGATAAGATTACCAGATCTATCTTATATCTTTATTTTATTCTTTTTTATCCTATTAAACCTGCATAAATTTTAATTTTTAAGCAGTAGATTTATGGTTCCTTTGTTTTAGAAATTAAAAGGAATTTATTTCTCTGTTGAAAAAGTAATTTTACTTATTGTTTTTTTACTTCAAGTTATTTCAGTTGGTGACATTAGTAGTCTAGGGTAGTCTCAAAACCTTGAATCGTTTAGTTAATCTCTTTATGTTTTATTACGGCAATATTAATAAATATTAAAATTTGTCGTAAATGCTTTTTTATATGTCTTTGAAAGAATTCTTAACTATATTTCAAAACTATTTTTTACTGTTTGTTCTACATTTATAGTGTGGAAAATTTAATATTTCAAATCTTGCTAGTTAATAGCAGAAACTATTCTTAAATTACTTATCATGTAACACTGAAAAGTTTTCTTATTTTTTTACTGTGCAAAGCATTATTTTTTTTTTCTTTCCTATTTTTCAATTCCTACTATTAGTTCACACTCCCCTATGATTATTTATATATCTTGTTCAAGTTTTCAAACGGTAATAAAATATTTTTTATTCATCCACTCAAGTTCAAATACATTTTTTTTTAAACTTGTAGCGGATGACACTGGATGTGAATACAGTTTTTTCAAATATTAATTCATTCATTAAATTTAATTAATTTTTAATACTTTAAATAGAGTTTTAGCAGTTTGTAATGAAAGTTGAAATCAACAGGCAGTAGCTCAATCTGTAAAATGCAAGGATTTCAGTATGCGAGAAGAATGCGAAGAATGCGCGTTCAATTCTTGCGAAAATCAATAATTTTTTTTGATAAATTTTTGCTTTAAATAGACATTTTATCCAAATGATTTTCACGAGCGTGTTAGCAGTTGTGGCTCAGTGGTTAGAATGAAGGATTTTTCTGAAAAATTAAAATTGAAGAAATTTTATTTTGCCACTTAATAGTGTGTTTCTGTGTATATACATATTTATATTAATTGTAATTTTTAATGAAAAATAACTAAAATAAGTACACCTAAGTAGGAATTAACTTTAAAACTAAACTTTTTTTAACTTTTTTTTTATATTACTTGCTATGCATCCTTTCACAAATTTTATTATTATTATTTTCTTGAGAATTAGCATTTACTTAACATATTAGATAATGTTTTTATTTATAATTTAAACGTACAATGGATCCCGTTATTCTTTGAGAAAAATTGTGTCTCTTCAAAAGTGTATTAAAAAATAAGAAATCAGAATGATTTTAAAACATGCTAAAAGTAAAACATGTCTCATTTTTAAAATCTAGCCAAATTATACCAAATATTTAAAATACGATAATTTAACTTAAAAAATCATAAATAGCATTGGGACGGTACGTGTAACACAAAAATCGCTGTTCCTAGAAAGACAAAGGAGAAAAAGGAATTAATTACAAATAATTACAAAGAAGCAACAGAAATCATAACATTTTGTGTGTTTCACACATTCTCCACGTGGCGTTCTTCACACAGGATGCCACCTTGCATGCGGCAGATGGCGGATAGCACTGAAGAGCGTACCATGGCAAGAGGAATCTGTTGAACCAGACTTATGATGGCATCTTTAAAATCAGTTGCAATTTACATTTTAAGTGCATACACTTTAGATATCAGGTATACTCACAGCGAAATGTTCTATCTGACTTCTTGTGAATGCAAGATGGCGCTCCCCACATTTGTGAAGTCTTCTGTCAAACGTTTCTTAACACAACCGTTTGGGGACAGAATTATCTACCGCCATTTCCGTGGCCGCCAAGGTCCCCCGATCTCACTCCAATGGATTTCTGGCTGTAGGCATACCCAAAATGTAAAGTGTGTGGCATACAATCCACAAACTACATCTGATTTCAAAGATGCCTTCAGATATCTGATTCAACAGATTCCTCTGGCCGTGATGCGTGCTTCAGTGTTTCAATGTTCAAATCTGCTGGCAGCAGTGTTGTAGTCCCTGTTTACAGAAGCGAAGGGACTTGGTGACAGTAAAAACAACGCGTGTAAAGCATATTTTATCGATAGATTAGCAAGTTGGAATTTGAGGGGCAGTCCCTAAAATTTCTCATGCCGTCCTCTCAGTAGGTGGTCCGTGGTATTCATAAATGGAACATAAAGCCCACCGATATTAAAATGGGCAGAAACCAAACGCATCGTCGGTTAAAATCTTTTCTTTTAAAAAAATACTTTTATACAAAAAATAATAATAATAATAACAGAGGAGAATTTAAGACAAGTACTAACGCGCGCACATAACGAATATTATGATCTAAAGCAGGGGTGGCCAACCCAAATGATCTTGCGGGCCACTTTGAAAATCCTAACTCCGCTGGCCGTATATAAAATTATATATCCCCCTATTAGATTTAGACCCACTACAGACACTGAAATTTGAAACATAATGAGTTATTATTATTGTGTTTACTTTTATTCTTACATGTGAACATAGATACTATTATAACAATGATACCAAACGCGCATTGTAAAGAAATATATAACACTCAAAATGAAATATAAAAAAACATATCAATATAAGCGAAATAAAAAATGAAATCATTCAACAATATTTATTTGACTAGTGCGATATGTGTTTCTCCACTCTTTCATTTAGTTTTTCCCAATCGATCGTAATTTCGATATTTGTCCATAATGGGTGTTGCAGGTTAGCGGCCGTTATGTTTGAGCTTGTTTTGTGTTGGGTCAATTTCATTTTACAAAAAAACTATATGCAGGTGTCAGTTGAACCAAAAGTGCTAACAACTTCAACAAAGAGTCGTTTGCTCTGCTATCAACAATCAACTGTGCGTATCTAGGGATGGTCACTGTCTCACTGAGGTAATTTAAAGAGAAAAATAGACGTATGTCCGCCAGGCGGACCGTCCGATTGTCAGTATGTGCGTGCGTACGTCCGTCAGTCTGATCGTCCATGCGTCCGATCGTCAGTACGTGTGTCCGTCAGTCCGATCGTCTGTACGTGCGTGTGTACGTCCGTGCGTCTGAACGTCAGTACGTGCGTCCGATCGTCGGTACGTGCCTGCGATTGTCAGTACGTGTGTGCGTACGTTCCGGCAGTCCGTGCGTATGTTTGTCAGTATGTGTGTCCGTCAGTCCGATCGTCCGTACGTCCGATCATCGGTACGTGCGTTCGATCGTCAGTAAGTGTGTGCGTCCGTCCTTCATTCCGTGCTTCCGATAGTCAGTACGTGCGTACGTCCGTCAGTACGCGTGTGCGTCCGTCCGTCAGTCCGGTCGTCAGTCTGATCGTCCATACGTCCTATCTTCAGTACGTGCGTGCGTCCGTCCGATCGTCAGTATGTGTGTGCGTACGTCCAGCAGTCCGTGCGTATGTCCGTCAGTCCGTGCTTCCGATTGTCAGTATGTGCGTGCATACGTCCGTCAGTCCGTGCGTCCGATCGAAAATTTTCGGCTTTTTCCATGTTTTTGACATGCGAAATTCATAACCTTTATATCTTTTCTGTTACAAAGAATATCTTTCTTTCCATTCAATCATGGTATCCGGCTGATTGGATTACTCTTCGAACTGTTGGCGGATTTACAGAGATATTCCATATTATGCTTGCAATTTTTCCTGTTAGCATATATTTTGTAAAAGGTGGGGCCTGATGGCCAAATGGCTAGCGCTCTGGGTCTCGGTACCATAGGTATCGGGTTCGAGTCCCGGCGGTGCCATGTATGTTTATAGTGGCTTGGAATCCACTTTAAACCATAGGTCCCGGTCTAACAAGATCGTAGAGCGTTTCGGGGGCATTGTTACTCCACGTCCGTGGCTTATCTTCAAGTTGCACGCGCCCCCTGGGTAATGCTAAGTGAGTAACGTCAGTGCAGCCCTTATGGCATGAAAGGTCACGGTCTAATTACCAACTGCTTTAGAAAAAAAAATATATATATTTTGTAAAAGTATGATACATCTCACGAACCGCAAAAGTATTCAAGACAGGCCGCGGATTGGCCACCCCTGGTCTAAAATTTTAGTTAAATTTTGCACTGCTCTCAATAAATTCCGTCTCGAATAATTTCCACTGGAGAGCTTTCTGTTTCAGCAGAGCTGCCCAAACCATCCATAATTCAGTTCTTAAAATCTCCATTAACCCGGTAAGGTGGCGAACTGCAACCGTCATCGGGGTGTTTAAAAGGGAGGCCTTTCACTTCAATTAAAACAGAGACCATTAACACGGTGACGGAATCCTTTTCCGTGACAGGATTCGTCAAACGGAATATTCAATAAGCCCATCTTTTGACCTATTAATTCTGCGTCCGTTTATTTAAAGGGGTTCCGCTCTGTGCTCCGCTGGAGCAAGTGTTCCGAGACGTCGATTCTCGATGGAGCTCTTATTGAAATCGTGAGTGGAAGTGTTTAGTATCCGATTTTGAATCTTTTGGAATGGGAGGGCAGGTGGAATGGGAATGATGCCCTACATAAAAATGAATCGAAAAATTAATATTAGGCATATTAACTCACAGGGCCTGAATGTCCGAGTGGCTAGCGCTCTGATCTAATAAAGCGTTTTTGCATACCGTACGTTAGTTACCGTAGGACGTCCGTTACCTTTTTCTCCCTAGCGCGCATGCTCATAGGAAACATAATTTCCTATGAGCATGCGCGCTAGGGAGAAAAAGCTAACGGACGTTCTACGGTAACTAACGTACGGTATGCAAAAACTCTCTAATATCTAATATTGGAGCTGCCATAGATGTTTGTGAATGGTTCGGAATCCACTTTAAACTGCAGGTCTCGGTCTAACAGGATCGTAGAGCGTTGGGGAGGTAGTGTTACTCCGCGTCCGTAGCTTATCTTAGCTGCACGCACCCTCTGGGTAGTGCTAAATGAGTACCGTCTGTGCAGCGCTTGCCGTAAGGCATCACAGACAATTGTCTAAGTGTTCGCCAGCTGCATTAGAACAAAAAAAAAAAAAAAGAAAAAATGTAATATTGGGACCTAATATTCTTGGTTCTATATTCATCTAATATTCTATCTATTCCGGTCTAATATCTAATATTGGGACTAGAGTAGAGCTCGTAGAGTGTTGTGGTGGGGGTAGTGTTACTCGCGTCCGTAGCCTATCTTCAAGCTACACGGGCCCACTGGGTAGAGCTAAATGGGTAACAGCCCTTTCTTATGGCACAAGGATTAACTGTCTACATTGACAGCTGCTTTAGAACAACAACAGTATGCGATTTTGAATATTTTGGAATGGGAGGGCTGGTGGAATAGGAATGCTGCCCTACATGGAAATGAATCGAAAAAGGATTATTAGGCATATTTACTCATACTATTGTGACCAAAAAGTTAGGCCAATTTTCAATTTAAATTTCCCGGGGCTTACGGAATTTCAATTTTGTTTTCCTTTTTTAGGTTGCTGGCACTCAAGAGTTAAGAACATCTGGAGCTTGGAGAGTTTGAACTGGAGCAGTTAAGAACATTTATTAATGTGTCCAAAAAGTAAGATCAATTTTAAATTTAAAATTCCCGGGATTCATGGAATCTTTTTTCTAGGTTGTTGGGACTGTCCTTGACATCTGTGTGAAATTTCACGTCAAAATATTCATTAGTGTTTGAGTGACGCTTTGCTTTGTGAGACGCTAAAACTGATTCCGGCGATTTTTGAAATGTCTGAATTCATTGAGCAGAGAACTGGCATTCAATTTCGTTTGCGGAAACGTACAGAATATTGCAGGAGGCATTCGATGAGCATTCCTATATCGAAAAGAAATGCTTACAAGTGGTAAAAACAGTTCAAAGAAGGCAGAGAAATCATTGAAGACAAAGAGCCCTCTGGTGGATCCTCAACTTCACCGACGAAGCTCACGTCCAAAAAATTAAAGATTGGGTGCTTGGAAACCGTCGATTTACAATGAGAGACCTTGCTGATGTTGTTGGAATTTCAAAAGGATCAGTCAATTCCATTTCGGGCCTCAAACGCGTCCAATCTCGATGGGTACCGAAAACACTGAATGTGCCAGCTCACACTGCATTGACTCTTCGTGACTTTTTCTCAAAAAAGGAAACCCATATCGTTCCACAGCCACCGTATTCACACTGTGCGACTTCTGGCTATTCCTTAAACTCAAAAAACCACTCCGGGACACCGTTTTGAGTCGACTCAAGGGATTCAACATGAACCGCCGCGTTTGTTTGTTTTTGTTCGGAATCCACTTTAAACTATAGTTCGAAGTGTAGTAGGATCGTATAACGTAGAAGGGGTAGTATTACTCGCGTCCATAACATATCTTCAAACTGCACGTGCCCCCGGGTAAGGCTATATATATATATATATATATATCTATATATATACTAAGATTTAATAAAAACAAACCATTAATATCTAAAGCACTTTTAATTGTTTTTTTTTTTTCTTTGGCGAAACAGCCCGATGGTGGACCAAGGCCGTCTGTCTACTGGCAGATTTCGAGACAGTAGATACTTTCTTTTTACTCGGTAGGGTTGTCAGTCCTACACCCAAGAGTCCTATTAGACCGGGAGCTACGGTTTAAAGTGGTCTGTAAACCCCTATAAACACCCATGGCACCGCCGAGACTCGAATCCCAAACCTGCGGCACCGAGCGCCAATCACTCGGACATCAGGCCCCGCGTTGCATGTTAAATATCATTATATCATCGATTATTTTGAAATTAAGTTGAAGAAACTTTGCATTCAGTTAATTTAATTATGACAGGCCTCAGTTAGTCATTAACCTACGAGCACCCAGCAAGTGATGCACCCATTGCATTTACATTCCTAGTTCTAAAGATAATAGTTATAATAATTGCTCCTTACCTGAAGCTTAAAATTCAATATACTTGAGAAATTATAGTCGGCCATTCTACGTGCTATTCGAGAAATTTAATTTCACGAGCTCAACTCTTCATGAATTTCCATGAGCGCCTTGTCTCATGCAAGACCTTCGAGAGAATTTCCAATGGTCCATGCTAATGGATGAAACTAGCAAAGGTTCCATTTAAAATCGATTAGTATTAATTTAATTAGCATAACTGAATGAGTTCGTGGTGAATTAGTCAGAAGCCAATGAATATATTTTAAACCAAACATGCAACAAAGTTTCTGTGGTGAATATCGAATACTCATTTTAATATCGTTGTTGCCGATTTCTGATTCATACTAAAAGAACTTCTCAAGAGTTTTCCTTCGTTTGAATTTCTCTTGGGCTCCTGCAATAAAATCAGTGTAATTCATTTTTCTATTAACGCAATTATTTTTAACAGTTAAAAATTGTTCATTAATTTGAATACATAATTGTTTTTTAAAACAAATATTCTGATATAAATTGGCAACTTTGATGATGAACTTCTAATGCATTTTAATGTTGTTGTTGTTGCTTATCCCCTTGATTTAGAATCCTAAACCAAGTCCAGTAGATCATGCTGCATCAATAGATCGTAAACTGTCCTCCCCTCATTCAACAGTTGCCTCACAGAGGCACCAATACAATCGATGAGATGAGAGGGAGACGCGATGGCCGAACAATGACAAAGGGTATATGTCTTCTCGTCTCCATTGAAGGTCAAACTCTTAGTGTGGCCAGTCCTTAGTCTAGCTAAAGCCGTTTGAGCAGGTCTAGGATAGGAGCACTGCAAGGACATACCAGGATATTTAGCGGCGTACCATGCATGAATCGGTGGCGACCTACAAGAGGTATTCACTCTGGCTAAAGTCATGGAATGAACCTCTGAAGCTAACAGATTGGAAGAAGAAGCTTTGGGAAGTTCGCAACCTTCCCTAGCGAGCAGATCAGCAATTTCATTTCCGTAGATGCCCACATGGGAGGGAATCCACTGCAAGCACACCGATCCGATCTGGTCCAAAACAGCTAGTTTAGAAACTATATCCTGTCCCAATTTGTCCAAGATGCTTGGCCAATCTTTCAAGTACTGTATTGAGCTCTTACTATCAGTCAGAATCCAAACATCAGGTACTTTAAAGTCTAAAGCTAGGTTCAGAGCTTCGCTTATAGCAGTTAATTCTGAGCGGAATACTGAGCTGTGGTCCGGGTTTCTAAAACGATATCTAAATTCTAATAACATTTTAATAATGATGATAACACGTTATGTTGCCTTTTTCCAAATAATAATTTTATGTCACATATGTGGCTGTTTTTTCCCTTCAGTTTTTATTTGAGGTCTTGGTCTTATTTTGAAAATGATAGAAAATCTCTGGTTTTGAGTCTTAATATACACACATAAAAGTTATTATAATGTGACTAAATATAGTTGGGACTAAGAGAAAGAGAAGAGAAAATGTTGGCAATATTTGAAAGAAAAGTGCTGCGATTTATTTTTGGTGGTATTTGGTGGTGACAGAGGAAATTGGCGAAGAAGATACAATTTTGAACTTTACAAACTTTTTAGAGATACGGACATTTTGAAATGTGTTAAACTGAACAGAACGAGATGGGCCGGTCATCTCGTGAGAATGGAAAGTCATAGAGCTGCTTTGAAGGTTTTCAATGCCATCCCTTTTGGACAGCGACCCAGGGGAAGACCGAAAAAGAGATGGATCGGCTGATTTTAATGTTATTAATATCAGAAACTGGAGGTCCACGGCCCAAAGGAGAACAGCCTGGCTGCATCTTTTAAAGAAGGCCAAGGCCAACAACGGGCTGCCGAGCCAGTTATGATGATGATGAAATATACTTATGTTTTGTTATAGTTTTACTGGCATACAATAGTTTGATTGAATACACTACGTGGCTTCTATTACGTTTTCTAAAAGGTCGTCGTCATGTTTGATTTTCGGTTTCAATAAAGATATTCATCTTGCAAACCAGATACAAATTTCTGTTCAGTTGATTTTGTTTCATTTGCTTTAGTTGTTTCGAGCTGTCCTATTTTATACTATAATCGGAGGAAACATTTTAATTCAAGAAGACTGAAAAAAAACAATGCATCTCTAAAACTGTACAAAGAATCATAAATGGCGTTCTCAGGGATTCAGAGAGCAGCAGCTTTTACTGAAGCAGAGTTTGAAAAAGGATACAGAACAAAAATGATAAGGACACCAATTGTTGAAAGTGTTGTAAAGTAACTTTCAAAACAGGTAATATAAAAAAGAAATTAAAGTCAATTCCCACTGTCACTCAATTCACCCATATTGCATAAAAGTCCTTGACAAATAAAGTTGAAATTTTCCTCTTACATCTGGCGCCATCTATTGGTAGATACATGCAACTTAAATCTAAAAAAAAACTAAAATTGATGAATTAAATTGAATGAGTGAATTAATATTTAAAAAAAACTGTATTAACTTCCAGTGTCATCCACTACAAGTTTCAAAAAATGTATTTGAACTGGAGTGGATGAATCAAAAGTATTTTATGAACGACTATAAATTTGAACAAGATATATATAGGGAGAATGTGAACTAATAGAAGGAATTGAAAAAATGTAAGTAAATCCATACTATTAGAGCATAACGTTTTCTTGGTGTATTAAAGACGTTTTTTGAGACTGCAAAAACATATGTTAGAGTGATATTTATCAAAAGTGACTTAATAACTTTCTTTTTTTTTTGCTTAGATTTTCAGAATTTAATCAGCATAATCTTGATGGTCTTTTATTGTTAGTTTTAGTTTCAGTTACTGAATTTAAATAATGATTCTTTCTTTTCCCTTGTTTAATCAAATACCAATTTTATATAAAAATTATATTGTAAAAAAATAAATCAAAAATAATAAATAAACTAATCAAAAATATGATATAATACTATATCTATCTAGTGATAGATACATGCAACTTAAATCTAAAAAAAACTAAAATGAATGAATTAAATTTAATGAATTAATTAATATTTGAAAAAAACTGTATTAACATCAAGTGTCATCCACTACAAGTTAAGAAAAATGTATTTGAACTTGAGTGGATGAATAAAAAGTATTTTATGAACGATTGAAAATTTGAACAAGATATATATAGGGAGAGTGTGAGCTAATAGAAGGAATTGAATAATTATAAAAATGTCTTAATTTATTGCAGAAAAACTCATGATATCAATTGAATTCAGAAACTTCATTATAACCATGGTTATTTATTATTTAAAAGGATTTTTTCCTTATTTATAGCCAAAAGTAGATATTTTATGTTGATGCTCAACATATATCGGTGATACTGTTGAACTGTGCTATAGATCAAATTTTTACAAATTTATATTCTTATTAAATTGCTATGACTAAAAACAAATTCAATTAAGTTTGTGGCTTAATGTGTTAAGATTTTATTTTATATTTATTAATTCTTGTTAAAAATATTTAAAATTAGTTAAATTGAACACTAAAGGCATTCATTTAAGGTGTATGTTAAAAATAATAGCTTGCTTAGTCATTTGAAGAGTTAAATTTAACATTTATTTTCAACAATAAAATGACTGAAAAATTATGGATATATTTGCAATAGATAAATATATTAAACTTACATATAAAATAATATACATTTATAGCATTTTTGTTTTACAAAAGCACTTATTATTTTTAATGAAATTTAGGAATGCTAATAAAGTTGAATATTTTAGTTTTATTAGTTTAGTCAATAGTTTTTATTAATATCTTTACATGGATATTAACAAAAACTATTTGGGCTTTCATATTTTTTTTTAACAAACGATGCCATTTTCCTACACAAAATATATTTATTTGCTTACTACTGCTTAAAAACTAATTTATTATATATTTCAGAACTGTTTTAGAAAGCCGTTCAGTTAATCAAGCCATTGTAAAGATGAATTTCAGTTTAAAATTTTTGAAATTTTTTAATTTATATTCATGTATTTTTCCTATTTCAATTGAGTTCAAGTCCCGGTGGTGCCATGGAAGTTTGTAGTGGTTCGGAATGCACTTTAAACTGTAGGTCCCGGTCTGTTTAGCCCTCTTGTGCACAAGATGACAGTAGAGCGACAAACCAAACCTATTTAAATTATAAAGAATATGAAATAGAAAATAATGTGTAAAATATTATCAATATTGAAATTTCGCTTGTGATATATTGAAAATTTTATTTTATTTTTAATAAAATTAGTTTACATTTATAAAATTTATTATATAAATACATATTTAAGAAAGTAATATAAGAAAACAAATTTAAAATCAATTCCTACTTAGGTCAACAAAGAAAATTTTTATTTTAGTTACTTTTTATTAAATAATTACAATTAATATAAATATGTATGTTCATATGACAGAATCACACAATTAAGTGGCAAAATAAAATTTCTTCAATTTCATTTCTTGAGAAAAATTCTTCATGCTAACCACTGAGCCACAACTGCTAACTCACTCGCCAAAATCATTTGGATAAAATGTCTACTTAAAGCAAACATTTATCAGAAATTTATTGATTTTCGCTGGAATTGAACTCGTATTCTTCACCTTCACGTAAAAAATACTGAAATCCTTGCATTTTGCTGATTGAGCTACTCAATATTCATTACAAACTGCTAAAACTCTATTTAAAGTATTAAAAATTAATTAAAGCTAATGAATGAATCAGTATTTGAAAAAATTGTATTACCATCCAGTGTCATCCACTACTAGTTTAAAAAAAAATGTATTCGAACTCGAGTGGAGAAATAAAAAGTATTTTATGAACGATTGAAAATTTGAACAAGATATATAGGGAGAGTGTGAACTAATAGTAAGAATTGAAATTTAATAAGAATAAGAACTAAATAAGAATTATAAGAATTAACAGAATAAATTAGATTTTTGATTTAATGTGGGAAAAAAGAGTCGTTTAATGTATTATTTTCTGGTAATTACTTTAATTGGCCGTTGGTGTTGAAAAAACTGTTTGCTATTAGCCTTCATAAAAGCCCTGAGAAAATAAGCACATTGTAAAGGAAGTGGACATTTAAATTTGCATTGTAAAGATTTGAATAAAACCTATCCTTGAAATCTATTCTGGCATTCCTCTAAATTTTAAGAAAAAACACAGATAATAACGTCAATTAACAATGAGCGGAAATCACTCCACGCGCAGATGTTTTTATGAAGAAGCAGCTTGCGAAATTAAACCGCCGACATTTTGTGTTTTCTGCGATTCCGCACAATCAAAAAAATCCAGATTGCAGACACATCTTACTTCAATTATTCTTTTTGGAATGAATTGCTTTATTTTCTCCCCTAGATGATGTCTTGCGAATAGGCCAGACGAAAAACCTGGAAGAAATCGCACATCTGTCGGCAATCGAACGGCAAGTAATAAGCGATTTGGCGGGAAGACGCTGATAGAATTCGAAGGAAAAGAACAGTGAAGTTATCAATTCCGTTTCCGGTAGTTTCTTTTTGCAAGACATTGAAGAAGTGCTTCAATTTTTGCTTTCGTTATTCTTTTCTTTGAATTCTGTTCTATATATATATATATTTTATTATTATTATTTTTTTTTCCCTTTAGACTTCAGATCAACATCCTGGTGTACTACGGTGCCCAAAAAGTAAGACCAGTATTTTTTTTTTTTTTTTTCAAAAGCTCTTTATTTATTCTTCCAACACAATTATCCGGACACAATGCACTTATGACAACTTTTTTTCCAATCCTCAATGCATGCTTAAACGTCATCGGTAGGGATGGCATTCAAACCGATTCAGTCGACTCAAAACGGTGTCCCCGGAGTGGTCTTTTGAGTTTAGGGAATAGCCAGGGAAGGATATGGGTTTCATTTATGGCGGGAAAGTCACGAGAATCAATGCAGTGTGAGCTGGCGCAATCAGTGTTTTAAGTATCTATCGAGATTTGGCGCGTTTGAGGCTCAAAATGGAATGGACTAATTCTTTTGAATTTCCGTCATCATCAGCAAGGTCTCTCATTGTAAATCGACGGTTTGCAAGCACCAAATCTTTAATTTTTTGGACGTGAGCTTCGTCGGTTGAGGTGGAGGGTCGACCAGAAGGTTATTCGTCTTCAACCTTCTCTGCATTCGTTGAACTGTTTATAATACATCTAAACATTTCTTTCCGATACAGGAATGCTCACCGAATGCCTTCTGCAACATTCTATGCTTTTCCGAAAACAAAATCGAATGCAAGTTCTTTGCTCAGTGAATTCAGACATTTCAAAGATCGCCCGAATCAGTTTCAGCGTCTCCCAAGACCAAGCGTCACTCAAACACTAATGAATAATGAACTAGAAAAAAAAATTAAATTTCATAAGCCCCGGAAAATTTAAATCGAAAATGGGTCTTACTTTTTGGTCACAGTAGTACAGTTGGCACGCTTTCTACACGCTAAATTTCAACATTTGACACTGATGTTATGAAAAAACAAGGTGGCGGAGAAGATTTAAGGATAGTGGCGGCACTTCTTTTAGCAATTGCGCACCACGTGTAATTTTTCGCAATTAACTTGACGGAGAGGTTGGTGTCAAGATTTTCATTCTATTAAGCGGAAGAAGCACCTGGTCTGTTTTTTTAACGACAACTGGGTGCTTAAAAAAAAATTAAAGCGTGACTTTTCTAATGACACTAAAAAATACGCACTGTGACATAATACAAGTCTACTTTTAAAATAAGCTGTTTACTTCTTTAAAAAAAAGGCACCAATTCGTTACGACCTTCCAGGAAAAAATCGTACAAAAAAAATACATTTTGACATATTATCTCATTAGCAATTTCAATAAAGTGCGATAGGATGTTTATTTTTGAAGTTACTTCCTATAATTGTGATTTATTTATTTTGTTAGTGGGGAGATTTGCAAAATAATATAATTTAGATTAAACAAATATTAATTACACACATTTTTTTTTTCTAATGCAGCTGGAAAAACACTCAGACAGTTGCCTTAAAAAAAACGCTGCACCGATGTTACTCACTTAGCTCTACCCAGGAGGTGCGTGTAGCTTGAACATAAGCTACGAACTCGGAGTAACACTATCCCTGCAATGCTCTACCATCCTTTTAGTCTGGAACTTACGGTTTAAAGTGGATTCTGAACCACTGCAAACATCCATGGCATTCATTGCTTATAAAACTGCATTTTTTAAGAAATGTTGTTCTTCGTAAATCTGTTTTCAAATTACAGTTAAATATTTTATTTTGGGTTTAAATCTGTCGACCCAAAAAGCATTTTAATAACTCATTTACAATTAGAAAGCAAGGACAACCGAATATTCAAGATGCTATACTTAGGATAATTATCCTGATATAACATGAAGCCGCTGTGTAGACCAGGGGTGGCAACACAAATGATCTTGTTGGCCACTTTGAAAATGCATCCTAACTCCGCGAGCAGCATATAACATTATATATTCCCTATTAGATTTAGACCTACTATAGACATTTTTTGGGAGTGAAAAATTGACACATAAGGAGTTATTATTTTATGTGTTTACTATTATTCTTACATGTAAACATAGATAATATAATAATAATGACACTTAAACGCACGTTGTTAAGAAATATATAACACTCAAAATAAAACATAAAACATATATAAATATAAAAGAAATAAAAAAAATGAAATCATTAAAAATTATTTATTTTTCTAGCGAGATATTTGTTTCTCTTTATGACGTTGAACGATGATAAAATTAAATTAAGAATTTTAACAATTTTTTTAAATAGTATTACCTATTCCTAACGGCAAAATAATAAATAGCTGGAAAAATTCTAATGAAATATACTTGCTTATTCTAGTCATAGTAATTTTCTAATTATATAAATATGTATAAGACATAAATAAGACTAGCGCTCTGGAGCTCGGTGCCACAAGTTTCTGGTTTGCGTCCCGGTAGTGTAATGGATGTCTGTAGTGGTTCGGAATTCACTTTAAATCGTAGATTTCGGTCTAATAGCACTGTTGGGCTGACAACTTTACCCCGTGAAAAGAAAACATCTCCTGTCTCGAAATCTGCAAGTACGGGTAATTTCAAAGAATGGCTTGGTTTGTCTACCTACGGTCATTTTTTGCACACTTTACGCTAATTAGACCGGCACCTACAGTTTAACAGGGATCTGAATCTGAAGCCTGTGGAACCAAAGGCCAATCGGCCAATCACGTCGCCATATATTTTCAAAGATGGTTGATTACATTTATATGGTAAAAGATATAGATAGCGTTCATATATTTTTTATAAAGATTTTGAAAGAATATATTTATATAAAAAACAAGAATTTAATTTCCTATTATGTCCAGTCGTGCTCGGTGCCCCAGGTTTCGGATTCGATTCCCTTCTGGACCATGGATGTTTGTGAGTGGCTCGGTATCTACTTTAAACCGTAGATCTCGGTCTAATACGTACTGTAGAACGTTGGGAATAACACTACCCTCTAAAAAGAAAAACATCTCCTGTCTTGAAATCTGTGAGTAATCAGACTTCCTTGGCCCTCCATGGGACTGTTATGCCAATGAAGAAGACATAAACACATGAATATTCTAATCAAGGAATTTTCTTAAACATAAATCAAACGATTTAAATTTTATATAAAACCAGTAATATATATAAAAAAAAAAAATTTTAAGTCAATTCCTACTTTTTTTTCACTCTATTGCAGAAAGTCCTTTATAAATAATTTTAATTCTTCATTTTTTTTAAAGTTTATCTGGCGCCCTCTATTGGTAGATATATGCAACTTAAATCTAAAAAAAAACTAAAATGAAGTAATTAAATTTAATTACTGAATTAATATTTGAAAGAACTGCATTCACATCCAGTGTCATCCACTACAAGTTCAAAAAAAATTATTTGAATTTGAGTGGATGAATAAAAAATATTTTAGGAACGATTGAAAATGTGAACAATATGTATATAGGGAGAGTGTGAGCTTATAGAAGGAATTGAAAAATGTAATCAAAAATTAAAGTGCAGCAGGACGATTTTTATGAAAATTTATATCGCATGTGAAAATTATTGTGAGATTTACTTAGCTTTAAAAAATATTTTTTTTTAATAATTTTCTTAAAATGTGAAAAGTTTTTTAATTTTATAAGCCGTTCTCTATTATATGGAATCCACTGAATTTCTTTTCATGCTATTAAACGTCTGAAATTTTATATCGATTTTGTTTTCTTAGAATCATAGCGATAATGGCATGGATGCAACCGTTTTTGTGAGACCCTTTATGGTGCTAAAACAATCTCTATAATTAAATTTCAATATACTATAATTGATAGTATAAAGAAAGAATTAGAAAAATAAATAGGATGTTAAATTTGAAACGAGACGAGAAAAACTGTATTTAAAATAGTGGATCAGAAAAATTTAAGAATGAAATAATTGGGCATAAAAAGCATAGTTTTCACCATTATAAAATTCTTTTCTATATGCAGAAATGCATAATTTTTAATACAAATATAAAAATTTTGATATTTCATGTTAATATTAAAATTAGTCCTATGTTATATAACTAGTAAATTTTTTTTTTTTTTTTTTTTTTTTTTTGTAAAACTGCATCAGAAATATCTAAAACTGCCACAAACAGACGAACATAGTATAATTATTTTTTCTTCTTTCCTATAAATATTTCCTTTTTTTTTTATTTCAATTCCTTCTATTAGTTCACACTCTCGCTATATATATCTTGTTCAAATTTTCAATCGTTAATTTAATACTTTTTATTCCTCACCTAAGTTCAAATACATTTTTCTTTTAAACTTGCAGTGGATGACACTGGATGTTGATACAGTTTTTTTCAAATATTAATTAATTCATTAAATTTAATCAATTAATTTTAGTTTTTTTTAGATTTAAATTGCATATATCTATCTACCCATAGATGGCGCCAGGAAAACTTAAAAAAATGAATAAAAATTTTTTATAAAGGACTTTTCTGCAATAGAGTGAAAAAAAAAGTAGATACTGACTTAATTTTTTTTTTTTTTTTTTTATATTACTTGTTTAAGTTTATAATAGTCAATAAATCAAAAACAAATTTTATTATATTTCTAATTCTTGAATTTATTTTCAGTAAAATTTTGAAACCCCCAACATAAATTTCTTTATCATCATTATTTTTTTTATTGCTATTAGAAAATTTCAAAAAATATTTAAGAATTCTCACAGATTTTAAATTTCAAAATATATAAAACCCATCATAAAATTGTCATTTTTAAATAGTTCACTTAAAAGTTTCTCCTTTTTTTAAAATTTGTAACAAATGATATTTGTATTTTTATAAAAATTAAATTCTGTACTTAAAATTATATTGTCATTTATTCTTGTTGTACAATGAGTAAAAGACTAACTAACACATTAAATGAATAATACAATATGTTCTTAAAATTTTAAAATTTGCAAATTTTAATTTAAAATGACAAATATGCAAATATTATCGTAGTACTTTTTTAAAAGTTATAAATTTTGATTAAATTGAAATATTAAATTCGGCAGACTTCCTAAAACTGAAGGGCAATAAAATTGAAAAAAAAAAACCCTTTAAATTCGGCAGGTTTCCTAAAACTGAAGGACAATAAAATTGAAAAACATTAAATTCGGCATACTTCCTAAAACTGAAGGACAATAAAATTGAAAAAAGATATTAAATTCGGAAGACTTCTTAAATCTGAAGAGCAATAAAATTGAAAAACATTAAATTCGGCATACTTCCTAAAACTGAAGGGCAATAAAATTGAAAAAAAAAAACTTTAAATTCGGCAGACTTCCTAAAACTGAAGGACAATAAAATTGAAAAACATTAAATTCGGCATATTTCCTAAAACTGAAGGACAATAAAATTGAAAAAAGATATTAAATTCGGAAGACTTCTTAAATCTGAAGGGCAATAAAATTGAAAAGCATTAAATTCAGCATGCTTCCTAAAACTGAAGGGCAATAAAATTTAAAAAATATTAAAGTTGGAAGAAACAATTAAAATAAATTAAGCATGGGAAAGAACATACTATACTAACATGAACTAGATCCATATTTATTACACGTATGAGATTAGATTAACTTAATATTAATCCAAGTAATAAGATATTGATTATTAAGATTATAGGATTAAGATTAGGTTGATATTAGGTGTTTGAAATGACCAGGATAATCTTAGATAATTAAGATTAGGTTGAAATTAGGTGATTGAAATGGCCAGGTAAAGATTAGATAATTAAGATTATGTTGATATTAGGTAATTGAAATGACCAAGATAAGGTTAGGTTAGATTAAGATAAAATTATTAAGACCACCGGCCGAAGATTTTTTCATTAAAATTACAAGGTTAAGATTATTAAGTTGCGGTGAGTATAGAAAGTGAAGATTTATAACGAAAAACATGTTTACGTTATTTAATAGAGGGTATATTTCGAGGAAACAATTATCAGAAGTCTTAAAACTATTTGAACTTGGAATTTTAAAATAAAAATACTTATAATTTTCTTTTAATTAAAAAAATAAACGTTAGATGAATGAAATGTGAAGACATAAAAAGTAGTTTTGCATATGGAAAATGCAAATTTGCTGTTGAGGGTTACAATAGTTTTAAAAAGAAAAAAAAATGCAAATTGTTTGAGATGCTTTTCGGTACATAAGATAAAATAATGAAAGGCAAAATAG
This sequence comes from Caerostris darwini, assembly GCA_021605075.1. Lineage (NCBI taxonomy): Eukaryota > Metazoa > Arthropoda > Arachnida > Araneae > Araneidae > Caerostris > Caerostris darwini. The sequence goes on from BPLQ01004772.1 coordinate 153,910, forward strand.
TAAAAAAGTAAAGTAATAGGTAAAATAATAAAAAAAATAATGCTAAAAGATAAAAATAAAAAGATGAAAAGATAAAAAGAAAATAAAGTAAAAGGTAAAATAATAAAATAAAGTTAAAAAGATGAATAAAAAATAAATATTAAAAAAAATTATTCGAGATATGTGTTTTTGAAATATAGCACGTTTAGAATTTTTGATTTGGTTTGCCGCTCTATGGTCATCTTGTACACGAGGGTTAAACAGACCGGGACCTACAGTTAAAGGTGGATTCCGAACCACTCACAAGCATTCAGGCCACAGCCAGGATTTGAACCTGTAGCCTGTGGCCATCAGATCGCTTAGAGTTTTCGGAGACTTCTATTTCAGAGAGTTAACGAGTTTAGCAACTTCGCAAAGAAGGTAAAACATTCAATGAAATTTCGATTGGTGAACATAGGATAGTCGATTCATTTATCTTCAATTAAAAAAAAATCTAGAATGAATGCTTCTGAAGTTGGAGTTTCACTTAGCTTCAAAATTCTATTACTAATTTTGTTGAAATTTCGCCATTGTGTCGAAATTGCCACTGTTATGAAGTACACGCCAATATATATATATATATTATTATTATTATTATTATTATTATTAATTATATTAGATATATGCATAGCAATTCGAAAATCAAACGAGAATTAACAAATAATGAAATAGAAATTGGATCAGTTTGTATAACAAAAGTCGCAACCGTATTTGCTACAGGTAAATTATCATGTACTCCATGTAAGCATTAAGACCCACGTTTTCATCAAGACTGTGTTTCAGTCCTCTTCTGCAGTGGCATGGAATGGAATGGCATTCGGCCATCGATTCGGAAATGATTTCCTGGTGCCGCGAAAGACCCCTTGTCCTGCATAGGAATCCAACGGGAACCGTTCCTTCTGCTGTCGGAGAGAGCCTTTCCGTCTGAGGGAGCCCTGCATCTGCCACATGTCGCTCATTATGAGCGCGCCTTTTCTTTTACAAATTGTCGTCGTCATTATCACTTCGAAGAAAGGCACGCATGCGCAGCGTGTCCCTTTCGCGAAAGGAAGCGCGGGAAGATGTTCCGATAGAACAGAAATGTACAACCCAAATGATCTCGCCGTTGCACTTTGGAAATGCATCAAAACTCTACGGGCCGCATATAAAATTATGTATTCCCAATATTAGATTTAGACCCGCTATAGACTTTTTTCAATTCCTTCTATTAGCTCACACTCTCCCCATATATATCTTGTTCACATTTGCAATCGTTCATAAAATACTTCTCATTCATCCACTCGAGTTCAAATACATTTTTTTTTGAACTTGTACTGGATGACACTGGATGTGAATACAGTTTTTTTCAAATATTAATTAATTCATTCAATTAAGTTTTATAGGGGAGAAAAAAGTTTATCTTATATAAGATAATTAGGAATCAATACCATCAGTGGCAAGGAAATTCGCTTTCTATTTTACTACTTAATTTTCTGTCATATGTATATACATATTTATATGAATTGTAATTATTTAATAAGAAGTAACTAAAATAAAATTTTTCTTTGTTGACCTAAATAGGAATTGATTTTACAATTTTTTTTATATTACTTTTTATAAATTATCAAACAAAGTCATTTTTGTTAAATGATTCGCATGAAAAAGAAAATTGAAACATTTGATTAAAATATAATAACTCAATTTCAATTTTAAATGAATCGCATTTCATTAAAATACAAAAACAACTGATTGTAACATTATGATATTATGTTTCGAACATTCTCTTTTTGTAAGTGTAATTAGACCAACTCCATGAACTCGTTTCAGGGCAATTATAATAATTAATTTTAAATAAACAAACGTATCGATTATACAATATTTTTCCACAAAAATAAAAAGATGCATGTCAGTTCTCAAACAATTCGATTCAAACTTATCGAAGTGAAACAATTTTTAATGATAGGAACATGCTTTCTATCCCACGCTCCAATTTTAAGAAAATTAAATTTAAATATAAATAGAACCAGAAAACTCTTTTAAATTAACTCATTTTACAGATGCCTTTAGATCGGTGACAATTTTACTTAAACACTTTATATAGAAGTGTGTATATATATATATATATATTATAATGGATGTAATATGAAAAGAAGTTTCATAAAAAAAACTCAAAGCTTAAAGTTTTAATATGTAAATGAATATCAAATTCACAATATTAAAGATTATTTGAAAATTTTAATGAAAATTTCGAGTAAAACACATCTATTTTCTAACATATTTACCACATTGCCCCCCAAAAAAGTAAGACCAATTGCCTTTTTTTTCAAAAACTCTTTATTTATTCTTCCAAAACTCTTTATTTATTATAATTTATTTCAACGCCCCCCTCCAGAGACAATGCACTTATGCCAACTTTCTTTTTCCATTCCTCAATGCTTGCTAAAATGTCATCGGCAGGGATGGCCTTCAAAGACCGCGGCAATTCATGTTGAATCTTTTCAATCGACTCAAACCGGTGTCTCCGGAGTGGGCTTTTGAGTTTACGGAATAGCCAAAAGACGCACGGTGTGAATACGGCGGTAGTGGAACGAGATGGGTTTTATTTTTGGCGAACGAGTCACGAAGAATCAATGCAGAGTGAGCTGGTGTATTCAGTGCCAATCGAGATTTGACGCGTTTGAATTTCAAAATGGAATGGACTGATCCTTTTGAAATACCAACATTCTCAGCAAGGTCTCTAATTGTAAATAGACGGTTTGCAAGCACCGAATGTTTACTTTTTTTTTTTTACCTGAGCTTCGTCGGTTGATGATAGGCCAAAGGGCCGACCAGATAGTTCTTCGTTCTTCATTGCGTTCTCTGCCTTCTTTGAACTGTTTGTACCACTTCTAAACTTTTCTTTCCGATATAGGAATGCCTTCTGAAACATTCTATACTTTTCTGCAAACAAAATTGAATGCAAGTTCTCTGCTCAATGAATTCAGACATTTCAAAAATCGCCGAAATCCGTTTTAGCGTCTCACAAAGCCAAGTGTAACTCAAACACTGATGAATATTTTGACGTCACATTTCACACAGATGTCAAGGGCAGTGCGAGCAGCCTAAAAAAAAAAAAAAAATGGAAATACCATATGCCAGGGAAATTTAAATTGAAAACTGGGTTTACTTTTTGGACCTGTCAGAAAAAAAATATTTTATACATGGAAAAAAAATAGATATAAAAAACAAAAATAAATTAAATCAGGTGGACTGATATACAAGTTACCATAAAATTATTTTATTTAAGTTTTATTTTAACTAGATACCTTGAGTGCTACTTTTTCAAGGAAGAAATATATATATAGAGAGAGAGAGATATATATATATATATATAAACTCATGTTTGTGAAAATTGCAACACCATGAAGGACTTACGAGAGTGAGCTGACATTTTCAGGAAATGCAAATTAGCGCCTGATATGCAAATGATTAGAATTTCAATTCCGTAGCGCATGCGTATGCTGAGCAGCACCCCCTGAACGGCGGATGGATCTGAATAAATAGACAGCTGTAGCGAGGCGTGTATCGTTATCGGTGATTATCTGCTAGGGGTAAACGTTAGCTCAATCGTTACTTATGCCTCTTCGACGAAAGAGAGCGAGATTTGAACAACTTACAGAGTTTGAACGGGGGAGAATCATCGGCCTTCGTGAAGCTGGATTGTCTTCTCGTGCAGTAGCCGCTCGTGTGCAGTGCAACAGCAGCACAGTGATGCGTCTTTGGAAGCAGTGGACGGACGAGTGTCGGACAACTCGGAAATCCGGGAGTGGACCCCGAAATGTGACGTCAGCTCGCGATGATAGACACCTGGTCTGCATGGCGCTGACGGACCGTACAGCTTCCTCTAGACAATTGGCAGCACAGTGGTCAATAGCTACAGGTGTTTCATTGTGTGCTTCATCAATTCGTAGACGTCTGCTGCAGCGTGGACTGAGCGCAAGGACTCCTTTATACAGGATCCCTCTCACGCTAAACCATCGCCGCCTGCGGCTACAATGGGCCGCTCAGCATAGAGACTGGCGTGCTGATTGGCAGCATGTCGTGTTTTCTGACGAATCCCGCTTTAATTTGTGTTACCATGATGGCCGCATTCGTGCCAGACGCCATGCCGGTGAACGCCACCTTCCGGAGTGCTTTATCCAACGCCCCAGTGGAAGAACACCCGGAGTTATGGTCTGGGGTGCCATAGCATATCATGGACGATCTCAATTGCTAAGAATTGAGGGCAATCTGAACAGCAACCGGTACATCAGTGAAGTTCTACAGCCCCAAGCTGTTCCCTTCCTTCAAAGCTTGCCAGGCCCTGTATTTCAAAAGGACAATGCCCGCCCTCATATCGCTAGGACTGTTCAATCCTTCTTTGCAACGCGCCAGGTACAGCTTCTTCCTTGGCCTGCGTATTCCTCAGATATGTCGCCGATTGAATATGTGTGGGATTTCGTTGGTCGGCGTCTCGCTCGTGATCCTCGTCCTGTTGCTTCTGCAGACGAACTTTGGGTGCGCATACAAACAATAATGAATGCTCTTCCTCAGCCAGATTTTCAAAATTTGTTTGACTCCATGCCACGTCGTGTAGCAGCACTTATTGCGGCGCGTGGTGGCTACACAAAATACTGATTCCGATCTCTTGTTATTGTTTGTTTGCTTTGAACATTTAATCATTTATTTGTACTACTACCACTCAACTGTGTATTAAATTCCATTCAATTATGACGATTCCTTCATGGTGTTGCAATTTTCACAAACATGAGTTTATATATAAGCTCTTGAAAGAAATTTAAAAAGAAATATATAAATAAATGTTATGTTTAAAAAAGCTCTTGAAAAGCTCTTAAAAAGCTCTCGCATTTTAAAATATATATATATAAATATGTATAAAAAGAGGAAAAAAAGAAATTTTAATTAACGTAACGTTTCTTTAAGGTAAAATTAAATTTTTATGTCAAAAAATTTTTTTTTTATATTACACATTTATGTGAAAATGTCCAAAATTGATAGTGGTTATGGTTACCGCCCTCCCGAAAACAATGCCCATATAATTTATGGGTAAAATAAAATAAATGTGTCGAAAATATTTTACTTTTTTTTAATGGTGTTGTATTCATATTTAGAATCTTAAGAAAAAAAATATATTTGCAGTGTGATAGATACATACAAAGATACTAGATAGATACAAATTTCTAAACATTTAAAGATATATAGTTATAGATTCGTGTAAGGATTCCACTTCTAAGCTGAAAATCCGATACTGAGCTATACGCAGGATGCTCGAAATATACTTACTCTCCGGATGAGAGTCTGTAGGCCAATTAATGCTCTAAATATATTTCCTCGGGATTTGAGACTAACTCAATGTTTCTCAGCCAATACTTCCTCTCGGATGAGAGTCTCGAGGCCTCTTGGCCATTTCTCCCAAACGCAAAGGGGACGGGGCGATCTTGCCAGTGTGTAGGAGGAAACATGGTTAAAATTTTTAATTTAATTTTTAAAAATTTTAGTAGTAATTAATGGTACATGCATTAAAAAAAGTATGCTGGGCATTTTTATATAACAATTTATACATTATATAGAAATGCATTATATGAAAATAATTATTTTCTTATTTATAAATATATAGATACAATAATAATCGAATTAGTAAACTTTAATAAATATTTTTTTTAATGCAGCTGGCAAACACTTAGACAGTTGTCTTTGATGCCTTAAGGCAAGCGTTGCACAGACGTTACTCACTTAGCACTACTCAGGAGGTGCGTGTAGCTTGAAGATAAGCTGCGGATGCGGTGTAACACTACCCCCGCAACACTCTACTATCCTGTTAGACCAGGATCTACGGTTTAAAGTTTATTCAGAACCACTGCAAACATCCATGCCACCTCTGGGACTCGAATCCGAATCCTGTGGTACATAGAGCTAGCCACTTAATACTCAGGCCCCAAAATTAATATTTTACAGGAGTAAAAAAAATCTATTGAAAATTGGGATAAGTCAAAGCAACTCATGGCTGAACTCAAGTGAAACTACCGCAAATACTACTACCCTACCTACGTTTAAAGATTAGGTTTACGATCTTTTGATGTTCTTTACTAAACTTTAGTAAAACTTTATTTCAAAAACTTGTTGAAAATGACTATTTTTTTCAATTCCTTCTATTAGCTCCCACTCTCCCTATATATATCTTGTTCAAATTTTCAATCGTTCATAAAATACTTCTTATTCATCCACTCAAGTTCAAATACATTTTTTTTTTATCTTTTAGGGAATGGCACTGGATGTCAATACAGTTTTTTCAAATATTAATTCCTTCATTAGATTTAATTCATTAATTTTAGTTTTTTTTAGATTTAAGTTGCCTATATCTACCCATAGATGGTGCCAGATAAACTTAAAAAAAATGAACGAAAATTATTTATAAAGGACTTTTTGCAATAGAGTGGAAAAATAGTAGGAATTGACTTAAAATTTTTTTGTTTTATATTACTTGTTAACTTAATCAAACTGCTACTTTATAGTATGCAGTCTGTCTCCAGGATTTTCTGGTGGAAGTCACAGTTGAAAACATCCACGCGCCCCTGCTTCTGTTCTGGTTGGGCGTCCAACACATGTTATCGCTAACAAACTGTTAAATTGTTATCGCATCTGCTGCATTCATTATTTGTGCGGCTCACAAAGCGTGGAGGAGGAGCAAATTGGAATTATCTCCTTCATTATTCTCTCTCTTTTCCTTTCTTCCGAGTGAGTTGTCGCTTCCACGAAAAGTACTACTGTGTCCAAAAAGTAAAACCAGTTTTCAATTTAAATTTCTCGGGTACATAGTATTTCACTTTTTTTTTTTCTTTTTTAGGTTGCTGGCACTGTCCTTGGCATCCGTGGGAAATTTAGACACATTAAAATATTCATGAGTGTTTGAGTTACGCTTGGCTTTGTGAGACGCTAACACGGATTCCGGCGATTTTGGAAATGTCTCTTCAATCGACTCAAAACGATGTCCCCGGAGTGGTCTTTTCAGTTTAGGGAATAGACTGAAGTCGCTAATCATGCTAATAACTAACTCATTTTTAAGTTGGGCTAACAATTGAATCACTTCCAAAACATGATGGTAAAATAAATCTTGTAAGATCCGTTCGCTGTTAAGGACGAGTAGTTTTAGACTTTCGCAGTTCGAAAATGTTCTTATACTCAGTCTCTACGAAAGATGTTAACACGTCTTTGAGACGTACGACATCTTGACGTGGTACTCGTCTTACACACATGGCATGTCTTCGAAGCGTACGAGTTCGTAACGCTTTACACACATAGCACACCTTACAAGCGAACATGCCTTACACACATAGCACGCCTTCGAGGAGAACGAGTTATTGATGAGTTGCGGACGTAGCACGCGTTACACGCGTCGGACACGTAGCAAGTGAGCCAGTTATTAGCACGGTAATACTACTCATGATGCTAAATCAGGTGAATCAGTGGTTATGGAACGATAGTGGGTAGTTATATATATGGTTCGGAATCCACTTTAAACTGTGGGTCCCGGTCTAATTAGCCCTCGTGTGCACAAGATGACCGTAGAGCGACAAACCAAATTCACGGAAAGCACACAGTGTCTTTGTTGCGTAGATGTTGAATGAGAATCTTAATACTCAGTAAGGCAAACACAAGTGGTTTAGATCTGTAAATAGCACTCACGAGTTTATCTAAAAATATCAAATATTGTTATACAGGGTGGGTACAATTAAAGTGACCCTATTCAGACCCCTCTAGAAAACGTTCTGCTAAACGTATTTTGATGGAACTTGGTATTTACGGTATATGGAGCATGGGGAAAAGATTTCTGCAATAAAAAAGTAGTTCACAATTTTGATCACCAGGAGGAATTGTGGCGCCTAAAGAAGGACAATATATTTGTCGGAACCATTAAAATTTTTTCAAGTACAAAATGTGCTCAACGTGTGCTCCATTGACATCATTTACGTGTTGAAAGCGTATTATAGTGTGTTCAATGGTAGAGCGAAGAAACTCTCGAGGAATTTCAGCAACATGGCGTGTATTGCTGGATTTCAACTCAGGTCCTAATTCTCCTCCATACACACGCTGCTGAAAGAGTGGAGAAGCAAATATCGCACTCGTAAAGTAAATATTTCTTAATGATTTCATTTTTAGTGTTATATATTTCTTTACTGAGTGCGTTTAGTGCCATTATTATTATATTGTTATATATGTTTACATGTAAGAATAATAGTAAACGCAAAAATAATAATTCATTCTGTTTCAATGTTTCACTCCAAAAAAATGTCTACAGTGGGTCTAAATCTAAGATTCATTTGGGTTGGCCACGCCTTTTTTAGAATGTGCGGCTCTCTATTTTATTATTATTCAATTCCTTCTATTAGCTCACACTCTCCCTATATATATATCTTGTTCAAATTTTCAAGCGTTCATAAAATACTTTTTATTCCTCCACTCCAGTTCAAATACATTATTTTTAACTTGTAGTGGATGACACTGGATGTTAATGTAATTTTTCCCTTCCTAATGCAGTTTTTCCAGTTTTGATTCCTTCATTAAATTTAATTCATTAATTTAAATTTTTTTAAGATTGAAGTTGCATGTATTGCATGTATTATTATGAAGTTGCATGTATTAAGATTGAAGTTGCTACCCATAGATGGTGCCAGATAAATTAAAAAAAAAATGATTGAAAATTATTTATAAAGGACTTTCTGCAATAGAGTGAAAAAAAAGTAAAAATTTCTTTTTTTATACTACTTGTTCTTTGCCAATACGCAGCATGAAAACGAATTTAGTTTGAATCCGCCAAGAAATCTCCCATTGAAGTGTATTAATACGATTATAGTAGTATTAGCATGATCATAACTGCATCAGCATCATTTCTCGTGTATGACATCAGAAAGAAATGCGAAACATTCAAGATGTCCTATTACTGTCTGACTCAAAACCATTTCAAAAATCATATCAAAGTGAGCAATGGTTAGACTTCTTTCTATGCTCTTGAGAACAGAGCCAGAAATTGTCTTAATAGTTTTATTATTCGTTTAGAATTCTCACTTGTGACTTATCAAAGGGAGAAACAGGCTGTCATCTAGCTTTTGACAACAGAATGAGAGAAATGAGAATTGACGCTAAAAAAACTTATCAAGTTTAATTCGATTATGCATCTATAGACGGGATCTTCATTGCTTGTGTCAGAGCATCAGAACACGAATTTAGTACCTATTACATGGAAAGTTAATAAAGAAATTTTTTTTCTAGGTAAAATACCTGAGATGTTTGCCTCCATATTCTTTTCGCGCACGCGCTCTATTTTATGAGTAATTTACGATGTTTACTTTCCACTCAATGGGCAGTCGAATTTTCACTGCACAAGGCTCAGATTTGGCAAACTGGGCCACAAAGAAGTTTTGATTTGTAACACTACGGTCATTTTGTGCACACTTTAGGCTAATTATACTAGCACCTACAGTTTAAAGTGGATTCCGGACCACTCACAAACATTCATGAAACCCCCAGAATTCGAACCTGAAGCCTGTGGCACTAAAGGCCAGAGAGCTAGTCAGTTGGCCATCAGGCCGCAAAAGGAGTTTTGGAGACTCAAAACTGGTTGGCAAGAGATTTTCGTACTTCTCTGTGGTATAGAGATGGTTTGGTTTTGTTGCTCTACGGTCATCTTGTGCGCAGTTTAGGCTTAACAGACCGGGACCTACAGTTTAACGGGGATTCAGAACCATCAATAAAGATCCATACCACCGCCAGGATTCGAACCTGAATACTTCTGTCCCAACGGCCATAGCTGCAACAAAGGAGTTTTTGTTTGTCATTCTATGGTCAATTTTTGCACACTTTAGACTAACTATGCCAGGACCTACAGTTTAACGTGGAGTCCTAACCACTCACAAACATCCCTGCCACCCCCAGGATTCGAACCTGAAGCCTGTGGTACTAAAGGCCACAGCGCTAGTCAGTTGGCCATCAGACCGCAGAAGGAGTTTTGGAGACTCAAAGTTGGTTGTAAAGAGATTTCCGTGCTTTTCTGTGGCATAGAGATTGTCACTTGTGAGATTTTAAATTCAGTTCAAAATCCAACAAGCTATCCACAACACTCTCATTCCAAATGTAAATGAGAATCCACCTTAAATGTCCAATGCAAAAACATTCATTCATCAACGTCGGAAGGATCGGTTTCGCGTGCGAACCATTGCGTGGTTTGAACCGGAATCAAAACATCGTGTAGCTGTTACGCTTAGATGGTCTTGAGTCTGAAACCAAATGTCACGGGGGGATTCGTAGAAAGTTACAACTCCGTGACTTTTTATAAACATTTTCCACTGGAACACTTGGGTAAGCTTATTGGGAAGAGATTTTTCATTTCTTTTTCAAATCCTTCTATTAGCTCACACTCTCCGTATATATATATCTCTCGTTCACATTTTCACTCTTTAATAAAATACTTTTTTTATTCATCCACTCCAGTTCAAATACATTTTTCTTTTTAACTTGTAGTGGAGGGACACTGGATGTGAATACAGTTTTTTCAAATTTTTCATTCATTCATTTAAGTTGCATGTATCTAATAATAGATGGCATCAGATGTAAAAGCAAAATTTCCACTTCCAAAATTTGTAAAGGACTTTCCTGCAATATAGTGAAAAAAAAAAGTAGCAATTGACTTAAAATTTTTTTTTTTTATATTACATGTTTTGAGTAACGATTATTGCTTCAAACCACATGTCGATGTCTCTTTGGTTTTGTGATGATTCTTTTGGTTTGGTTCGTCGCTCATCTTGTGCACACGAGTGCTAAACAGACAGGGTCCTACAGTTTAAAGTGGATTCCGAACCACTAACAAACAACCATGCCACCGCCAGGATTCGAACCTGGAACCTATGGTACAAAAGACCCGAGCGCTAGCTAACTAGGCCAACTAGCCAATTAGGCGCTAGCCATGTAGGCCAATCAGGCCGCTAGTTTTGGGGTTAAGAATCTTCTTGCGGTGGCAACAGATTTTAAAATTTCGACAAGAAAATTGAACCTATGCGTTACACATTTTATGGAAATATTCGTATATTCATTGATTGTTTGAACTATTTTTGTTGAGATGAGTTTCTATTCTATATTGATAAAGAGATTTATCGAGAGTGTTGAAAACGGGTAGATTGGAATATATAATATGTGATGCAAACTTTGTTTCTGCAGGAGATGGAAATTTCCAGGAGGATAATGGTCCTACTCATGCAGATGGACCTGTCTAATCTGCACGAGGATGAAGTGAAACATCTACCTTGGCCCTACGGTCCTCCAGCCTCAATATCATAGAACTTTTTTTTTGTTCTAATGCAGCTGGCGAACACTTAGACAGTTATCTTAAGGCAAGCGCTGCACCGACGTTACTCACTTGGCACTACACAGGAGGCGCGTGTAGCTTGAAGGTAAGCCACGAACGCGGAGTCACACTACCCCCGCAACGCTCTATGATCCTATTGCTATCCATAGCAACGCCGGGACTCGAACCTGAAACCTGTGGTACCGAGAGCCAGAGCGCTAGCCACACGGCCATTCAGGCCCAAATATCATAGAACAGTTCTGGTACATTTTAGAGCAATCAATCCGGAATGGATGACCTCCATCTGAATCTCTTTCATGAAGCATTCAGTATTCCTCTAAGCACTATTCAGAAGGCTTGTATGACTAGAGCTCTGACGCTCGGCACCACACGTTTCGGGTTCAAGTTCTGGTGGTGCCGTGGATGTTCGCCGTGGTTCGAAATCCACTTTAAACTGTAGGTCCTGGTCTAACATGACTGTAGAGCGTTGGGCTGACAACCCTACCCCATAAAAAGGAAAACATCTTATGTTTCGAAATCTGCCAGTGGGTAGACGGCCTTGGACTGTTGCGCCATTCATGATGATGATGATTATGATGATATATATATGTGTGTGTATGATATATATATCATCATAATTATATATATATTAGATATATATATAATTAGATATATATATCATCATATTTGTTATATATATATAACAAAGATTTTTTTTAAAGTTAACATGAAAGTTAAAAACAAGTAATATAAAAAAAAAATTAAGTCAAATAATAAAAGTCAATTCCTACTTTTTTTCACTTTATTGCAAAATGTCATAATAAGGTTTTATAAATAATTTTCATTCCTTTTTTTAAGTTTATCGGGCGCCCTCTATGGGTAGATATATGCAACTTAAATCTAAAAAAAATATAATTAATTAATTAAATTTAATGACTAAATTAATCTTTGAAAAAACTGTATTAACGTCAAGTGTCATCCACTGCAAGTTCAAAAGAAAAATGTATTTGAACTCGAGTGGATGAATGAAAAGTATTTTATGAACGATTGAAAATTGGAACAAGATATATATAGGGAGAGTGTGAGCTAATAGAAGGAATTGAAAAAGAAGCTAAGAGGGGCCAATTTTCCAAATAGTTTTCATTAACCCTTAGTGAGTTAACGCCGACTCTCACTTTGTGAACCCCTGCACGTTAAAGATCTCTAAAAGCCAGCCACGACTCTTTTTTTTCCCGCCACGTGGCTATAACAATGGAATTCGTTCCAGAACTATGAATCGTTCATTGGAGTAGCACGCCTCGATTTTTTTTTGATTTTTTTTATCCGGATGTGCAACATGATGCAGTTTTCACGCCCCTCCGAGCACGGACACAGATCCGCGTTTTCTCTGTCCGGTCAAGTTGCCATTACGACAGCAATTAATAATTAGTGTGTACACAAAATGTGAGGGAATGTCAATTCGGAGTGCGAAGGGTCAGCTGTCGGTGTGGCGAAGGTCCGGGAGGGCACACGACATCCAGTGGGCGGTCGCGTGACCTCTGCACGTGCCTAAGTCATGATATATTTGAACTTTATCAAAACTCGCAACACATAGTGCCGGAATCAAAATTTATTTAATAAATTGCAATTAACTCGATACACTTTAATGCTTGGGACCAGGTGTTCAGATATATGTAACGACCTTGTAACAGGAGCATCCATTCGAGAATGGCGCCGACCATCTTTGGCTTCCATTATACTACCTGAATCTAGAAGATTTGAACTGTTCAGATATGCACATCTGGAAAATCGCATATTCTCTCTCCTCAAACCCAAAGGAAGAACATACTGTCCAACAGATTTAATATAACAACTTAACTAAATTAACAACTTATACATTTCAATACCAGGTATCGGGTTCAAATCCCGGCGTTGCCATGGGTGTTTGTAGTGGTTCGGAATCCACTGTAAACCGTAGGTCCCGGTCCTTATAGGATCGTAGAACGTTGCGGGGGCATTGTTACTCTATGTCCGTGGCTTATCTTCAAGTTACACGCACCCCCTGGGTAGTGAAAAGTGAGTAACGTCGGTGCAGCCCTTATGACATAAAAGATCACGGTTTATTTGCCAGCTGCATTGAAAAAAAAACATTTCAATGCTTCAATGCTTTCGACGAGACATTCAGATAATATGTAATCATCCAGCCATGGACGCATCATTTGGCATTAGTAACTCCAATTTAGTGGAAAGTTCCTATGGTGTCACCTCAATTTGGAGGCGCTGAGGCATTCAGAAGGGGCATCTGGAAATTCACATATTCCCTCTCCTGAAACCTAAAGGAGGCATATATCGTTCTAGAGAATTAATATATTGAAAAATTATAATGAAAAAAGAATTATCCAATGCTTCAGTGCTTTGGATAAGACATTCAGAAGCATGTAATCACCTTGCGATGAACACATAATTTCGCATTAGTACCTCCGATTTAGTGGAAGGCTCATTTGGTTTCCATGGTACTACCTCAATTTGGAGGCGCTGAGTCATCTGGAAATTCACATATTCCCTCTCCTGAAACCTAAAGGAGTCACATATTGTCCCATAGAATTAATATAGTGAAAACATCACATACGTTTCAATGGTTCAGAGCCTTGTAACAAACATTCAGAAGTAAGCAATCATTTTGCTATGAACACATCATTTCACATTAGTACCTCCGATTTAGTGGAAGGATCTTTTGGTTTTCCATGGTGCCACTTCAATTTGGTGGCTCTGAGTTATCCAGAAGAGACATTTGGAGATTAGCGTATTCCCTCTTCTCAAACCCAAAAGAAGTACTTACTGTCCAACAGATTTAATGTACTGAACAACTTATACATTTCAATGCTTCAGTGCTTCGGGCCAGACATTCAGAAACATGTAATCATTTTACGATGAACACATCATTTCGCATTATTACCTCCGATTTAGTGGAAGGCTCCTTTGGTTTTCAAGGTGCCATCTCAATTTAGATCTGCTGAGTCATCCAGAAGAGGCATTTGAAGATTTGCATATTCCCTCTCCTGAAATCTATAGGAAGGCACATATGGCCTCAGATAATTGTTATATGGAAAACGTCACATATGTTTCAATGCTTCAGTATCTTGTAGCAAACATAGCAATGGAAACATTCTTTGCTGTAGAAACATCACCTTGCAATGGAAACATCCTTTCGTTTTAGTATCTCTGATTTGGTGGAAGGCTCCTTTGGTTTCCATGGTGCCACCTCAATTTGCAGGCGCTGAGTCATCCAGAAGGGTCATTTGAAGATTCGCATATTATCTTTTCTCAGACTCCTAAGATTTTTTATTCATAGATATCCTTTACAAATTGACATAGTACAGTGACACCGATGTACAGCAGGTCTCTTTCTGCACTCCTTAGTGATGTACAATACCATTTCAGTAACAAATAATCTGCCCGTCACTTTCAAACAAGAAGGATTGGATTCCTTTTATTGTAATTTAGCATTCAATTTTTAGTTCTCGATTCATTAATCGCTGATGACTGTCCATCTATTGATTGTATTTGGATCTCATATGTTCTGTATTCCATGCCATGCTTCTTTTACAGCAGTTGAATCTGAAGTACGGTTTAATATTAATATATACCGCTTAATAACTGGACGCTGATGGCTCATTGTTTAGAGTCCCTCAGCTCGACATTTAATGATGGCCTTTTAAGAATGTCATTACACTTTTATGACATTGTTTGACCTTGCTCTTGTTTTTTTTGCATTTTGTGCTGTTACAAAAGCAGTGTTTTGGAATTTTTAAAAGAGGATTCTGCTTGAATTTTTTGTAGAGATATTAAAGCAAATGTGAACGTTTCTTTGAATAAAATTCTTTCAACCAATAAATAAATGTTGGAAAATGCTGGCTTGCATAATCACTAAAATCAAGATCCTCGTTTTTGAAAATAGGGGATTTTAACCTGGTCATGTAACTGTACACGTTATCTCTTATCTCCATACCACACGCCAGGCCGTGTTGCCTCTTATTAGGGTGGGCCTCAGATCAGCTCACCGACGGGTGATGAAAACAGTGCTTTCCGAGAGAACATTTTAAGGAAAACTGACTCGCATTTGTGTGTCATAGGGGAGAAAAATCGGTAAACTCCCACCGGGCAGAGGGACTATCAATGTGAGATGCTTAACACGCATTGCCGCCATCACCATTAAATCTCCTCGTTTCTGTATGCAGTGACGGTAACAGTTTCGAACCTCAACCCTTCTGCAGGCTAGCTAAGCACGTTGCCACTGGGCAACATCATCGGCAGCCTTTTACTATTTTTGTTATTTAAATTATGACCTTTGCTGCATTTTATTTTAAATAGTGCATTTTAATTCATGAGGAATATTTTTCTCTTCAAATTAAAAAAAAAAAAAAATCCTTAAATTGTAGAGTATTTGTCACAGAGTAGTTAGCGACCTACGGGGTTGCCAGTCGCTTTTATAATAGCCACTGTCATGAATTACGTATTCTGTAGAAGCGAAGGGAGAAAAAAATCTACCATCCCACAACGATTTTAAAAAGAAATTGTTTTTTTAATTGCCAATAAATATAAATGAAATTTTTATAAATATTTGTCATTTATATTTAAATAATAAATGTTCGCTCCAAAAGGATTCGCAAATAAAACGTTCATTTATATGAGCATTTTGTACTGTTTTATTGTATTTCATACGAAATGATCAGAGTTATAAACTAAATAATATTTCTTGTACCTATTTGTCTTCAGTAAGCACATAGTTCAATAATTGAATGTTGAATAATGAAAATGTAATTTAATGAATATTGAAGTAGTGATTTAATGAATGTTGAAGTTGTAATTTAATGAATGTAGAAAAAAAGAAGTAATTTAATAAATGTTGACGTAGAAGAATTTCAACATGATTTTATTATGACACGAATAGAAGAATTTCTCGGAATCATTAATATCGCTTCGTAACATGTTTTCTAAATAAATGTGCCAGGGAAAAGGAGCTAAGGGGTGATGCAGCGCCCACTCTGGTACGAAAAGGACTAATGATGTTTGCCTCAACTTTCTGTTCCTTTAGAATAGGGGAAGGCTCTCTATTTTGTAATTGCTTTGTAGTATTCGCCATATTTTCAATTGAATATAACAGCAGAACCGTCGTACAACGAATACTACTACGTCCAAAAAGTAAGACCAGTTTCCAATTCAAAATTCCCGAGACTTATCTAATTTCAATTTTTTTTCTTTTTTAGGTTGCTGGCACTGTCCTTGACATCTGTGTGAAATTTGACGTCAAAATATTCATTGGTGTTTGAGTGACGCTTGGCTTTGTGAGACGCTCAAACTGATTCCGGCGATTTTTGAAATGTCTGAATTCATTGAGCAAAGAACTTGAATTCAATTTTGTTTGCGGAAACGTATAGAATGTTGCAGAAGGCATTCGGTGAACATTCCTATATCGGAAAGAAATGTTTACAAGGTGGTATTAATAGTGCAAAGAAGGCAGAGAACGCTTTGAAGACGAAGAACCCTCCGGTCGATCCTCCACCTCAACCGACGGAGCTCACGTCCAAAAAATTAAAGATTGGGTGCTTGCAAACCGTCTATTTACCACACTGCATTGATTCTTCGTGACTTTTTCGCCAAAATGAAACCCATATCGTTCCCCAACCACCGTACTCACGCCGTGCGTCTTCCGACTATTCCCTAAACTCAAAAGACCCCTCCCGGGTCACAACTTTGAGTCGATTGAAGAGATTCAATGTGAATCGCCGCGCCCTGCCTCTTTAGCATGCATTGAGGATTGGGAAAAAAAGTTGGCATAAGTGTCCGGAGGCGATTACTTTGAAATAAATTTAGAAGAGTAAATAAAGAGTTTTTGAAAAAAAAAAATAATTGGTCTTACTTTTTGGGCACAGTAGTATATGAGCTGACGATTGTTGAAACAGGGCTCTCTGAATCAATTCTGGAAAATGATAACTCGTCCGATAAGAGATGAATCCGTCTTGTGGAATTGAGGCCTGAAATTCGCATAGTTGATTTTTGCATACATGATTCGCCTGGCGCGGTTTCTTTCTGCAAAACACTTATTTTCGATTAAGATTGAGGGACGATAATTCTTTCCCAGCTCTGTCTACAGCCGTTATTCTCTAAATTGCGTTTTTATATCCCTTCCAACGTTTAGAAAACTGAAATTGTAAGATTTCATTCCATTCAATTTCTAAATAATAACTCAAGAATAACATGGAATTCATGTATTTTTAAAACATGATTCAATTCGTAAAGATCACATTTTAATTTTTGAAGTTTGGAAACTGACGATGACAGAAATTATTTATTTTTTTGTGTTTTTTTATTTTTTATTTTATTGAAATTAGACATGGATTAAGTTGGTAATTAAAGTTTTAGTGAATGATTGTTGAAGCTGGCAAACACTTAGACAGTTGTCTTAGCCTTAAGGCAGGGATAGGCAAAACTTTTCGATCGCGGGCCAAAAATCGAAAAAAAAAAAAAAAAAAAATTATAATTAAGTAGTATATTTAAGTAGTAGTTAAAAGTATTACAATTTAAGTATGTTAATGAGATGAATGAAATGGCGATTTCATTTTTAAAAGTTCCTTATATTAAGGTTCAAAGTGAGATGGACTGATTCTAAGGAACGAGGCTCAATGCTCATCTGTCAGTCTACTTCTGAAATCATTCTTTCTAAGGTTCATAATTGAAAACACTTATTCACATATATAAGATGAAGCAAACATAGCACTGATTTTCTGGGCGTGAGATATTAAATTTGGGAAACTTACTTTCAATAATGATTTGTAAAACTCTAACTTTGCCATATTTAGAAACAACTGCTGGAGAGGATTGTTAGATTGCAACTCAATTGATTTAACCTACATATTTGACCTCACTGTTTCACAATTTACGATGAAAGGCATGGTAAAAATATCCAATTCTGTTTGAATGGCACTGAAATCATGAAATCCCTGTTCGAACTCAAAATGCAGTTTTTTCAAGCTATCTTCATAATTCTTAAGCTTGTCTTCATTTACTGAGAGTATTGAATTTAACTTCGGGAAATGAAATAAAAACGAATAAAATAAATTAAAAATAAAAAATTTTTTAATAAAAAAAATATTTAATCAAAGTAGAAAAGGAGATGGATGTATAATATATAAATATATATTTCTTTTAATTTCAGCAAATTAAAATTCTATCCGCGGGTTGGATAGATTTTTAATCTATACAGATAAAGCTTAATTTTTATTATTATTATTATGATTTTTGATTATCTGTTTTAGTGCATTTGTTTATTCCTAGATGGCACTCTAAAAAGTAAATTCATACTAATTTTGCTATTTTTCAAAGCATGCGTCATTAGACCTATTCCAAATAATAACATAATTATAATTCAGAACTTTTTTACTTTAAAATAATATGAAAAATTTCTAAATTTTTTTTAAATGTTTGTAAAAAATGTAATGTATTATTTAAATGTTAGTAACAGATTACTATCATTTAAATTAACCGAATGCAATGCATTACAATTAAATTAATTGCTTATTTTATTCTACTAATTAATAATTTTTCTTAACTTGTTTTAATTATTAGAAGTGGAAACATTAATATCAACGAAAAAAAAGGGGGGGGGCATGCAAAATAGAAATGAAAGCGATATGTTGGCCAGTTACCATTACTGTAGTTTACTATTGTACCCAAAAAGTAAGACCAATTATTATTTTTTTAAAAAACTCTTTATTTATTCTTCCAAATTTATTTCATCGCCTTCGAAGTAATCCCCTCCGGA
This sequence comes from Caerostris darwini, assembly GCA_021605075.1. Taxonomy (NCBI): domain Eukaryota; kingdom Metazoa; phylum Arthropoda; class Arachnida; order Araneae; family Araneidae; genus Caerostris; species Caerostris darwini. Next base: position 173,082 of record BPLQ01004772.1, read on the forward strand.
CACAATGCATTTATGCCAATTTTTTTTCCAATCCTCAATGTATGCTACAATGTCATCGGCAGGGTGGGCCTATAAAGCGCGCGGCGATTCACGTTGAATCTCATGAATCGACTCAAAACTGTGTCCCCGGGGTAGTCTTTGGAGTTTAGGGAGTAGGCAGAAGTCTCACGGTGTGAATACGGTGGTTGTGGAATTGTATGGGTTTTATTTTTGGCGAAAAAGTCACGAAAAATCATTGCATTGTGAGCTGGGGCATTCAGTATTTTCGGTACCAATCAAGATTTGACGTGTTTAAGGGCCAAAATGGAATGGTTCGATCCTTTTGAAACTCCAACATCATCAGAAAGGTCTCTAATTGTAAATCGACGGTTTGCAAGAGCCAAATCTTTAATTTTTTGGACGTGATCTTCGACGGTTGAGATGGAGGGTCATCAGAGGGCTCTTCGTCTTCAACGCGTTCTCTACCTTCTTTGAACTGTTTATACCACATCTAAACATTTCTTCCAATATAGGAATGCTCACCGAATGCTTTCTGCAACATTCTACACGTTTCCGCAAACAAAATTGAATGCAAGTTATTTGCTCAATTAATTTCAAAAATCTCCGGAATCAGTTTGAGCGTCTCAGAAAGCCAAGCACTCATGGATATTTTGACGTCAAATTTCACACAGATGTCAAGGACAGTGCCAGCAACCTGAAAAAGAAAAAAAATTGAAATTCCATATGCCTTGGGTATTTTAAATTGAAAATGGGTTTTACTTTTTGGACACAGTAATATTGTAGTTTATGAATTAAAAAAAAAAAAATTTACTTTATGCTAAAATGTTTATTCTAATTCTATCAATAACAGGATGTGATCCATCATTCACAAAAATCTAAAAACGGTTGCCATACCTGGAAGAAAGTTTAATCCAATAATTAGTGAGCATTCTTTTAATTTCCAGTTCAGCACCAGGAATAAAAAAAATGAAAAAAAAAAAAATCTTTATATCTCAGAAGTTGCACAACATTTTAATCAGACATTTTCCTTTTCATATTTCTTTCTTTCTCTTTCTTAATTCTTTAATCGAACAAACTGTTACTTCTTCGAATTCCATCGAACAGTTACCAAGCGATAAGATTGTTCGAGGCATTCATTAACATTCGATACTCAGCCCCAAACGATAAGATCAAAAATCGTCTGGAGTAACCAGAATCGGCGAAAGAATGGAGACCGTAAGCGAATAAAATAAAAATTCTGTGTTCTTAATTTTTTTTTTTTTTTCTTTGCTTTCGAACGTGTCTTGTGTTCGAAAGTTGTTCTTGTGATCTTTCCCACAGAATTATTCGCACACAAAACAGTGTTAATTAAAATTCTAAATTGTTTTTCGTGGAATGCAGTCTGATGTATTTTTAATCTAATTTTTTTTTTCATGTCGCTTTTAATGAGAATTATGAACAATTCAAATATCAGAAAGTAATGTTTAAAAAATGTTAATGAATTGTCATATTTTTTATTAATATAGAATTGCTTTAATTTCGGACATAATGAATAATTTAATATAGATAAATAATTTCCTAACTGTGCAAATCAGGTTACATTATTACATAATAATTTTTTAAAAATTGTTTAACCCAATTAATGAGTTTTAGTACATATGTTTGTTATTAGATGGCGTTGCAAATGAGAAATAAAGTAAACAAGTGATAAAGGGGAAATGTGTACAATTCAAATATATTTATATCATAAAGAAATGTTTAAAAAATGTTCATGAATTGTCATACTTTTTATTAACATAGAATTGCTTTAATTATGCACATAATGAATAATTTAATATACATAGATAAATAATTTCTTAACAGTGCAAATCAGGTTACATTTTTACATAATTGTTTAACTCAATCAATGAGTTTTAGTACATATGTTTGCTACTAGATGGCATTGTAAACGAGCGATAAAGTAAACAAGTGATAATGGGGAAATGTGTACTATTCAAATATATTTATATCGTAAAGAAATATTTAAAAAATATTAATGAATTATTATATTTTTTTATTAACATAAAATTGTTTTAATTATGCACATAAGGAATAATTTAATATAGATAAATAATTTCCTAACTGTGCAAATCAGGTTACATTTTTTAATTCCTACTATTAGTTCACCCTCTCCCTATATATATCTTGTTCAAATTTTCAATCGTTCATAAAATATTTTTTTATTCATCCACTCGAGTTCAAATGCATTTTTTTTTTAAACTTGCAGTGGATGACACTGGATATGAATACAGTTATTTCAAATATTAATTCATTCACTAAATTTAATTCATTCGTTTTAGTTTTATATAGGAGAATAAAATTTTTCTTTGTTCACCTAAGTAGGAATTGATTCACAATTTTTTTTTATATTACTTGTTACCTAATAACTATTTAACCCAATTGATGAGTTTTAGTACATATGTTTGTTACTAGATGGCATTGCAAACGAATGTTAAAGTTAACAATTGATAAATGGGTTTAGCATTTTATATTTGACGTTAGGAAAAAAGAGCTCTAAAAAAATTTCTGTAATATGCAGAAATATTTAAGTTAGGAGCATTAAGCTAATTATGAAAAATTCAAACACTATAATATCGACAATCATAATAAAGGATCGTTTTTAATAAAAAAAAGCTTTTAAAATTAAACTTTTACTATTTTTTCAAAATATGAAAATTAGGTTTTGCTCTTTGGCTATATGCTATTAGTAATCAGCTTAACACATAATCGTAGAATAACATGTAACTCATTTAGAAACATTCGAGTTTGAATAGTTGTTTACATCTGTTTTTCACTTCCTTCTATTATCTCACACTCTCCCTATATATATCTTGTTCAAATTTTCACTCGTTCATAAAATACTTTTTATTGATCCACTTAAGTTCAAATACATTTTTTTTTGAACTTCTAATGGGTGACACTGGATGTTAATACAGTTTTTTCAAATATTAATTCAGTAATTAAATTTAATTCATTAATATTTGTTTTTTGTTTTTTTAGATTTAAGTTGCATATATCTACCAATAGATGGCGCCAGATAAACTTTAAAAAATGAATGAAAATTATTTATAAAGGACTTTCTGCAATAAAGTGGAAAAAAAGTAGGAATTGATTTAAAAAAAAAAAAATTTATATTACTTGTTTCTTAATATAATATTATTTAATCGATTTTGGTTCAAAAACCTTCGTTTATCATGATACTAACACAGCAATTTTTTAAAGAATAATAGAAGTTTGAAGAGATAATAATAGTCAAATAGAGAAATAAATAAATATTATTATCACAATTTTAAAACTGAGGTTTTGGAAACACTTGTAAGTTTTGACACTATAAAAATAAATAGTTGATTCATTTTAACTTAATTTGACAGGTTCAAAAGAAAATATGTTTGAGTTGCGAATTGTTGCATTTAATAGGATATCAAAGATAAATGAAATATTGAACTTTGGGCGAACTGAAATGCTTTTGTGGAAAGAGAGAGAAAAGAAATGCATTGTATTATGGGATGTCTAGTTAAAATTTTGAAATGATCAATTCATGACCAGAAGTAGAGGCTTCTTTTTTTTTCGAAGCCGTAACAGATGTACGGAGCGCCAGAGTCAGTTGCTCAGCCATCAAGCTCCATATATATATAAATATATATATATATATATATATAAATATATATATATACATACACATATATAGCATATATATATATATATATATATATATATATGTATATGCTGCAAAAAAGAACCACTCCCACTTCGTGAATAAGTAGGAAACAGTAAGGCATAAAAAAAAGTAAGAAAATGTATTAATAGATGGCACTGCAAGCGGTATAAAGAAAGTAAATTCGGCTTTGATGATGTATTTGTATATATTATTATTTGTTCACCCTTCATGAAATGTCACTACGTGAATCACCACAGATATATAGATACATTAGACTTCTGCATACACACCCCAGTAAAAAAAAAAAAAAAAAAAAGAATGTTGTACCTCTTTATAAACAATTCTAAACGTACACGTCTGCGGCTTGAGGTACAATGCGCATTCCCTGGTATCGCTTAGTACCTTTCGCCACCCTCTATTGTCGAGTCCTGCTCCCTCCGTTGTACCTTTCATTCCTTTGTGTTCTTCTTAAAATAAGATGTCTTCTGGCTAGAAGAACAAAACTCCCCAGTGCCAGCCTACAAAAGGTTGATTTATGTGGATGGCGTATTCAAACACTGTGGTTTTCTTATCTGTTCCGTGTCCACGCAGTTTAGTGTCTTCTGGTAAGAAGTTATTTGTAACCGGAGGGAAACATGGTGTCACCTTTTATCCATTAGTTTAACACCTTTCTTCTGGAAGATGTACGTCGATAATGACCTAAGGAAGGGTGTTCTTATCATGGTCAACAAAAGATCTTTTTTTAACTTTGATTTATAGAGCTTACCTAATCTGTTACTCCAAAAATTTAAACTAACAAAGGGAGGTTAAACCACCGAATTTCAGTTTTAAAAAAAAAAGATGTTTGGACTTGTCCTAAATCGCAAGTATTTAAGGAATGGCTACAGATCATTGCGAATTTAAAACAACAAGTAATATATAGAAAAAAAAATTTCTTTTTTCTTAAGTTAATTCCCACTTAGGTCAACAAAGAAAATTTTTATTTTAGTTAACTTTTTATTCAATAATTACAATTAATATAAATATGTTTATACATATGACAGAATCACACTATTAAGTGGCAAAATGATTTCTTTTTTCACTATCTTGCAAAAAGTCCTTTATAAATAATTTTCATTCATTTTTTTAAGTTAGAAAAAATTATCTTTCTCTCTCTCACACACTTTCCATCTCTCTCGCTCATTTATTCACATGTTTCATTTTCCATTTTGTTCCCTCCTCGACTCAGACTACAACCCAGAATGAAAAAAAAATCCGAAAAAGACATTTTTTTTCCAGCGATATACATGCTTTGGTTCCTAAATTTATGTCCTGCTAAATATCGTATAGAAGAGAAAAAATTTTCTCCCCTATAAAGCTAAAATTTATTAATTAAATTTAATGAATGAACTAATATTTGAAAAAACTTCAAGGGTCATCCTCTACAAGTTTCAAAAAATGTATTTGTATGTTGTCAACTAATAGTAGATATTGAAAAAAAAAAGGCTGTTTGGTCTTGTCCTAAATCGCAAGTATTTAAGGAAGGACTACAGATCATTGTGAATTTAAAATAAAAAGTAGGACTATTTTATCTATTGAATTTTTGAGAATGAAGGTACCTTAAATTTCTGTATATATGTCAAATGTGCTTTTTATTTTATTATTATTTTTTTCCTGCAAAGAATTTACGCAAAGTTCAAAACCAATATCGATTTGGTTTGTCGCTCTACAGTCATCTTGTGCACATTTGAGGCTGAATAGATTGGGACTTACAGTTTAACGTAGATTCCAAACCACTCACAAACAACCATGCTACCGCCAGGATTCGAACATGAAGCCTGTCGTACCAATGGCCAGAGCTCAATTGTTTTGGCTAGCACTCTGGCCTTTGGTACCACAGGTTCGAATCCTGGTGGTGGCATGGATGTTTTGTAATTGGTTCGGAATACACGTTAAGGTGGTTATCCTGGTCACATTAGCCTAAAGTGAGCAAAAGATGACTGTAGAGCGACAAACCAAAGCAAATCTCAATTGGTACCAAAGAGCAGAGCAGCCGCAAATCTACATAGGAGCCGAAATGGAAAAATTAGCCAAGAACTTTTTTTTTTTTCACTTCACATAATGGTTGCATTCAAAATGCGCAAGAAAATAAATTTAAAAAAATGTAAGTATTTTTCCTTTTCCATAGGTACTTTTTGAGCTAATTATTTATTGTATTCTCTTATTATTTCTGATGCACGTTTTGGTACTGTTAACTGGGAGCACATTTCCAACATTAAATTAATTAGCACTACTATGATTGATTTAAAACAATGATGGCCAACCCAAATAATCTTGTGGGCCACTTTGGAAATGCATGATAACTCTGCGAGCCGCATGTAAAATTATATGTCCCCCTATTAAATTTAGACCCACTGTGGAAAATTTTTTGGAGTGAAAAATAAATAATAAATACAATGAAACATAATGAGTTATTATTATTTGTTTACTATTATTCTTACATGTAAACGTAGATTGCACAATAATAATAATGATACTAAGCACATACTGTAAAGTAATATATAACACTCGAAACGAAATATAAAAATTATATAAATAAAAAAAAAATGAAATCATTTTAAAATATTTATTTGACTAGTGCGATATGTGTTTCTCCACTCTTTCTCTTAACTTTTGATGTATACTAGATCTGCAAATTTTACTTAGTAGATTCTGTAGATTTGATGCGGTTTTTTTTTTCTTCTTCTCTTCGATGGTTAAGGTCGTTGGAAATTTTAAATAAAATTGAAAGAAAGTGGTTAAAAAATTTTAAATTTGAAGAGGAGTCACGAACTGATATATATATTTGTAAGGATCCCTGGCCTACGTGACCGTGATAAACGAAATCTTCTTTCTCCAGCGTCTGTCGAGCAGTGCCACCTTCTGGAGACTGCAGGAACTGCCTTCAAGAAGTTGGAGGGGGGTTGTGGGGGTCTTGCGGAAGAACGGAAGCAGCTGTCGGAAACAGAAAGGAGGGATGACCCCGCTGATCCCACCACTTAGCTCCCCTGGACCCTGCGCATTCTGATACACGCGCACAAAATCTCGTTAGGCCCCAGACGGCGAGTTAGGGAAGTCTGTTTACAACCAAAGATCAGGCTACAGACCTTTGACGTGAAATATTACACTTATAATTCATAGTGTTTTTGTAGAGAAAATTTTTGACAAAACATTGAATAATTGTAAATTATTTTAATAAAATATATGAGATCCGTGGAGGATGTTATAAAGTTGTTCTACGTTTTGCTTCTACTACATTGCATATGAGAGTCGAGTATCTGTGCACGTAGTGCCCATCTGCTCAAAATTCAAATACATTAAAACAGGAATGGGCAAACTTTTTCGGTCGCTGGCCACAAATCGAAAAAAAAAAGTTTGGCGTGCCAAGATAAATTTTTTCCAAAATTTTAAAAGCAATATACAAGTGTTACAATTTAAATAGGTTAATGAGATGAATGAAAATGCGATTTCATTTTTAAAAGTTCCTTAGATTGAGGTTCGAAGTGAGATGGACTGATTCTGAGGAACGAGGCTCAATGCTCATCTGTCGGTCTACTTCTGAAACAATTCTTTCTAAGGTTCTTAGTTGAAAACACTTGTTCACATATATAAGATGAAGCAAGCATAGCACTGTCTGTGCCTGTTATTTCCGTCGATTTATGTTTTGTGGAACAAAAATAGAGAAAGTAAAAAGATCATCAGTTCTTTGAAAAAAAGGAAGAAAAAAAATATTTAATCAAAGTAGAAAAGGAGATGAATACATAATATGTAAATATATATCTTTTTTAATTTGCCTCGGACCGGCAAATTAAAATTCTATCCGCGGGCCGGGTAAAACCTTCCGGGGGGCCGAGTTTGCCAATTTCTGGTATAAGTTGTTATAAAGTTGTTCTATGTTTTGCTTCTATTACATTGGATAGGAGAGTCGAGTACCTGTGCACATCTGCTCAGAATTCAAATATAATAAAACAAAGTATCACAGAATGAGCAGGAATTAAAAACATTTAAAGCAAACAGCTAATAGGATGAAAAGAAGTTTTAAAAAAATAAAGCAAAGAAAGTTAATAAAAAAATAAATTAAAAAAATCGTGTCCGGAGGGGATTACTGTGAAGGCAATGAAATAAATTTGGAAGAATAAATAAAGAGTGTTTGAAAAAAAAAATAATTGGTCTTACTTTTTGGACACAGTTGTACCCTGGATAATGCTGAATCTGTTATCTATATGCCTTTCTAGTAGGATGTCATATCAGATAACAGTAACATACCGACAGCAAGAAACTATACATGTATGAAAGTATAATATCAGATCATTCTGAAAGGTTTATTTTTTTTAAAAATTAAATAGAAAAAAAATTTTAAGTAACTTTTCTTTTTGAAGGAGAAAAACATCAAAGCATCAAAAAAAAAAAAAAAAAAAGTCAGCACAATAATAACGTGAGTCCTGTTTGCGATTCAATTATTCATATCCTGTTATGAATTTCTGGACTTTCGAATTTCGCTTGGCATCGTGGGAAAAACGCTTTTCAGACTCTGTTCGAAAAAGAATAAAAGAAAGAAAAAAAAGTCACTTCTGTTATCGTCTGTCTACTTTCTGAGGAGATTCAAGAATGAAAAGAGGAACCTTCTTCCGTTTTCGAAAAAACCTCATTAGGTTGGCGATAAAGTGCCTCTTGGCATCCATTTCAACCGCCAACTACTTTGACATACTAGCTCAGGGATGGGCAAACTTTTTCGGGCGCGGACCAAAAATTGAAAAAAAAAAAAAAAAAAAGTTTGGTGGGCCAAGATACATTTTTCGAAAATTTTAAAAACAATATAGAAGTATTACAATTTAAATATGTTAATCAGATGAATGAAATTGCGAAAAAATTCCTTATAGTGAGGTTCGAAATGAGATGTACTGATTCTGAGGAACGAGGCTAAATGCTCATCTGTCGGTCTACTTCTGAAATAATTATTTCTGAGGTTCCCAGTTGAAAACACTTGTTCACATATATTAAATGAAGCAAACATAGCACCAATTTTCTGGGCGTGAGATATTAAATTTGGGAAACTTACAGTCGATAATGATGTGTAAAACTCTAACTTTGCCATATTTAGAAACAACTGCTTGAGATGATTGTTAGATTACAATTCAATTAATTCAACCTGTAAAAAGCCTCTGGCTGGAGCTTAAAATTCGCAGTTTGACACATGTGAGGTCTAATTCACCTATATTGGATTCCCATATGTCTGCTCCCCGAGAAAGAGCTAACGCTTATTGGCGCCAATCTACATCTATAACTAACAAAGGACTTGCGCTTTTAACACTTTACCGATTGAAAACTGTCTGGGCTTGCTATTTCCGTCGGTTTATGTTTTGTAGAACAAAAATAGAGAAAGTAAAAAGATCATCAGTTCTTTGAAAAAAAAATAACATTGAATGAAAGTAGAAAAGGAGATGGATATATAATATATAAATATATATTTCTTTTAATTTGCCACGGACCGGAAAATTAAAATTCTATCCGCGGGCCGGAGTTGGCCCATTTCTGTTCTGAGGAGATTCAAGAAGAGGAACTATCTTCCGTTTTCGATGGAACCTCATCAGGTTGGCGATAAAGTGACTCTCGGCATCCATTTCGAACGCCAAATACTTTGACAGACAAGACATTGTAGCAGCTCTGTGTGAAAAGAATCTAAATGCTAAAAGAGTTACGACGGCTGTGGTTTCATTATGCAGCTGGATCATTCCACGCCAGGACTTCATTAAATCTTGTTTTAACTATGAATGCAACCTTAGCTAACGATAGTTTAATTGAATGGGAAAAATCGAGTCGACTCTTGTAACTACTACATTAGGTTAAACATTCTTTTTTGTTGTTGTCGTTTCTTTTGTTCCGCGTTGTTGATTTAGGAGCGACGACGTCGAAGAAAAGACTGGAAAAAAAGTAAAAACAAACTAGGAAGCTGGAATTACATAATGAGTTTGATTTACTACATACAACATAAGGCTATGTTGAACGACATAAAGAAGTAGAAAATCAATTCTTTTTTTTTCTTTTTAATGATGAGTACTTAATATAGATGTAATAATCGCATCACACTTTGTTATAAATATATTAGTAATAAATGAGATGCACGATGTAAAACAACTAGGGAATTAAAGATTGGGTTTCGTACTGGATATGTTCGGTCATCATTATCATACTACTGTGTCCAAAAAGTAAAACTAATTTTTAATTTAAAATTCCCGGGGCTTATAGAATTTCATTTTTTTTTTCTTTTTTAAGTTGTTGGCACTATAATTGACATTTGACGTCAAAATATTCATTAATGTTTGAGTCACGCTTGGCTGTGTGAGACGCTAAAACTGATTCCGGCGATTTTTGAAATGTCTGAATTAATTCAGCAAAGAACTTGCATTCAATTTTGTTTGCGGAAACGTATAGAACGTTGCAGAAGGCATACGGTAAGCATTCCTAAATCGGAAAGAAATGTTTGCAAGTGGTAGGAAGAGTTCAAAGAAGGCAGAGAACGCGTTGAAGACCTGAACGCGTTGAAGAGCCTTCTGGTCGACCACCAACCTCAACCGACGAAGCATACGACCAAAAAATTAAAAATCGTCAAACCGTCAATTTACAATTAGAGACCTTGCTGATGATGTTGGAATTTTAAAAGGATCGGTCCATTCCATTTTGGGCATCAAACGCGTCGCATCTCGATGGGTACCGAAAACACTGAATGCGTCGGCTCACACTGCATCGATTCTTCGTGACGTTTTCGCCAAAAATGAAACCCATATCTTTTCCACAACCACCATATTCACACCGTGCGACTTCTACCTATTTCCTAAACTCAGAATACCTCTCCGGAACACCGTTTTGAGTCGGTTGAAGAGATTCAACGTGAATCGGTGATCGCTTTGAAGGCCATCCTTGCCGATGACTGTTTAGCAGGCATTGAGGAATGGAAAAAGAAAGTTGGCATCAGTGCATTGTGTCCGGAGGGGATGACTTTGAAGGAGATGAAATAAATTCGGAAGAATAAATACAGAGTTTTTGAAAAAAAAAAAAAAAAAAAAAAAAAAAAAAGCAATTGGTCTTATTTTTTGGGCACAGTAGTACACAGAAGGACATCATCCTCATGAACTCAACCCCCTGTTCCCTCCAAGCAGTCTCTATCTGTTAGAAAAATAATAATAATAACGAAAGTCACTGTTATTCCGATCTCGGCCATTCGGTTGCGTGCGATGTGTCTGTCAGTGAGGGGGGCCCGAGCTGGGGTCGGGATAATTTCACTCTGGGGTGCTCGCTCTTGGGACGTAATTACAGAGGGAATTTCGCTCGGGGACTTTAATGACACTATTAAGTTGAGTGAGCATGCTCACGGACAATTCGATAAATCTGTAGAAGATCTGTGGCTCGTCATAATGCATGGGTCGCACCTTGTTGGGCATACACTTTTTTCCTTTCTTTTTTTTTGCGGAAGATGTGGATGATTTACAGCGCCCCTGGGGGTGGGGGGAGGCACTTGCAATCGAACTCGCACGTGACTTTCGTTGGGAATGAGTACGTGGCTATCGACGTGCTAAAACTAAACTGTGAGAAATTCAGGTAGGGTTCTCAAACATTTTATCTTTAAGAAGACAAAATGCTGACGCTTCACCACGCTAAACATTATCTCATCTTGAAGATGAGTACTTTGTAGCCTTTTGCTTATTATATTTCGTTGGCGATTCATAAATCATCTCTCTAATGAGGTCTCAAAACGTTTTAACGGTATCAGGGCGTCCTGATGGCCCATTGACTAGCGTTCATGCCTTTGGTGCCACAGACTTTAGAATCGCGGCGATGGCACGGATGTTTGTGATGTCGTTCGGAATCCACGTTATTATATTGTTGGTACGGTGTCCCATGGTATTATCCCCGTTGTGATCTCATCTTTATTTTGTAGCCTTGTGTTTATTATATTTCGTTAGTGATTTATAAATCATGTTTCTAATGAGGTCTTCCTCGTTTTAACGGTATCACAGCGTTCTGATGGCCAATTGGTACTTGCCTTTGGTACCACAGGGTTTAGGTTCAAATCCTTGGCTGAGGCATGGATGTTTGTGAGTGGTTCGGAATCCACGTTAAACAATAGGCTTTTGTCTTATTAGCCTAAATGACCGTAGAGCGGCGAATCAAATGGCATTTTGGTCCAGGATATTGCATAACTCCTTATGAACATAGATAATCAATTTGCAGTTTGCCACTTTATGGAATGCCGCAGTAGAAATCGCAGCGCAGCAGATAGAATGTGAGAGAAGTGAACTCTCCTTAGGAAATTTAATTTTTTTTTTTTTTTTTTTTTTTTTTTTTAAGAAATCTGCTTAGAAGTTTCAAGACTACCAAATTATATTTTAAAAAGAACTCTTTCTTTTTCTTTTTTGCAAAAATTTGCAAAAAACATGAATTGAGGTTAGTTAATATTGAAAATTGGTGAGAATGAATGAATAACATTGTTAATTGTATATTGAATTACAAATATAAATAAAAACGATATATTAGCATAAATATTTTTTAATTATGTTTTAAATTAAAGAAATTATTTTTTACTTATATATTTAGTTAAACTGCACCTTTAAAGAAAAACCTTTAATGAAAAGAAATCCATACACTTATTTTCGTTAAAAATTATTCTTTAAAAGCCTCTTAGAAATAGCCTATTAGAAAGACCTTACTCGAGAATGTTTCCAAATAATATATACCACTGTGTCCAAAAAGTAAGACCCATTTTCCATTTAAAATTCCCGGGGCTTATGGAATATCAATTTTTTCTTCTTTTTTAGGTTGCTGGCACTGTCCTTGACATCTGAGTGAAATTTCACGACAAAATATTCATCAATGTTTGAGTTGCGCTTGGCTTTGGGAGACGCTAAAACTGATTCCGGCGATTTTTGAAATGTCTGAATTCATTGAGCAAAGAACTTGCATTCAATTTTGCTTGTGGAAAAGTATAGAAGGTTTCAGAAGGCATTCGGTGAGCATTCCTACATCGGAAAGAAATGTTTATAAGTCGTATAAAAAGTTCAAAGAAGGCTGAGAACGCGTTGAAGACGAAGAGCCCTCTGATCGACCATCAAAATTAACGACGAATCTCACGTCCAAAAAATTAAAGATTGGGTGCTTGCAAACTGTCGATTTACAATGTGAGACCTTGCTGAGGATGTTGGAATTTCAAAATTATCGGTCCATTCTATTTTGGACGTCAAACGCCTCCAATCTCGATGGGTACCGAAAACACTGAATGCGTCAGATCACGCTGCATCATTGTCAGATCACTGTGACTTTTTGCCAAAACTCATATCGTTCCACAACCACCGTATTCACACCGTGCGACTTCTGGCTATTCCCTAAACATCAAAAGACCAATCCGGGGCACCGTTTTGAGTCGATTCAATGTGAATCGCCGCTCGCTTTGAAGGCCATCCCTGCCGATGACATTTTTAGCATGCATTGAGGATTGGAAACAAAGTTGGCATAAATGCATTGTGTCCGGAGGGGATTATTTTGAAGGCGATGAAATAAATTTGGAAGAATAAATAAAGAATAATTTTCAGAAAAAAAAGAATTGGTCTTACTTTTTGGCCACAGTAGTATGTAAATGATGGGGTATTTTACAAAAAGTCGCCGACTTCCCTCCATTTTGTTTCTGCATTTTATGAAATAAAAAGGAGAATCTCTTCCCATGGAAAGAATGGGGCGCTCCACATTAATTTATAACTCCATTCTTCCAAAATCGGACTTCTCCCAAATGAGTCCATCACGATTGTTAATAAGGAGGAGCCATAAAGAATAAACGCCACGAAGTTCGCAGAACAATCGCCCGCGTTCTATTTCGTTCGTTTCAATTCACAAAATTTGCCCCCAAAAATCATTATTTGAGAACCTTTGATACGATCCATTCTTTTCCTTTTTTTTTTTTTTTTTTACGACATCAACATGTTTACTTTCCATAAAACATAATTTCCTTCAGAGGAAAAAAAATAAATAAATATGTTCGCTGAGAATACATCTTTGTAGTAGGAAGAGGAAAACTTAAATCAAAATAAAGAAAAATAGGGTTGTCCGATGTTTAGGGAGAGCCGCCATGCACTACTTGGCTCTATAATGGAGCTACAAATTTGGAGGTGATTTTTTCGGACAAAAAAAGTAGTCTGTAAACGCGCCTTTATAGAAGCCGACATCTTGCACAATGGCCGATGGAACAATCGAACAATGATCACCAGTGTGATTTCGATTGTCACACTTGTTTGCTCCACCCACAAAGCGTGAACGCAATCAAATCAGTGATAGAAAATGGAAATTTTATTTTGACTACAAACAGATGTGCATGGCTAATTGACTCGAATTAGCCTGAAGTCGAGCGGTCGTCCAGTGCTGGAATACAGTCGAAGAAGAAATACTATCGTGTCCAAAAAAGTAAGACCCATTTTCAATTTAAAATTCCAGGGGTTTATGGAATTTCAATATTTTTTTCTTTTTTAGGTTGCTGGCACTATCCTTGACGTCTGTGTGAAATTTGACGTTAAAATATTCATTAGTGTTTGAGTTACGCTTGGCTTTGTGAGACGCTGAAACAGATTCCGGCGATTTTTGAAATGTCTGAATTCATTGAGCAGAGAACTTGCACTAAATTATGTTTGCGCAAACGTATGGAATGTTGCAGAAGGCATTCGGTGAGCATTCCTTTTTCGGAAAGAAATGTTTACAAGTGGTATAAATAGTTCAAGGATGACAGAGAACGCGTTGAAGACAAAGAGCCCTCTGGTCGACTCTCCACCTCAACCGATGAAGCTCACGTCCAAAACATTAAAGATTGGTGGTGTTTGCAAACCGTTGATTTACAATTAGAGACCTTGCTGATGATTGTTGGAATTTCAAAAGAATGGTTCAATTCCATTTTGGGCCTCAAACACGTCCAATCTCGATGGGTACCGAAAACACTGAATGCGACAGCTCACACTGCATTGATTCTTCTTGTCGAGCGGTCGTTCAGTGCTGGTGGAATAAGAAACGTGTGCCGCTAGTGAGGATGAAGGCTGAGGTTCCATCGGCTGGCGGCTGGAGGAGACCCGATGGCGTTTGTGGTGTTCAGCATCTTGCGTCAGCATCTTGAGTTGGATTATCTAATGGAATTATCAAAGACGATACGCACATGCGGGGTAGTTCCTCCTAAAAGTGCTCCTTGAAGGCACTGTCCTCCCTCTTCATCGACATGGAGTCAAGTCAGATTTCTACCTTCCATCGCAACACAAGCTGACTCCCTACACTCCTTCCTTAAGACCACACAGGGGTTGCTGTTGTTGTGACTAATCCTCAATGTCCTGCAGTGCGGGACGGACATCCCATGAGAGATCTACTCATGGATGGAGGGAAAGGGGGCAGCTTCTGTTGTGATGGAGCACCCGTAGATAGAAGTTTGACTTGGCTCCGTGACGCTCTTACAGTCATAGGAGACCGGGACCTACGGCTTAAAGTGGATTCCGAACTACTCCAAACATCCATAGCACCGCCGGGACTCGAACCCGAAACCTGTGGCACCGAGCGCTAGCCACTCGACCATTCAGGCCCGCCACACAGGGGTTCGTGGACTTGGTCCAGAAGTTGCTGTCAACAAAGTTGGATAAGGAACAACAACAATATGTAGCTCAAAAATGTTTAATTGCTCTTATGTGAAAACATTTATAGCTGACATTCGTCATTTTATCACGTGCTATTGCAATTAAGAACAAATTATTCTAAGTAATTAAAACAAAATACGAATTAAATGAAAAGCGTGCTCATGATAAAATGTTACAAATCAATAAATATCAGAGTTTTTAAAACATTTCATAAATATATTAAACTCTGATATATCATTTAACACATATCAGAGTTTAATATCATACCATTTAACACATATCAGGTTTGGTTTGTCGTTCTACGGTCATCTTGTGCTCACGAGGGCTAAACAGACTGGAACCTACAGTTTAAAGTGGATTCCGAACCACTCACAAACGTCCATGCCACCGCCAGGATTCGAATCTGGAGCCTGTGGTACCAAAGGCCAAAGCCCTAGCCAATTGGCCATCAGGCCGCTAAACACATATCAGAGACAACTATCATATCATTTAACACATATCAGTTTTTAACATATTTTATTGTCTATTATTTTCTATAAATGGCACATGTATGCGAAAATAATAATAATTATTAAAATAATTTTATAGTGACTCTTCCTTTAAAATTGGGTTACATGATGCAGAATGTAATTTTTGTAATGTAATATAATACACAGAATGTAATTTTTTACAGACATTTATTTAGATATTTTCACCCTACATTTCTTATGAATATCATTTTTGTATTATATAAAATTATTTCATCCACAAAGTAATATTCCATTATTTAACTCAATGAAATTGATGCAAGTAGTTATGAATTTTGAGGATTGCTTTTTGAAACAATCCATTTTGACCAACTATTAATGTAAACCATTTCGACCACGATTTGCCAGATTGACGGAGAACCTCGGTTGCTTAGCAACCTCTATCTCCTGCCTTGTGAATGAGAAAAGTTTCTTAAGCTTTAAGCCCGTTGATTAGATAGAAAAAGAGGAAGATATATATATTATTAATTTATTAAAAAATTTTAACTTATTAATTATTCATATTTTTTATTAATTTATAAAAAAATTATGCATATATAATTTTTTTATATTATTATTATAATTTCAAGTAGGTAATAAAAAAAAATAAACAATAGAAACAAACAAAAATGATTGGAGGGGAAATTGTGACTCAGCGGAGAAACTGCGTGGCCATTCGGAAAGGAGGATATCAAAACGTTAATGAATAATATTCAGAGCAGCGCGAGGTCTTTTTGCGATTTTTGAAATCAGAAATGTCGTCATAATAGTTGCTTTGATCATTCAAAACAGAATTATTAATATTGGGAATGGAGTTATAAAATGTTTCCGCAATTTCATAAACAAATTGTTTCAAACTTGGGAGAGAAAGAGCATGTCTGATATTCTCATTTCTGAAAAACCAGGGCGAATTTGTAATCATACGTAGGATTTTATTTTCAAGTATTCGTATGATCTCGAAATTCGATGGAGCAGTAGATCCCCAAACAGAACACGCATATACAAATATTGGATGCAAGTAAGCAAGATAAATGAGTGCTTTATTTTCCAATGTAAACCATTTCGATTGAATGATAATTAATTTTTGTTTGTGACTAATCCTCAATGTCCTGGACGCAATGCAGGACGCACATCCCATGAGTGATCTACTCATGGATGGAGGGAAAGGGGCAGCTTCTGTTGTGATGGAGCACGCGTAGGTAGAAGTCTGACTTTTTCTCCGTGACGCTCTTACAGTCATAGGAGACCGGGACCTACGGCTTAAAGTGGATTCCGAACCCCTACAAACATCCATGGCACCGCCGGAACTCGAACCCAAAACCTGTGCTACCGAGCGCCAGAGCGCTAGCCACTCAACCATTCAGGCCCATGAGGATTAAATACTTACTAAATTTCACACAAACACACTTATTGTAACATTAGGTAAGACAAATTGAAATTGGCTGAAACATACTTCACGATTCGAAAGAAAAGTAAAAAAAAAAAAAAAAAAAAAAAGGGAAGAAAATAGATTTTATTGAAGCCCTTTTTTTCTTTTTTCGAGAACGAAAACAATACTTCAGGTATCCGAATCGAAAAATCCATTAAAGACGAACAATGTGTCATTCAGACTTCCTTCAGAAGAAATAAAAACCGATTTTTGTAACAAACGTAAAGAAATGAGGGTGAACTTTCACATAGTTTGAGAAATGTTGCTGCAGATTACATATTTCAGACTAAAGTTTCGATCAAAATAGTTTGCTCTTTCGATTGTTAAGTAAAATTTTATCATTGAGTGGCGAGTGTAAAACATTTTACAATTGAAAAAATGAAAAACATACGTGTTAACACAAATACTTCCTCGAAAATACATCCTGTAAATACTACAAAACGCGGCACAATCCATATATTCAGACACTCTAAATGAAATTGAAACTGATAAGAAAAACACTGATTTCTTGAAATATTAAATATTTAAACATTTGCGCCTAATTGAGAAGCGAGCCTAAATTTGAACACAATTTACTTTCTTTAAGTACTGTTATTATGGGTTTGGTTTGGTTTGTCTCTCTACGGTCATCGTGTGCACACTTTAGGCTAAACAGACCGGGACCTACAGTTTAAAGTGGATTCCGAACCACTACAAACATCCATGGCACCGCCGGGACTCAAACCCGAAACCTGTGGAACCGAGCGTCAAAGCGCTAGCCACTCGCCCAGAGGTCGACCAGAGGCCTCTTCGTCTTCAACGCGTTCTCTGCCTTCTTTGAACTGTTTATACCACTTTTAAACATTTCTTTCCGATATAGGAATGCTCACCGAATGCCTTCTGCAACATTCTATACGTTTCATCCAACAAAATTGAGTGCAAGTTCTCTGCTCAATGAATTTAGACATTTCAAAAATCTCCGGAATCAGTTTCAGCGTCTCACAAAGCCAAGCGAAACTCAAACACTGACGTAAAATTTCCCACGGATGTCAAGGACAGTGACAGCGAAAAAATTGAAATTCCATAAGCCGCGGGAATTTCAAATTGAAAATGGGTCCTACTTTTTTGGACACAGTAATATTTCGCTTTCACAGCCACTGCCTTTTCCAAGGAGGCCGCTCGGCTAAGCAGAGTTTTTCATCTTTGTTTTCTCTCGATATCAGCGTCCTTGTTATGGCCAATAAAGGGGATCGTTCATAACATTTTCTGTCACTCAGCGACATGAAACCATGTCGCACTTTTCCAAACCTGATCTCTAGAAGGGCAGCGGACATTCTTTGGCAGAAAGGAAGAAAAGAACATTCTTTCTTGTTGTGCGAGACAGGTATTCGTGATGCTGGCAGCAAGCGATTTTAAAGGGTGTAGTCGATCAATGCAGAAAAAAAATGACAATTTAATTTTATCTGAATTATGAAGTTTATTAAAAGTACTTCTTTTTTTTAGAGCGAGAAACAAAATGCCCCAAACTTGTTAGAAACATAACAAATTCTTAAAAAAAATAGCAAAGATAAAATTAAAATGCATTTTTTAACTTACAATGTAAGTACAAAGACTTTCTTAATTTTGCGGCGATATAACTTTGCTGGTCCAATTCGTAGTCAATATCCTGCCGTATATTGGTTGACATCTGATTAATGGATGAAATTCTAAAATGCTTACCCTAAATTTCATTCACGTTTACTTAAAATTAGTTCGAATAATTTGATAATGATGATATGATTAATTTGAATACGATAGTAATGTTAATTTTGATATTAATTTCAATTAGAGATAATTTTGCTGATCCAAGCCATTCTCGACTTCTATCATGTATTGCTAGATATATGATTAATTGATGAAATTCTGAATACTTAATCTTAAAGAAATTCTAATACACTTAAAATTAATTCGAATAATTTGATAATAATTAAAATATTATTACTTTGATATTAATTTGAATTAATTGATTCGAAAGGATAATTATATGAAAAAAAATGAATTCCATTGGATTTTTTTCCTATGGAGTTTCGTGAATATCAGTAATTTTTACTGCCTACATCGCATTGGACTCCTTTACAGGAACTAAAGCAACGTATTGCAACTTCTATTAATGCAATAACTAATAAAATACATGACATAAAATCAATACATTGTTTCTGTAATAATGAATTAAATTAATTGAGACATTTTATTTCTGTGTTTCCTATGAAATAATTTTAATGTATCCACTAATTCTTGGTATAGGATGAAATGATGTGTGAAATTATTATTTTTTAAAATTCTCGTGACGATAATTTTATCAATAGAATATTTATCGCTTTTATTTACTTTTGATAAAATTGTTAGCAATAGGTTTACAATTTCAATGTAGGTTTTTTTTTTAATTCTGTGACATTTAGTAGTGTACACAAATAGATTTTAAGAGATATTATTATGAATGAATGCTATTTTTAAAATTTCTTTCACATTTTTTAAATATCTTATTCTTTCATCATCATTGGCGCAGAGGTGGATGGGCTAAGGCCGTCTGCCTGCTGTCAGATTTCTAGACGTATATGATTTTTTTTTTCGGGATAGGGTGGTCAGCCCTACGCCCAACGGTCTACGGTCATATTAGACCCGGCCCTACTGTTTAACGTGGATTCCGAACCCCAACAAACATACATGGCACCGTCGGGACTCGAACGCGGAACCTGTAGTACCGAGCTTCAGAGCGCTAGTCATTAGGCCCTATTTTATTCTTCAGTATTTTTATTTTGAAGAATAATAGTAAAATAACAATTCCACAACTAGTTGCAAAATTTATAAATAATTTAAATATGCTTTAATATTTTCTATAATAAATAAATAAAAATAAATATTGTGTATATAAGGCGAAATAAATGCAAATAAATATCACGAAAAGCTATGCAAATAAACGTAGCTTTTGTTTTAAACAAACACGAGCCTCATTATCACTATCACGAACAACCCACCAATGGGTGATCACAATGATTTTGGGGAGGACTTTTAGGGGCAAGGAACCCCCAAAAAATTGCACCAGACTGCCTGACTATCGAAGTAAAACACTTTGCACATATTGTCCCAATCGCCGTCGAATCTCCTTGTTTCTGAAAGCGGTAACGACAAAACAACGCCGTCAGCAGATTGGAACCTCTTCTCTTCCATCACGTTATTTCTGGACTACGAATTGGGCTACTAAAGAATTTTATTTCTATCTACAAGCAAGTAATATTCACTTATACTGCTATTTCGGGCTCATATATCATTCGGGCTGAAAAAAATTCAGACATCTTTTACATTTTAAAATATATTGATTAGCACTTGGTATGAGGCATAGCAGTTGGTATGAAGAGCTTGGTAAGATGCTTAGTACTTGCATAATTCGTAGTACTTGGTATGATGAACTTGGTAAAATGTTTAGTACTTAGTAGGATTTTGGTATGATGGTATTTGATATGATGCTTAGCACTTGGTATGATGCTTGGTCTTTGGTATGACGCTTTGCAATTGGTATGATGAGTTTGGTAAGATGCTTAGTATTTGGTTATGAAGCTTAGCACTTGGTATGATCCTTAGCACTTGGTATGATGAACTTGGTATAATGCTTAGCACTTGGTAAGATGCTTAGCATTTGGTATGATAATATAATAATACTTTTGAGAAATACAATTAAATTGCTTCTTTAGTATTTCATTTTAACACTAATTCCAAGAATTTAAAAAAAAATATTTTAAATTTCTTTGTAAGAGACTGGAAGTCGGGTTTTTAAACAGACTCCCGACATTTCTGATAATAAATATGTACAAATGAAAATAACTCTCACTATTTCTTCGGTGAATACTTTAAAAAATATGAAGGAAAGGTTCAATTTTATTCTAACATCATCATGACATTTAATTTAGTTAAACTCTTTACGTTTAAAACCGTTGGAACATCCCGTAATCTTGTTCATATAATCAAAATTCCCAAAAATCAGAACATCGTTGAAAATTCTTTTGTAAATATGTGTCATTAGGATTTTTACCACACTTGTTACGCTCATCTGTCACCCTAAAAGATTGCCATGGTTAGTTGCCTCCATTTCTCTGTCGGTAATGGAACCAAACACAAGTGAAGATAGATGGATTAAGGATTAAAAAAAAAAAGGAAGAAAAAAGAAAAGGAAAAAATGGCGGGCTTTCGAATATCGTGTTCCGCACGGAATAGTTCGACATCCGTTTCCGTCATTTTTGGGATTCGAACTTCTTCATAGGATATGGAAAACCGTTGGATCTAACGGCCCTTACCTCTGGATTCGCCTTGACCTCTGCCTTGGCTGAGCCCTATTGGTTTGGCGGGGAATCGATTCGGGGTGAGTCGCACAGACCACTCTAGCCTTAAAAAATCGCAGAAGGCGTGATTCTTTTCGAAAGGCTTTAAGAAAACTCGTGTAGTTCTATTTTATTCAAAAAATTATCATTCGATTATAATTATACATCCTAACATTTTATCGAAAAAGTTTTCTGATTCATTGCAAACTAAGTTATTAAAACTTTTGTCTATAAAAATGCCAGATTGCATATAGTGTCTCTACATGCATTTTGTAATTTTTTTGTTTCTTATCCTAATTATTTCTTATATTTATTAGTTCTTTAATTCTTATCCTAATTATTTCTTATATTCATTAGTCCTTTAATACTTATCCTAATTATTTCATATTCGTTAGTCCTTTAATTCTTATCCTAATGATTTCCTATATTCATTAGACCTTTAATTCTTATCCTAATGATTTCTTATAGTCATTAATCCTTTAATTCTTATCCTAATGATTTCTTATAATCATTAATCCTTTATTTCGTATTCAAATGTTTCGATTCTGTTGGCTGTCAATCGCTAACCATTCCAAAAATGTTTGCTTCAATAATATTTGGGTGTTTTATAAGAATTGTCAAAACACATGACAAAAATTTAAACAGGGGACAAAATATATGGCATTCAGTAAAGTAGTTTGCAATCAATTAAAATGCTGCAGCCCATTTTGTTCATTATGTATCTGTGAACAAATATTTTCTGATGTGTACATTAAAAAAAAAGAAAAGAAAAGAAATGATGAACATTTTTTGTATAGCTAGCGACAAAATTTTAAAAACTATATATTATATTAGGATAAATGCATATATATATTATTAAGATGCATAATATATATATACACACGTATTGCATCTATGGAAAAATAGAAAATTGGTTCCAGTCATAAGAAAGCAGAAAAAAATAATACAATAAACAACGAGTTTTCATGTTAGGATCTTAAACATTTTATTTCATAAAGATTGCACGTGTATAATACAAAGTAAATCGTCGTTTGAAAAGGGAAACAAACACTCGTGTCACTCCTTCATGAATATAAAATTGGATCGTTTTAGGACGAACCGGATCTTTGTTTTTTATGAATTCCGGCCAAATAGCTTTCCAACATGCCTTCAAAGTGGAGGGTAGTCATTCAGCTAGCTGTAAGTAAATTTAATTGATACAATCCACGTTTGAAAATTCCTTCCGCGCATCAATGTCTGTTAGCGTTTCAATGTTCGGTTTGTCCAAAACGGATTGAAATGTTCGTTTACGTTTTGAAGACGTTGTTATCTAAATTATCACTAAATTCAGCAAAACTCTCACTTAGATAAATATTAATTGAAGCATCTTCTCCTTATATCTATAGTTTTAAAGTGATGCAAAGTGAAATATTTATATTTTATTTTGCTGAAAATGCACTTAATTAAATGTAGATGAAGTTTTGACTCTTTAAAATTCTGTGAGGAATTCGTCTTTCAAAGATGACCTGTTTCATCTTCTTACACCACAAATTAAAAACGCGCGATTTCATTTCATTCGAAATTTTATCAACTTAGATTAGAATTTGCGCATTTCACTTGAGTAAGAGGATGTTTACATTTTAAGAGTTTTTACACTGAAGTGACAAAAGTCATGGGATAGCAATATGCAAATTTTCAGATGGCAGTAGCATCGCGTAGAACAGGTATAAATGCGCAGTGCTTTCGCAGAGCTTTCATTTCTGTTCAAGTTATTCATGTGAAGAGGATTTGACGTGATGATGACCGCACGACGGGAATTAACAGACTTTGAACGCGGAATGTTAGTTGGAGCTAGACGCATGGGTCATGCCATTTCGGAAATCGTTAGGGAATTCAACATTCCCAGATCCACTGTGTCAAGAGTGTGCCGAGAGTATGAAATTTCAGGCATAACATCCCACCATGGACAGCGCAGTGGTCGACCGCCTGCACTTAACGACCGAGACCGGCGACGTCTGCAAAGAGTCGTAAATTCTAACAGACAAGCAGCACTGCGTCAAATAACCGCAGAAATCAATGTGGGACGTACAAGGGACTTGTCTGTTAGAACTGTGCGGAGAAATTTGGCTTTCTTGGGCTATTCCAGCAGAAGACCGACTCGAGTGCCTTTACTGACAGAACGACATCGCTTGCAGCGACTCTCGTGGGCACGTGAGCATATCGGTTGGTCCCTAGATGAATGGAAAACCGTGGCCTGGTCCGATGAGTCACGATTTCAGTTGGTAAGAGCTGATGGTAGAGTTCGAGTGTGGCGCAGACCCCACGAAGCCATGGACCCAAACTGTCAGCAAGGCACTGTTCAAGCTGGTGGTGGCTCCGTAATGGTGTGGGCTGTTTTTTCATGGCATGGACTTGGTCCTCTGGTGCGACTGGACCGAACATTGACTGGAAATGCTTATGTTCAGCTACTTGGAGATCACTTGCAGCCATTCATGGACTTCATGTACCCAAACAACGATGGGATTTTTATGGATGACAATGCGCCATGTCACCGGGCCACAACTGTTCGCGATTGGTTTGAAGAACATTCTGGACAATTCCAACGAATGATCTGGCCACCTAGATCGCCCGACATGAATCCCATCGAGCATTTATGGGACATCATCGAGAGGTCTGTTCGTGCCCAAAATCCTGCACCATCAACGCTTTCACAATTATGGACGTCTATCGAGACAGCATGGCTCAATATTCCTGCAGAAGACTTCCAACGACTTGTTGAGTCCATGCCACGTCGAGTTGCTGCACTTCGCCGGGCGAAAGGAGGGCCGATACGATATTAAGAGGTATCCCATGACTTTTGTCACTTCAGTGTATATCTGCTTCATCCTTTTAAAAAAAACTGTTATTCTGGTGGATTCTAGATTCGCTATTGAAGCACTCTCTTTACAAAGACAAGGCATTTGTAACCAAAATAAAACAAAATATCAAGTTCCTTAATGAAAATGGTAAATAGATCGTGGATTCCATCAAATACCATAAAAAAGGAACAAAGGAAGTTCCTGGACAGTGTCTTTTTGACTCTTTTAGGAGAACTAGACGGAACAAAATTATATCATCGTATTTTTTTTTCCCTAGCGCGCATGCTCATAAAAAACATTATTACAGATACGCATGCGCAATTTCCTATGAGCATGCGCGCTAGGGAGAAAAAAATATCTGACGATAAAAAAACGGTATGCAAAAACTCTCTATTAGAGTGTTTTTGCGTACCGTATTATATGCTCATAAGAAATTGCGCATGCGTATCTGTAGTAATGTTTCCTATGAGCATGCGCGCTAGGGAGAAAAAAATATCGGACGATATGCAAAAACTCTCTATTATCTAAGACCCAAGGAAACGTCTGGAAAACAATCGGAGATGACTTAATAAAAAGTAAGTGGAAAAAGTCGCAAAGAGGCTGTTGCCAATTTTAAATTAAGAACTGGACATGACTTCCTGGTAGAACACCTGGCCGAAACAGTGATTGTGATATATATATATCTTTTATGTAAAACAGAGAAAATGAGTAAGGTCCATCTAATTATTTGATGACTGTTACTCTAACTGACTAAGAGACTGGACTCTAACTGACAACAGAAGGGTGATGTGTGTACACTTTACTGGAAGGCCGGAGAAAATGTGTCCTGATCATATGGATATGGACTTTTATGAGGGTGTTTCTAGCTTTTTAAATTTGTATCCTTAAATCATTTAACTTGTCTTTAAGGCCTTTGGGGTCGTTTTTGTTAAGAATGTCTGGTCTTTTCCCTTTACAATTTTGATTTGTTTATAGATTCCTTTGTTTCTACTGTAAGTGGCTAAATATATATAGATTGAGTACCAATAATGCCGCAGGTAACAACAACAGCAATATTTACTAATACTAAATTTACCAATTAAATATTAAATTTAAAACGGTATAAGTTTTATGCAATATAAATTTTATTAAGAAAAAATGTGTTGTGTTTTGCAGTTGAAACAAAGGAATATATGTATATATATATATATAAATTTGCATAAATTAATTTATTACAATTTTTTTTTTGTTCTATTGCAGCTGGTAAAACACTTAGACAATTGTTTCCGATGCCTTAAGGCAAGAGCTGCACCGACGTTACTCACTTAGCACTACCCAGGAGGTGCATATAGCTAGAAAATAAGCTACGGATGCGGAGTAACACTACTTTCGCAACGCTCTACCATCCTGTTAGACCGGGACGTACTGTTTAAAGTGGATTCCGAACCGCTACAAAACATCCATGGCACCGCCGGCACTCGAACCGAAAACCTGTGGTAACCGAGCTCCAGAGCTCTAGCCACTCGGCCATGCAAGCCCTTATTATAAAAATAATCTCATTTCGACAACACTCATTTAAATAGCGGTTTGACTTGATTTTTAATTTAACATTTCTTTGACGATTTTTATTCAAAAAATAAAAAAAGTAAAAAAAATAATGAATAAACCCTTATTGACTTCGTTAAATTTAAAAAATAATTCGATCGATACATTCATTATAAAACAACAAAATATCGACTTAAAACAACCTTTATAAGAAGAAAATTTTGTGATGCAGCGAATTTGAAGCCCGTCGCTTATTTAAGCACGCAATTCCTATAGAGAAACATCCCATGCCATAAATCAACCCTTCCCGAATCTAGTAACCTTGGAGTGCAACAACAACACACGTGCGCCGGTCATCAGAAAAGTGGCGTGAGTCACATGCGCTTAATTCATAGATATTGAAAGACTTGGAAGTTGTTAATACGAATGCAGGGATGTCAAACCTTTCACTTCCTTGGGCCGCATTGCAAGAAAGACCGCACAGGCCGCATATTTTAGTTCCTACTATTAGTACCTACTATTAGTACTACTACTATTCCTACTATTAGTACTCGACACCGCAGTTCTGTATGGTTCGGAATCCACTTTAAACCGTAGGTCTCGGTTTAATAGGATCGTAGAGCGTTGCGGGAGTAGGGTTACTCGCGTCCGTAGCCTATCTTCAAGCTACACGTGCTCACGGGTGGTGCTAAATGAGTAACTACAGTTCAGCCCTTGCTTATGGCATAAAGATTAATTGTCACTGTATTGCCAGCTGCATTAGAACAACATATACCATAAACCACTGACTTCTTTCTACCATCCCCGGGCCTAGTGCTATATAGGTGCTATAGTGAGGGGGATAAAGGTGGGCCATGTGCATGACAAGCCGATGAGCCATGTGCATGCCAAAAGCATCCCACCGATGGGTGTTGATAGGAATGCCATGTTTTTCAGGGGTAACTGACCCACATTTGAGTGTCTTATGAGAGAAAACAGGTAAATTCCCACCAGACAGTCTGTGGTGCCACTGTGCATTACCTTACAGGAAGATTTTAAGTGATATATTCGTGTTATTCGTAATGTAAGAGATAAAAACTTGAAAAACTTCCAACAGCCTTCTGGTTCATCGAGGACATCGATCGATGGACACAGTCGCAGTCGAATCTACTCATTTCTAGAAGTAATGTTTGAATCGGTCGCCGCCTGCGAATTAGAACTTAGGCTCTCCGATATTTTAGCTGTACATACTAGTACGAAGTCATAAGTCCGTATTTAAATGGAAAAAAAAAATTGTCTGGGTAGCTAATAAAATACAATAGCTTAGTGTTCATCATAAAAAAAAAAAAAAAAAAAAAAAAAAAAAAAAAAAAAATCAGTTATCTAAATTATTTAACATTTAACAGACTTTGACTTCCATTCGCGTAGAAATTTCTATAAAAAAATGTTCTATTACTGAAATACGAAATATCTTTATAAATTTAAAAGAAAAATAAGTAGCTTTAATGATTAAATTTGAATATAAAAAAAAGCTTTTATTTTTAAAGAAATTCAAAATCACTCATTAATAAGTACATAAAAATCTCCATGTTTAAAGAAAAATTATCATTTTATGTATGTCTGTGTGTTGGTCAGACCTTATTTCATAGAATACGAAACATTTATGAAAACTGTTGTAGATTATAGTAAAAAAAAAATAGAAATAAAAATAATAAAATGCAAAAAAAATAATAATAATAAAATAAGTAATGAAATGTATTCTTCCGATTCAGAAATAAGAGAATGCATTTCTCCGATTGCAGAATAAATAATGAAACATTTCTTCGATTCAGAAATAAGTGAAATATATTTCTCCGATTTACAAATAAATGAAATATTTTTCTCCGATTTACAAATAAATGAAATATTTTTCTCTGCTTTATAAATAAGTGAAATATATTTTTCAATTCAGAAATAAGTAATAGAATGCATTTCTCCGATTCAGGAATAAGTAATGAAATGCATTGCTTCAATTCAGAAACAAGTAATGAAATCTATTTCTTAAAAGTAATAGAATGTATTTCTTCCATTCAGAAACAAGTAATGAAATGTATTCTTCCGATTCAGAAATAAGTAATAGAATAAATTTCTTCGATTCAGAAATACGTTATGAAATATATTTCTCCCATTCAGAAACAAGTAATGAAATTCATTTTTTTGATTCTGAAATAAGTAATGAAATGCATTCTTCCGATTCTGAAATAAGTAATAGAATGTTAGTCTCGGATTCAGAAATAAGTAATGAAATGTATTTTTCCGATTCAGAAATAAGTAATGAAATGTATTTCTTCGATTCAGAAATAAGTAAGAGAATGTATTTATCCGGTTCAGGAATAAATAACGAAACCTTTCTCCAATTAGAAATAAGTGAAATATATTTCTCCTATTTATAAACAAGTGAAATATATTTCTATTTATAAATAAATGAAAAAAAAAAATTTCCGATGCAGAAATAAGCAACAGAATTCATTTCTTCGATTCAGAAATATGTTATGAAATGCATTCTTCCGATTCAGAAACAAGTAACGAAATGCGTTTCTCAGATCCTTGACTTGTACCACTTTCGCAAGCACCTGCTCATTTAACTAATTTAAAATTGCAACAAACAGTGCAACTACACCGTTCATTCAAACTCAAAGAGCTGCCTATTTAGCATGCGCTATTCAAGGCACTCTGAATGCAGGCACAAAAGGCACCCATTCACATAAGACGGAGAGGCTGGACACCTAGTAGTTAGCAAATGGCTGGAGAACAGTGGCTTTGCAAGGGAAAACAAAGGTTGGCAGAGGTCTAATAGCGGAAATATCAAGGCGAGAGGCGGTGGCAATTAGTTCTGCCTCAAAATCCTTCTGAAAAACATTTGCCATCCGGAAATGCATGCGGAAACGACAGGAGAAAAACTTACGGGTGGTTTTCCTTGCTTTTCACTGGAAAACCCCGCGGAGGGCTTTGTTTTGCAGGGCACTGAGGGATCGTGAAAGAGACGTTTCGGACAAAGAGCTGCTTTCAAAGGGGTTTTTGGAAACAAAATGTGAAAAAAATTAGGGATGGGTTATGTGATTGAGAACTTTCAATTACACGAAAATGTAAACCTTTTATTTTCTCACGATTCAATTTTGTTGTTGTTCAATTCCTTCTATAAGCTCACACTCTCCCTATCTATATCTTGTTCAAATTTTCAATCGTTCATGAAATACTCTTTATTCGTCCACTCAAGTTCAAATACATTTTTTTTTTTTTTTTGAACTTGTAGCGGATGACACTGGATGTGAATACAGTTTTTTCCAAATAATAATTCAGTAATTAAATTTAATTCATTCATTTTAGTTTTCCTTAGATTTAAATTGCATATATCTATTAATAGATGACGCCAGATAAACTTAAAAAAAGGAATGAAAATTATTTATAAAGGACTTTTCTGCAATAGAAAAAATTATTTCTGGGGAAAAAAGTAGGAATTGAATTAAATTTTTTTTCTATATTACTTGTTGTTCTAATAAAGCCAACAATACAGAAACAGTTAATCGTTATGTCATAAACAAAGGCTGCACCGCTGATAACTTGAAGATAGGCTAGATACGCGAATAATACTACCAACATACCGCTCTACAAGAGTATTAGCCGGGACCTACGGTTTAAAGTGGATTCCGAACCACTGCAAACATCCATGGCATGTAAAATGTATGCTTTAAGAAACTTGGCAAAATTGGATAGATTAATTAAGTTAGGTCCAAATATTTTTTTATTTAAGAAATTTATTTATAGAGGATTGTTAAATTAAAGTTATTCAAAACTGAAGATAATTTTACAATCATGCAAGAAAAAGAATTGTTCTGAAAACATAAAAAAAAAATAATGATAATAATAATAATTAAAAAGAAACTCTTAAAAAAAAATAGTCACCCTTTAAAAAACTTCTTAGTTTCAATTTACACATTCATTAAATTAAAACTATTTTACATTCACAAATTTCTTTTGATTTAAATTCACAAGTTTCGCTTTATGTAAGAATGGATTGAATAATTATGGATTTCATGTTAAAAGTTAACCTCTTATATTTTTTTATTGATAGTGCATATTTTTTCCTTTTATTTTTATAACAAGCACTACAATGGCTTTTATTCAATTTTTTTATTTCTTGTGATTCTTATTTCTTTTATGATTTTTATGTCTTGTATTCTCTAAAAAAATATTAAAGTAGAAAACCCTTAAAAATTGAATGCGTTCGTTTATTTTTTGCAAACATTTCAATTTCCCCCTCAATAAATTACAACTATCTTATAGTCACAGACTGCTTTTGTTTTAAATTCACAAGTTCCGTTTCACTTTATTTATCAATTTATGCACTATGATTATTCAAACTTTATGAAAATAAGAAAATCGGAACTCTCTATAAATGGATTAAATCAGGGGTGACCAACCCAAAAGATCTTGCGGGGCCGCTTTGGAAATGCATCCTAACTCCGCTTTAACCTACGTTACATCATAGAAAAAAAAATATTCCATTTCTGAAAACATCAAACTCTACCTTGCATTAACAAACTTTACTTCCGATCTTCAGTTTCAAATGTTGCTCGTATGGTTTCTGTTTCTTTAAAGCTTTTTATTTATGTGTTTATATGTATATATTTTCTATTTATTTCCATTATATCTGTGCTTATATATGTCTGCTATGTATTTACGTATTTATATGCTTCTAATGGGCATTTATGCATTTTTATAGTTTTTATAATTGTCCCCTCCTATTTAATTCTCCTCCTTAACTTTCTTTTAAAACTTCTTTCCCTCCTATTAACTGTTTGCTTTAAATGTTTTAATTCCTGCTAATTCCGTGATACTTTGTTTTATTATATTTGAATTCTGAGCAGATGTGCACATATGCTCGACTGTCCTATCCAATCTAATACGTTACAACATAGAGGAGGTATTTGCCTGGTGTATTGTATGGCCAGGGATCTCATGTCCTGAGAACACATGTTTACTTCTTTTCAACTTTTATGTATCTTTAGAATTAAGGATTTTACATGTGTAATTTTTAAATGTTTTGATAGAGTCAAGTTTTAAGGCTAATGATGATGTTTTTATGCACTCTTAAGTTTTTGGTAGTGTGTGATTCTGAATGAATTGTTCTATTATTCTATGGCAAGTGGCTTGATGTAAATGGATTGAGTTTCAATTTAGACATATGAAACAACAACAATTTTCTTCTGAAAATTCCATCACATACGTATTTTTTTTTTTTCAATTCCTACTATTAGTTCACACTCTCCCTATATACATTTATATATCTTGTTCACATTTTCAATCGTTCATAAAATACTTTTTATTCATCCACTCAAGTTCAAATACATTTGTCAAAACATTTAGTGGATGACACTGGATGTGAATACAGTTTTCTCAAATATTAATTCAATCATTAATTTTAGTTTATAGGGAGAAAAAAAAAATTTCTCTTCTATAAGATCTTTAGCAGGATATAAATTTAGGAATAAATACAGTCAGTGGCGAAGCGTGTAGATCGCGGGAAAAAAAATTTCTTTTTTGGATACTTTTTTCATTCTGGGTACTTGTCTTGAAGTAGGGAACAAAATGGAAAATGAAACATGTGAATAAATGAGTGAGAGAGATGGAAAGTGTGCGTGTGTGAGAGAGAGAGAGAATTTCTTTTAACTTAAAAAAATGAATAAAAATTATTTATGAAGGACTTTCTGCAATAAAGTGAAAAAAAGTAGGAATTGACTTAAAAATT
Organism: Caerostris darwini; assembly: GCA_021605075.1. Classification (NCBI taxonomy): domain Eukaryota; kingdom Metazoa; phylum Arthropoda; class Arachnida; order Araneae; family Araneidae; genus Caerostris; species Caerostris darwini. The sequence continues at coordinate 204,818 of BPLQ01004772.1, forward strand.
TTTTTTTTTAATATTATTTGTTATAATTTTTCATACGCAACCGAATTCCATTTCTTTACCTCCGTAAATTAAATACTTGCTTTAAATTTCCTTTTACGCTTCAAAAAATTCGCTTCAATTTGCAACCTATGCCAGATTCAATCCATAGAATTAATAAATTAACAATTAATATAAAAAAAAAATTTTAAAGTCAATTTCTACTTTTTTTTCATTATATTGCAGAAAAGTCCTTTACAAATAAAGTTGCAATTTTCTTCGTACAACTGGTGCCATCTATTATTAGATACATGCAACTTAAATCTAAAATGAGCTGAAATTATTAATATTTAAAAATAATTTGAAAAAAGTCTGTATCAACATCAAGTGTCATCCACTGCAAGTTTAAAAAAAAATTTATTTGAACTCGAGTGGATGAATAAAAAGTATTTCATGAACGATTGAAAATTTGAACAAGATATATATAGGGAGAGTGTGAGCTAATAGAAGGAATTGAAAAAAAAATATGCCATGAAGCTAACTACTAAGGTATTCATTTAACTATGTGAATGATAAACGAAAGTATTTCTTCTTGTCAAAAGAGACCACAAAAAAGTTACAAAAGAGACATCAAAAGAGAACCCAAAAAGAAATGACACCGCTTGAGCAACAAACCACGTGTCTTTCTGCCTTCAGTTCTATAGAGCTTTAAAAGTCAATCCCTTTTTCCAGGAAAGTTCCAGCTTTCAAAATACCGACACCGGTGCTTAACAGTATCGGATCCAGGACGGCGTGATTGATGCGAAAATCTGTCAAGTTAAGCAGGATTAAAACCGCTGGTCATTCAGCCTTGAATGAGATTGACTTTCTACAATTGCCGTCCTATCTGAATGGTCTTTTGATTGGATGGTAGGAGTCATGGCAATAGCAATGGCATTGACGGTCAGCAACAACTTCGTGGTCAGAACTAAAAGTATCTGAGTAGTAATAACTTTCATTAAATTAGAGTCAGTATTTTAGCGTTAAGTTGTTAAATGATATACTATGTGTCCAAAAAGTAAGACCAGTTTTCAATTTAAAATTCCCGGGCATATGGCATTTCAAATTTTTTCTTTCTTTTCTTAGGTTGTTGGCGCTGTCCTTGGCATCTGTGTGAAATTTCACATCAAAAAATATCCTTAAGTGTTTGAGTGACGGCGATTTTTGAAATATCTCTTCAATCGACTCAAAACGTTGTCCCCGGAGTGGTCTTTTGAGTTTAGAGAAGGAATAGCCAGAAGTCGCACTGTGTGGAGCGATATGGTTTCATTTTTGGCGAAAAAGTCACGAAGAATCAATACGGTATGAGCTGGCGCATTCAGTGTTATCGGTACCCATCGAGATTGGACGCGTTTGACTCCCAAAATGGACTCGACCGATACTTTTGAAATTCAACATCATCCGCAAAATCTCTCTCATTGTAAATCGACGGTTTACAAACACCCAATTAAAAATCAATGTTTGATGATTAAATTGACAATGTTTGATGATTGACCCAATTAAAAATCAATGTTTAATCAATCTTTAATTTTTTTGACGTGAGCTTCGTCGGTTGAGGTGGAGGGTCGGCCAGAGGGCTCTTCGTCTTCAACGCGTTCTCCGCCTTCTTTGAACTGTTTGTACCATTTCTTTCCGATATAGGAATGCTCACCCAATGCCTTCCGCAACATTCTATACGTTTCCGCAAACAAAGTTGAATGCAAGTTCTTTGCTCAATCATATCAGACTTTCAAAAAACGCCGGAATCAGTTTTAGCGTCGCATAAAGCTAAGCGTGACTCAAACGCAAATGAATATTTTGCCGTCAAATTTCATACAGATATTAAGGAAAGTGCCAGCAACCTAAGAATGAAAAAAAATTGAAATTCCATAAGTCCTGGGAATTTTAAATTGAAAATTTGTCTTACCTAGTGGACACAGTAATATTTCATTTCTTTAATGTACAATGTTGGTCCCGTCATTCAGGCAGGGTTTCAATTCCTAAATATCTTAAATAGAGTGGGATATTTTTTGATGAAAGAGCTGATTTTCCTTCTAAAGGCACCTTTAGGCTTGGTGTTCGGGGGTAGGGATTGTACAAAATTGTTTTCTAAAACAAATCTTCTTGTACCTTTATTGAAAACAACTTCTTACGGTAATTTTTGGACACCCATTATTATTCAATTCCTTCTATTAGTTCACTCTCTCCCTATATATATCTTGTTCAAATTTTCAATCGTTCATAAAATACTTCTTATTCATCCACTCAAGTACAAATGCATTTTTTTTTAAACTTGTAGTGGATGACACGGGATGTTAATACAGTTTTCTCAAATATTAATTCATTTATTCAATTTAATTAATTAATTTTAGGGATTTTTTTAGATTTAGGATGCATATATACGCACCAATAGATGGCGCCAGATAAACTTAAAAAAATGAATGAAAATGATTTATAAAGTACTTTCTGCAATAGAGTGAAAAACAGCAGGAATTGACTTTTAAATTTTTTTTTTTTTTATATTACTTGTTTTAGCATACAAGACCCGGTAGAGAAAATAATGCTTATTTATTTGGATAAATTTTATTAGGGATGAAAAAGCAAACAGTTTTTCGAGTAATAGAAGATAAGTTTTCTTTTTATTGTATCGTTCATTTTCAACCTCTCTGCGGCCTTTCATATATTCTGCTTTTGCGATTTTACTTCCAATAGATGGTTGTTGTTTCTTCGGTGGCATTTTTGAAAACTTATTATAATAAATCGTTTTTAGACGTAACTAAAAGAAGTACACAATGAAGAGAGAGATAGAAAGATCTGTCACATACAACTTTCAAAACTAAAGATAGTTCTCTTTTTGAAAAATAGATAATATTATTGTAGATGTGTCTAATAAATATATTATAATGCGATATTTAACTTAAAAAAATTTTTTTTTTCGTACAAAAAGTAGGAAAAAAAGGCTCGGAAGAAATCCGGCTCAAAAAAAGAAAAAATGATTTCATAATAATAATAATCAAATTTTAAACAAAAGCAACTTGTATCACAGACACAAAAACTTGTTCCATAGAATATGCAACACATACAATAATTTTTCTGCATTTTGATTAAAAAAAAAATTCTAACAAAGGTAGAACGTCGAACATTTGTTTGAACGCTGAACATTTGTTTGTGGTTTCATGTGCAAAACCTAAATTATCAAATTAAAACCAGTTCATATGTTTTTTGAATAAACAAGTAATATAAAAAAAAATTTTAAGTCAATTCCTACTTTTTTTTCACTCTATTGCAAAAAGTCCTTTATAAATAATTTTCATTCATTTTTTAAGTTTATATGGCACCATCTATTGGTAGATATATCCAACTTAAATCTAAAAAAAAAAAAACCTAACATTAATTAATTAAATTTAATTACTGAATTAATATTCGAAAAAACTGTATTAACATCCAGTGTCATCCACTACAAGTTAAAAAAAAAAAGTATTTGTACTTTATTGGATGAATAAAAAGTATTTTATGAACGATTGAAAATTTGAACAAGATATATATAGGGAGAATGTGAGCTAGTAGAAGGAATTGAAAAATGAGTTAAAAATCAAAATACTGTCAATTATTTGGGTGTACTATTTTATGAACCCAACAATGTTTATGAAACATTTTATTCTGTGCTTTAATAATAATTCAATGTAAATGATGTTCGTCAATCTATAGTTGCTGTCACGATAAATATCACGTGGTTGATAAATAGAACGAATGGCATATGTTATACAAAAACAATTAAAAATTGACAATAAACTTATTCGTATTTTTATATATAGTTTGAAAAAAAAAAAATTTATGTCTGTCGTAATGGTACCCTATATTTTAAACAACAGTGTTTTGAATATGTACAAAAAATTAATATATATTAATTTTATTATGTATGAATTATATTATTATGTATGAATTATACACTCGCTATGAAATTGTCCTTTTCAAATGTAGAATATAAGTGAAGTTAATAGAATTTAAATACATTTTTTATTGAAAGATATAGATGCATTTCTAAAAGAATTTCTCTCGTGTAGCTTATAAATTAAAACTGAATATTGAATACAATAAACGGAGTTTAATTTCGGTTGATTTTTTTTAATGTTTATGAAAATTATTCAGGTTTTAATCATATTATTTACAAATTGAAAAGATGTTTTTAAAATTCTATTATTTTCAGTAAAGTATTCATAAAAAGTATTTTATGAACGATTGAAAATTTGAACAAGATATATATAGGGAGAATGTAAAGTAATAGTAGGAATTGAATAATTCAGGACCGTTTTGTAGACGATCACCAAGGTAGAAATTACTCCGTTTTTTAAAGTGAACCACCCTGTAGAATGTCTTATAAGGGGCTGAACTTCCTAAGAATTACGTTTAAATTTCCTTATCACACACAGCATTTAACTTTTATCAAACAAATGGCGAAAAGAATCCTTTTTAGAAACATTCTCTGTGTTATCTTTTCATGTCTGAAAAGAACCTTTGTAAGTAAACTGTCCTTTCCTCATTACCGCCCAATTGTGGACAGAAACAACCGCAGGCAATTCACAGTTTTTCACATATGTTACTGCCATTCTGTCCATTCACTATTTCAAAATGAGCCCATCATGAGTTTAAATGCTGTCCTAAATGGTCGTTAAATGTTCAACGACGAGCTACAAAACGTTCTATATTCTTGTCATGAACAATCCCAAGAACCTGGGGGGTCAAAGATCACTGGACAACCATCTCTCCATCTTTAACAAGTAAAAGGGCGGGATTCGAGAACCTTTCAACAGTCTATCGGCAAAAAAAAAAGGTCCAGTGTTCACAGTTGGTGATTTGTGGTAATGCCCAACCCCCTTGCTATAGTACCCATATCTTTTTGGTCAGCAAGGCGTCTACAGGACGCTGAAAAGGTACTAAAGATGCCCATTATGGCCTAAAATGAGGTGGACAGATGGATAGAAAATAACCTGTGATGGTTTTATTTTCTGAATAATCAACTCTGTTAACACAGAATAAGTTTTACGAATAGGTCAAATGGTTAATCAATTCCGTAGTCACTATTATTGTTATTTCATTAAGAAATTATCCAGGTTTGTCTTGGAATCTAGTCTCTGTCGATGTTTATAATTGGATAATTTTTTTTTTAATAACAAACCCCATGTGGAATATTTTGATAAAATTTTTTAAAATTACCCATTTGATTTTAATTGTCATTTCAAAGTATCTCCTTTTTTTTATGATGCTATATAAATTTGGCTTATTTCTTGGTGAAGAGATTGATTTCCCTGGATTCCCGAAAACGAAACCTAACGTTTTAAAAATAATTTGAAAATTTTTTAGATAAAGTAGGAGGAAAAAAAGCTTTTAATCAGAAAAAATATTGACGAATACCGTTCTGATTTATTTTACCTAGAAGACTTTTTTGGTTATTGAAACCACTTTCAAGAATTAAACATATCTCGAATCTTTTAAAAATGCTGCCTCTTTTTTTTTTTTTTTTTTAATTGAAATGTTTAGAAGTGGTATAACAGTTCAAAGAAGGCAGAGAAGCGAAGAGCGCAAGATTTTGGGGCCTGATGGCCGAGTGGCTAGCGCTCTGGCGCTCGGTACAACAGATTTCAGATTTGAGACCCAGAGGTGAAATGGATGTTTGTAGTAGTTCGGTATCCACTTTTAAACTGTAGGTCGCTGTCTGTTTAGCCCTCGTGTGCACAAGATGACCGTAGAGCGACAAACCAAACCCCAAGATATGAGTCGCACACATTGTCTTGCAAGTGCCGATCGATGCTTTTCGAATCCTTCCCTCAGACATCCAGCCTGCATACCCGTATGTACCACACGTGGCTAGTAACACCATGTAGGCAGAGCGAGTTGTCAAAGGTTTTGAAATGTTATATTTGCGACTCCTCCCCTCATACCTACTGGTAGTTAAAGCGCTCAACACATTGTCAAGTCTCAAAGGGAAAAGTCATGGATGGGTGCGACACAAAGCAGTATATTGAATGGAAAGCGCTTTCAAAGATGTTCGCGATGCCATTGTTGAAAATGAGCTGCAATGATTGACAATTGAGGAAAAAAAACTTTCAACTATTGTTCTTTTTTAAATCCTTTGCTGTTTTAAAAAAAAATCCTTTACTTCTTGGTTTTTTTTTTTTTTTTTTTTAATTCATTGACACTAAAAAAAAAAAAGTCAATTCCTACTTATGTCAACAAAGAAAAATTTTATTTTAGTTACTTTTTATTAAATAATTACAATTAATATAAACATGTATATACATATGACAGAATCACACTACTAAGTGGCAAAATAGAAAGCGAATTTCCTTGCAATTTTCCTTTCTATATAGGGTGTTGGACTATTATTTTTGTTTGTTACTATTTATTCGTTTCTAATTTATGAATGTGATGCATTAAATATGAATTAACAGTAATAATTAGAATGTGAATATTAAATGTGAATTATAAACCCGATTTATGTAAGAATTCTTGTGATTTATTTTAACATTAAAATTAATTTGGTTCATAATTTTTTTTTAAATTTAATTCTATTGCATATGAATACTTTTATTACAGATATCTATGCTCTGTTTTTCTTCCTTTTGTAAATTTTCCTTTTTCTCTTATACATATATTTTTTATAAACAAGTCTACTCATTTTTATAATGATTCTATTAACCACTAACCAATTAAACACCATTTATTTTTAACAAATTCGCATATTTGTTTCTTTATGAGGTAAACCATAAATACACTGAATTAAAAAAAGTTATTGATTTTTATCATGTGTGAACATGATGCTGTCCTAGTTAGGGGTTCGTGGCGCAATCCAAAAAGTGCAGCAAGCAAAAAAAAAAAACTCCATTCCAAATTTGCAAATTTTGGCTCAAAATTGGTACTTTGGGCCCCTTAACTCTTGAAATAATTCATGAATAATGTTAATCCTCAGGAATTTTCTGGAGAATTTGGCTTTTGCTTAAAGTGTTGTGTAGTAGGGTTTTGAAGCAGTTTTCATGTTTTGGCTTGGCATTTGAAACATTTGTATTTCCAATGACTATAAGTATTCGTAGTGCGTTGATCAACATCTTCTTTTTGAATTTTCACATTTATCACTTTTGGCATTTTCAAATGTCTATTGAGCTGTGAAGTGCTTCTTATTGTATTGGGAATACTTCATTATTCATTTTTGCCTAGAATTTTCAAACTTTGATGTATTCTTTTAACTTTTGAATGTTATAGTTTTTCTTGTAGAATTGGGAATACTTCAGTCTTCATTTGCGACTACATTTATCATACTTTTGTATATTCTTTTAGAGATTCCCATTCTTCACGAAGCTCTTGATCCATTCAACACTGCTTTATTCATGTGGCTATTTGAATTTGGCCATTCTTGCAGTATTCCAATCCATTGCTTCCTATATCTCGTGCATTATTAAACACTGGCATATTTTCGAGTTTATTCATCCGTTCTCGAATGTACACACATGATAAGTTGATATTTGCCGAGCAGATTTCAGTTATTTATTTATTTTGCAGCCACAGCTCACGATTACATCAAAGAGTGCGCTAAGTACAGAAGAATGTATAGATCACCACATCCCAACAGATTAGCTATTGACTTGAATAGACAACCATCTGCGATCCTAACACTAACACACTATCAAAAACAACTATTTGAGGTTATCGTTAATATTCCAAGATTAGAATTTAGATTTTAACAAAAGTTAAAGTGTCCATTCCTTTTGGTTAATCTTCACCTACGTGTTTTCAGGCATCCGTTCAAAACATATAATCTTAAGTGATCTCTATTATAATTAAATCCACGCATTCAAGAAACATATCAACTCAAACGCGATCAATACTTTTCAAACCCGCGGCATTCGTTTCATGTCTATTCACTTGGACAGCTGTTGTGCTGCAAGAGATAATCCCTTTTTTTAAATAATTCCCAAATAGTTTTGATTCGTCTCAAGGAATACATTTTAATTTAAAGCACATCAACTGATCACTTTTTTTAAATTTATTTATTTTTATTATGTTTGTTCAGATTTGAATTCCTTTTGTTTACACTACTTCCATTTATTAATTATTTTATTAATTTCTTTAGAATGATTCAACTTAATAAAAAAGGTGTACATTAAAAATAAGTATTGGGCAGAATATATGAAAAAAATTACATAAACAACTTATAAGTTAAAATTTAATCTTCTTTTCAGTTTTGTCTGCTCATTGGTTAATCAATTTCAATATTTAACTAAATATTTAATGAAAATAAAGCAGGAAAAGACCGGCAGGCGAGATCGTGAAATTGACCATGGGTGCGCGTCGGTTTATATATACTACATATACTACTGTGTCCAAAAGAGTAGACCCATTTTCAATTTAAAGTTCCCGGATTTTATGGAATTTCAATTTCTTTTCTTTTTTAGGTTGCTGGCACTGTCCTTGACATCTGCGTGAAATTTCACGTCAAAATATTCATCAGTGCTTGAGTTACGCTTGGCTTTGTGAGACGCTAAAACTGATTCCGGCGATTTTGGAAATATCTCAATTAATTGAGCAAGAACTTGCGTTAAATTTTTTTTGCAGAAACGTATAGAATGTTGCAGAAGGCATTCGGTGAGCATTCCTATATCGCAAAGAAATGTTTACAAGTGGTATAAACAGTTCAAAGAAGCCAGAGAACGCGTTGAAGACGAAGAGCCCTCTGGTCGACCTTCCACCTCAACCGACAAAACACACGTCCAAAGAATTAAAGATATTCTGCTTGCAAACCGTCGATTTACAATTAGAGACCTTTCTGATGAAGTGGGAATTTCTTAATTGCATTTTAATTAATTAGATGTTTTGGGCCTCAAAAACGTCAAATCTTGATTGGTACAGAAAACAATGAATGCGCCAGCTCACACTGCACTGATTCTTTGTGACGTTTTCGCCAAAAATGAAACCCCTATCGTTCCACAACCACCGTATTCTCCTGATTTAGCATCGTGCTACTTCTGGTTATTCCCTAAACTCAAAAGACCACTCCGGGGACACCGTTTTGAGTTGATTAAAGAGGCATTTCAAAAATCGCCGGAATCAGTTTTAGCGTCTCAGAAAGCCAAGCGTCACTCAAACACTAATGAATACTTTGCCGTAAAATATCACACAGTTGCCCAGTTGCATCACAATGCCCAGCAACCTAAAAAAAGAAGAAGAAAAAATTGAAATACCATATGCCCGGGAAATTTAAATTGAAAACTGGTCTGGAAAACTGGATATAAATTTAATCCAAGAAATTGACGTCCCCAAATTTTATACGGTCGCCAAACATCAATCTTCCTCAGTGCAGACATGCGCTTATCGAATGTCCCATTCTGCAATCCTGTACACTCGAAGCACAAGAAAGGATCTTCGAGGTAGGTTGAAGCACCGTTGGCAACATGTATAGTCGGTCCAACCATTTTCAATGAGACTTCTAATTGAGGACAATGTTGGGCGGAATGTTCCCAAGCGCTCACCTGTAAGCCCGCCCATGGTGTTGAAATAACTGGACAACAACTTGCAACCGAAACGCCGAAAAAACCTGATGGCGACCCATCAAGGATTATCTTGTTGATGGCCGGCCATAAATCTTCCATCCCCCTTTGTTTGTTAAGGGGTTCCCGCCCTCCCCCCTGGTATAAAGCGATGCAAAAGTTGTTTGAGCTACTGAAGACCTCGGCAAATCATCTGAAGTATTACCTGGAATTGCCATTTGGCGATAAAGAAGTATTGAACAGATACCCTGATAGATTTATGCCTCGCAGCTTATAGCTTTATAATCTCCCTGGCCATTGTGCTAGGTTAGCTCTACCTGTGCGTCTGAATGCATGGAATGTAGACTCGATGAGCAAGCCCACTTCATTTTGACCACCTAAAGTGCGATACTTTCTCGCAATATCATTTCCAGGGTAGTAATTTGGCTTCCTGCACTCTGGGTATACGAGATGGTAGGAAAAGATTATCTTCATTTAAACATTTATGTATCATAGAAAGGATTATGTGTTTTGACGGATCGTTATCACTCACATGATAAAAATCTTAACTATTCAAATAGTACTTATACAGTTAATCCATATTTGTAAATGATAAAAAGAAGAATTAAAAAAAAATTACTCAATCAATTCATTGGTATTGAAAATTAAATACTATTAGATATTACTACTGTGTCCAAAAAATAAGACCCATTTTCAATATAAATTTCCCGGCCATATGGTATTTCAATTTTTTATTTTTTTATTTTTCAGGTTGATGGCATTGTCCTTGACATCTGCGTGAAATTTCACGCCAAAATATTCATTAGTGTTTGAGTTACGCTTGGTTTTGTGAGATGCTAAAACTGATTCCGGTGATTTTTGAAATATGCCCGGGAAATTTAAATTGAAAATGGGTCTGAACTTTTTAAACACGGTAGTACGAAACATAAATTCACGCATATGAAATGTATGACACGTGCATTAAAATATAGGAGGAATTAATTATTGAAGCACGTATCAAAAAGAAATGAAATGTAGAATTTAATGACGAAATTTTGCATTTTATTCTAGTGTTATAAAAATTCTGTGGAGTAGTTTAAAAGTTAAATTAGGACATTTGCTGGATACATATTTTGTTTAATCAATATATTTTGTTTGTTTTTTAACATTTTAAAAATTTAATCATTAAATGCATAGCTTTAGTTTGCAAAAGTTATTTTTTTAAAAATATTTTTAATTTTGAGGTTTCATCGCTTTTTAATTTTTTATCATAAGGTTTATTCGTTTTATCATTTAATGTTTTTAAAGTTATCTCTTCATAAAATATAATTCAAATTGTAGAAATTTATTTTTCAAAAATATCTTAAAAGCATTATATGTTTAGGATTGGTATATGCTTATCGTTTATTTTTTTGTTTAAATGAAAATGCTTAAAATTTTTTTTCAAATATTTATTTTTAAGAAGCTTTAATATAAAAACACACATAAATCAGTCATCTTTTCCTGCCTGTAGTCCAAGTATTATACGTTATATTCATTATTTTGTAGAATAATTGTTGATTGTATTTAATTCATTTAACCATAAAATTTCCATGATACGGATGACAAGCCGCTGCATGCTGAATTTTTGCTTCCGCTCATTTCTGTAGAAGTTTATTCTGTAAAACATAACATTATCCTTGAACATAATCATTGAACATTATATTGCATAGTTACATTATCTGAAACAATTAATATTAAAAAAAAAAAAAAAATTTTTAAGTCACTTCCTACGTTTTTTTGCACTATATTGCAGAAAATCCTTTATAAATAATTTTCATTCATTTCGTTTTTAAGTTAGAAAAATTTCTTTCTCTCGCATACTTTCCATCTCTCTCACTAATTTATTCACATTTTTCATTTTTCACTTTGTTCCCTCCGCGACTCGAAGTTTTTTCTACACGCTTCGCCACTGACGGTATTTAGTCCTAAATTTATATCCTGCTAAATATCTTATAGAAGAGAAATCTTTTTCTCCCCTATAAAACTAAAATTAATTAATTAAATTTAATGGAAGAATTAATATTTGAAAAAACAGTATTAACATCCAGTGTCATCCACTACGAGTTCAAAAAAAAAATGTATTTGAACTTGAGTAGATGAATAAAAAGTATGTTATTAATGATTTGAACAAGATATGTATGGGGAGAGTGTGAACTAACAGTAGGAATTGAAATAAAGGAAAAAGTTTTACATAACGGAAGTTACTGTTATGAAAGGAAACAAGTTATATATGTGTGCGGATAAAAAGAAATCATAGATAAGAATTAGAAATGCTTTATAAAAGGCCGAATTAAAAACGAACCTGATGGGAACAGCGCTGATTTCAACTCTATGGTGAATATGAAAACTACGAATTCACGGACACATTTTAATCTTCATCCCATTTAGATCAAATGGGCCAAAATATTTAATATTCTTTATAAAGGGTACTGAAATTGTTTCTTGCAATCTTGGACGAAGCTTTTCATTTGTTTATTTCGCTATCCTTTCACAGAATGTTTTTGGTAATCACTTACTATTTCTTTCTTCTCTTCGATATGCAATACCTCAAATTTATTGAATGTTAACTTTTGAACAGTATTATGACATTCTGAACATTCTTAAAAACAGAAAAAATTATCCTCAGTTAAAGATTGTAATCACAAAATTAAAAAGTAAGTGTTAAAGCTTTATTAGTGAGCGTTTAAAAATGCTTTATTAGTGCGCGTGAAAAAAACTTTATTCGTATGTGTTTAAGGAAGCTTTATTAGTACGTGTCAAAGCAAGCTTTATTAGTGAGCGTTCATGAAAGGTTTATTAGAACGCGTCAAAGAAGATTTATTAGTGAGCGTTTAGGAAAGCTTTATTGTTACATGTTAAAGAAAAGCTTTATTAGTACGCGTTAAAAAAACTTTATTAGTGAGCGTTTAAGAAAGCTTTATTAGTATGTGTTAAAGAAACTTAATATGTACACGTTAAAGAAAGCTTTATCCGTACACATAAAATAAAGCTTTATTAATATACATTAAAAATTGAAAAGGAAAGAAATATACGTCATATTATAGGCTGGAATATATATATATATATATATATATATATATATATATATATATATATATGTTTCATTTCCCAGTTTTTAAATATATTGTTGCTTCAAATTGATTGATAGTAAATTACCAGCCTACTTATAATATGACGGCCAAGGAGGGAACAGCCTGGCTGGATCTTTTAAGGAAGGCAAAGGTCCACAATGGGCTGTCGAGCCAGTCACGATGATATATGTATATATTTTTTTAGTATTTTGACTCACAGGATAAAATTTGTTTACTTAAAATATATTTTAAAAGAAAACAAGAGTATTCTAATTAATAATTAAGATTTTTTTATTACAAAAATAACTAGATGCCGTTATCTAATGAAGCAGTGTTTTATTGAGCACATTGGGTCCCGTATTAGCGTGACGTATGGCCTGATTATCGACTGCTGACATATTTTATCACAATCACTGTGGTGTATAATCGTCAGTGAAAACCGCGAAAGGGATGAATTCGAATCCGAACACTAGTTGCGCACCAACCGGATGTTGTCGGATAGCTTCCGTACTGTCTTTGATTGGTATGGGTGTACTAAATCTCTAAACCAGAAAGTTCCTCTGTAGAGTTTAAAAAGGTTGCACAGAATACACCAATTCTCCTCATGCCGTCGTCGGAGGTGAAGATAAAAAGGAGGTTTGGTTTGTCGCTCTACGGTCCTCTTGTGCACACTTTAGTCTAAACAGACCGGGACCTACAGGTTAAAGTGGATTCCGAATCTCTCACAAACATCCGTGTCACCGCCGGGACTCGAACCCGAAATAAGTGCTCCCCAACCACCAGACCGCTAGCCACTCGGCCATCAGACCACCTAGGAAAAGGAGGAAGCTACCTTGGGTGAAATTTTAATGTGTTGCAATTCTCAAAGAATTTTATTTCATTTCATCAGAAACATAAATTTTAAATTTTCAAATATTTCTTTTTACCTTTTTTTACACATATAAAATAAACAGGATTTGTGGAGCGGGGGTCTTTAACACTTTCCAAATTTGGATATTTTCACTGAAATGTGAAAAAAATTTTTTTTTAATTTCTTTCACGAGCTTTTTTATACATACTATTTATTTACAAAATACTTGAATAATTTAGTGAAAAAAAAAAAAAAAAAAATTCAGAAGGAAATTAATATTTTTTCTTTTTGTTCTAATGCAGCCGGTAAACATTTAGACATTTGTCTTGGATGCCTTAAGGCAAGAGCAGCACAGATATTACTCACTTAACACTACCCATGAGGTGCGTGTAGCTTGAATATAAATTACTGAAGCGGAATAACACTACCCCCCGCAACGCTCTACGATCCTGTTACCGGGACCTATGGTTTAAAGTGGATTCCGAACCATTACAAACATCCTGGCACCGCCGGGATTCGAACCTGAAACCAGTGATACCGAGCGCTAGCCACTCGACCATTCAGGCCCTTTATATTCGTAATATAGATTGCCTAATATATTCGTAATATAGATTGGTATTATATGCGTAATATAGATTGCTAATGTATTTGTTATATAGATTGCTAATGTATTTGTTATATAGATTGCTAATGTATTTGTTATATAGATTGCTAATGTATTCGTCATATAGATTGCTATTGTTTTCATAACATAGATAGCTTTTATATTCTTAATATAGATTGCTATTATATTCGTTAAATAGATTGCTAATATATTCTTAATACAGATTGCTATTATATTCTTAATATAGATTACTATTATATTCGTAATATAGATTGCTAATATACTCGTAATATGGATTGAAGACAGTAAATTTGTTGATGACAGTTAAATTGCACGTAAAACAATGCATTAGTTGCTATCGTTGTATCATTTTATTTAAAAATTGCTCTTAAAATGTAATGTAATCCTTTCTGTTTTGTATTAAGTATTAAATATATAGTTACAATCTTAATTTATATATTACAGTAGAACCTCTGTAAGTCGAACTTCGATGGAGACGCCAAATAATTCAAGTTACAGAGTTTTCGACTTATGGAGGATTTCGACTTACGCGGATTTTGTAAGGAAATATTCGACTTGTAGAGGTTTAGATTCTTTCTAACTTATTTTCAGTTAGAGAGGTAAAATAAATAAAAATTCAAGTTAATAAAAATTCAAGTTAAGTTGCAAATAAACATGTTTATTTGCAACTTAAATTTATATTATGTAAGTTTTATGTTAAAAGTTGTATGTTATGTTAAAAGTTATATTATGTACCACAATAAAAAATCAAAATAATTCCGAAATTGTTTTCTAAGAAGCAATAACGTGCATTGTCGGCAAATCCTTAAAGACGGTAACTTATTTTTCTTCGAGCTGTAGAGGTAATTAGTTTCAAATGATCGAGTTGTAAAAAAGATTGTAAAATTGAACATTGCTACTAATGTTCGAGATACAGAGGTCCATTTTTTTTTTCGAGTTACGGAGGGAAAATATATACCAAAATGGAAAAGAAAAACAAATCCGAGGGAAACAAGACCATGATTCGTGCATGAGTTACTAGTCCATTAAAA
Source organism: Caerostris darwini (assembly GCA_021605075.1). Classification (NCBI taxonomy): domain Eukaryota; kingdom Metazoa; phylum Arthropoda; class Arachnida; order Araneae; family Araneidae; genus Caerostris; species Caerostris darwini. Next base: position 219,949 of record BPLQ01004772.1, read on the forward strand.
GTATTGAACAACTGGCGATTTTAGAAGAGTGACCGATGAAACCTGAAAGATTCTCAACAAACTTCTGAATTACGTGCAAATCTGACTGAGCGTGAAATTGCACTCAATCAATAAGTGACCGGTCCCTGTCCATCGAATGCAACTGTCCTGAGCGTTGAGATCCTTTCCAATTCGAATCCATGGTACTCATCATGCAAGACTGATCGATGACAGGCCTCTCAGCATCGTGATGCATGAGTGTCCATCACTAATCGATATTATGTCATATCGATGATAGACAGCGTCAGCATCGATCATTCGCCGCAATTCTCATGTCTTCGTTCAACATTGCAGTGTCACTCACACCCTCTCCACAATTGGAAAGGGACATCTCAACTCTTGGCAAACTGATACAGATGTAGTAGTTGATGTATCACACTGTCGATAGTACAATTCCTTGTATACAACAGTAGAACCTCTTTAAGTCGAAAACCTCCACAGCTCGAAAACATTTTTTGTTCCCTTCCCTTCAGGCCCCAAAACCTCCATGACTCGAAATTTCAACCCTCTACAAGTCGAAATAAATTAGTCAATGCCCACAAGTCATTTTGGTATATATTTTCCCTCCGTAACTCGAAAAAAAAAAAAAAAAAAAAAATTGGACCTCTGTATCTCAAACATTAATAGCAATGTTTGATTTTACAACCTTTACAGCTCCATCATTTGAAACTAATTACATCTATAGCTCGAAGAAAATCAAGAAGAAAAATTAAATATAATTTTTTAATGCATAATATTCTTAATTTTAAGGTTGTTTCGGAATTATTTTGTTTTTTTTATCGTAGTACATAATGTAACTTTTAAGTTGCAAATAAACATGTTTATTACCTCTGTAACTTGAATTTTTATTTATTTTACCTCTCTAACTGAAAATAAGTCAGAAAGAATCTAGAGCTCTACAAGTCGAATATTTGCTTACAAAGTTAGCCTAAGTCCGAAAACTCTGTAACTTGAATTATTTGGCGTCTCCCTTGAAGTTCGACTTGCAGAGGTTCTGCTGTATATAAATAATTGAGGGCCGAGTGTCTAGCGCTCTGGAGCTCGGTAACACAGGTTTTGCTTACGAGTCCTGGCGGTGCCATGGATCTTTGTAGTGGTTCGGAATCCATTTTAAACCATAGGTCGCGGTCTAACAGGATCATAGAGCGTTGCGGGGGTTTTGTTACTCCGCGTCAGTAGCCTATCTTCCAGCTACACGCACCTCCTGAGTAGTACAAAGTGAGTAAAGTCAGTGCAGTGCTTGCCTTAAGGCATCAAAGATAACTGTCTAAGTGTTTGAAAGCTGCATTAGAAAGAATATATAAATAAATATTTACATTTCCTATATATAGGTACATATATTATATAATTTCTATGTATTATAAAAGAATAAAATTTTGAAGATCGGTTAAGGATAGTATATGCACTTCATTTCTTTAGTATTCCCCTTCATTCACGAAAAAATAAAAGAATTGTAATAATATTTCATTTCATAATATATTATTTTAATGCTTTTTTTTTATTTCTTTTATTTTCTTTCATGTTTATATGGAATATCCGAGAACTATGGGACAAATTATGTATAGAAAAAATAAAGCTGTAAATAGAAAAAAGATTCTAGAAGAGATAATGATAAAACAGTTTACAATGTAACTGCGAAAATTAATAAATTTAGATGGCGCACCCCATGGTAACTTATACTATGATACGATCTGAAGAATTTGGTGATAGTCGACTTCCGGAGACAGCGACTGCTTAAACCAGGGATGGGCAAACTTTTTCGGTCGCGCGCCAAAAATCGAAATAAAAAAAGTTTGGCGTGCCAAGATACATTTTTCTAAAATTTTAAAAACAATATACAAGCATTACAATTTAAATAGGTTAAGGAGATGAATGAAATTGCGACTTTATTTTTAGAAATTCCTTATAGTGAGGTTCGAAGTGAGATGGACTGATTCCAAGGAACGGGACTAAAGGCTCATCTGTCAGTCTACTTCTGAAATAATTCTTTCTAAGGTTCATAGCTGAAAACACTTGTTCACGTATATAAGATGAAGCAAACATAGCACTGATTTTCACCACTATTCACAATGATGCTATATGTCCGAAATCTTGCCATACGCAATCAATAATATTAGAAGTCGCTCCAAAAGGAAAAGCTGGACCTTAAAATGCGCAATCAGCCACATGTGAGGTCTAATTCCCCTATATTGGATTCCCATACGTCTGCTCCTCGAGAAAAAGATAACGTTTATTGGCGCCTAACTAAGCAATGTTAACAATAACTAACAAAGAACTTCGGCTTTTAACATTTTACCGATTGGAAACTGTCTGTACTTGCTATTTCCGTCAATTTATGTTTTGTAGAACAAAAACAGAGAAAGTAAAAAGATCACCAGTTCTTTGATAAAAAGGAAGAAAAAATAATAATATTTAATCAGAGTAGAAAAGGAGATGGATATATAATATATAAATATATATTTACTTTAATTGCCTATTATATATTTCATTTTTGCCTCTGACCGGCAAATTAAAAGTTTGCGTACTTTGCCCATCCCTGGCTTACACAGTAAGTAAACGCTGAAGGACTCTTCTCAGTAGTCAGGAAAGTGTAATTTAAAAAAAAACTATTGATATACGTGGTACGTAAGGCTACGTACGTAGCATTAGATGGCCATAAAGTAATACATTCAAAATCTACCCTGTTAAAAAAAATTGATCCATTTCAAAATATTTATATCATACAACAGATACATTTTCACAGGAATTCCAGCAGAGCATGAAAAAGAAATCTCAAATCTATCTTGTGTCCATTTTCAACAATTTTATAAGGCTGCCTGAATGCATGGATATAAATAAGATAAAAAAAAGTAATGATTGATCTGCAAAAAAAGATAAAGCAGCACGTAAATATTTTACTTATTTTACAACGGCCCTCATGATAAGGCATCACACCCAATCTTGAACTATTTCTTTTTTGCAAAGATCTGAAGCTACCATGATCAATAAATAAGGCATCACACACAATCTTGAACTCTTTTTTTTTTTGCAATAATCTGAAGCTACCATGATCAATAAATAAGGCATCATGATAAGGCATCACACACAATCTTGAACTATTTCTTTTTTGCAAAAATCTGAAGCTACCAGGATCAATAAATAAGGTGTCACACACAATATTAAACTTCTTTTTTGAAAAAATCTGAGGCTACCATGATCAATAAATAAGGCATCACACACAATCTTGAACTCTTTCTTTTCTACAAAAATCTGAAGCTACCAGGATCAATAAATAAGGCATCACACACAATATTGAACTTCTTTTTTGAAAAAATCTGAGGCTACCATGATCAATAAATAAGGCATCACACACAATCTTGAACTCTTTCTTTTCTACAAAAATCTGAAGCTACCAGGATCAATAAATAAGGCATCACACACAATATTGAACTTCTTTTTTGAAAAAATCTGAGGCTACCATGCTAAATAAGGCATCACACACAATCTTGAACACTTTATTTTTTGCAAAAATCTGAACCTATCATGATCAATAAATTTGAAAAAAAAAAAAAAAAAAAAAAACCATTTATGTCACGTAGCAGATGCATTTTCACATGAACTGCGACACATTATGCAAAAAAGACATCTCAAATCTTTCTATTAAATTCGTATCCATCTTCAGAGCAATTCCGAAAAGGGAGCCCCGGGCGCCCATCAACGGCAGAGAGATGACACATTTACATAAAACCCAGACGTAAAGAAGTCTTGGAAAGTGATAGTAATGACAGCAAATGGAGGACGGGAAAGTGACAGCGAAAATTCCGACCACGGTCAAGTTGGTCCGATTTGGACCCGAGCCGCATTCGAAAGTGCGCCCTTGGTGGAAGTGTCCGTTACTCAAGTGCAGAAAGTGTCCATGCGAAGCGAAGCGTTGCGAAGAATGTGTCGCTCTTCTCACGATTACGCGGATAGAGGAATCCATAATCAAGATTTAGACAAATAAGCCACTGAAAAAATAGGGCCAACTTCTTCGACTTCTTTTCTTGTCTCCAAGTAAAGTAATTGATTCGGGATGTACCGTGGGAGAACAGATGCGGCTTTTCTTCTTCTTTTTTCTATTCTTCTTTTCAGCTGATTCGCCACGTGATTAGGACGCTGAAATGTCGGTTTCTTCTTGCACGATTCCAGTGATGTACTCGGTACGCGTATGCAGATTTACAAATAAGTCAGGGATGATGATAAATCATAAATTAAAAAAAAATAATATCAGCTGGGCTGATATACAGGTTACCCATAAAATTTAGAATTGAATGTAAGAACAAAACGCATCCCAGCCATTTAAAAAAAAAAAAAAAAAAAAAAAAAAAAACTATAGAATTCAAAACGATTTTCTTTTCTTAAGAAATCTCGTTTTCACTTTGACATAAAAATGTCTTTGCTTTCACCAGACGATCATTTCGTACAATTTTATACTAGCTTCCAGGGACGTGAACGGTCAAGTGGCTAGCGTTCTGGCGCTCGGTACCACAGGTTTCGGGTTCGAGTCCCGGCGGTGCCATCGATGTTTGTAGTAGTTCGGAATAAACTTTAAACCGTAGGTCCCGGTCTCACAGGATCGTAGAGCGTTGCGGGGGTAGTGTTACTCGCGTCCGTAGCGTATCTTCAAGCTACACGCACCTCCTGAGTAATGCTGAGTGAGTAATGTCGGTGAGGCTCTTGCCTTAAGGCATCCGAGAAAACTGTCTAAGTATTTGCCGGCTGCATTAGAATAAAAAAATATTACGAATATATAATCAATTTATGTTACGAGTATATTAGCAACCTATATTACGAATAATTTATCAATTTATATTACGAATATGTTAGCCATCTGTATTATGGATTCAATAGCAATCTATATAATGAATATATTAACAATTTATTTTACGAAGACATTAGGAAACTATATTACGAATATAATAGCGATCTATATTACGAATATATTAACAATCTATATTACGAATATAATTGCAAATCAGTTTGCGACAATCTTGTTCAAAATTGATTTTATTTTTTAGAGAAACAAACCATTTGATAATAAAAATTTTTATCATGGCCATTTCCAAAATGATTTTCCTGAATAAATTACTAAAAAAATGTTTTTAGAAATTAACCATTTATCTATGGTGTGGCAGCAAGACAATAACATTATTTGGCTGTAGCAACTAGTTGCTGTTTCTATTGCGTTAAGATGTCAACAACCTAAAAAGTTGTCGTGCCACTGAATTGATAAAAACTGCAACTTTTCCAACCATTCGATCCATCTATAAAATTTATTCGAAGCAAAATTAGATGGCGAAATGTTGAAAGTTTCATAACACCGCTTTAATCTTTACTTCGTACTTTCTTATTATTGAAACTTATGATTTTTTTTTTTGTAACATGTTGATTTTTAATTTAATTTAGAAAGTGTAGTTCGTTTGTTATAATGAGAGAAAATTTAATTTTTAACTATACTGCTGTGTCGAAAAGGTAAGACCATTTTTTTAATTTTTTTCAAAAGCTCTTTATTTATTCTTCCAAATTTATTTCATCGCCTTCAAAGTAATCGCCTCAGAACACACACACACAAAAATCTCAGATCTCAGAACACAAATAAAAAAAATCTCAGAACACAAAAACTTTTTTTAAATGAACTTATGCCAACTTTTTTTCCAATCCTCAATGCATGCTAAAAAGTCATCGGCAGGGATGGCCTTCAAAGCGCGTGCCGATTCAAGTTGAATCTCTTCAATCGACTCAAAACGGTGTCCCCGGAGTGGTCTTTTGAGTTCAAGGAATAGCCAGAAGTCGCACGGTGGGAATACGGTGGTTGTGGAACGATATGGGTTTCATTGTTGGCGAAAAAGTCACGAAGAATCAATGAAGTGTGCTTTATCGTGATGCAAAAACCAAGAGTTGTCTTTCCATAAATGCGGCCCCTTTTTGCGAATAGCTTCACGAAAACGACGTATAGCACTCAAATAATAATCCTTGTTGACAGTTTGGCCCGGCGGAAGGAATTCATAATGCGAAGGTAATCGAAGAAAACAGTCAACATGACCTTGATTTTTGAGCGACTTTGACGTGGTCTTCTCGGTTGTGCTTCACCTTTGTCACGATATTAGCTCGATTGGTCGGTTGTTTCATTATTGAACGATATCTCAACTCAATGTGAATTTGCTTCTTATATTTTCAGTATTGAAACGAAATATTTTCCCGTTTTTCATTACCTGTATTATCAGGTCATGTTAGCGGGTTTTGGAACGAGAGCTGACGTTTCTGTCTTGCATATTTGTGTTAATTGTTTTGCTTCATACTAAGATAAAATAAAATAGTTAGAAAAATTGTTTGCTTATTGCCTAATCAATTTCTTTGCTTATGAAAAGAAAAAAGAATTGCTTTTGATTCGTATTTTTATGAGAATTTGCTGTAATAGAAGGCATTGAATTTTTTTTTTTTTTTTTTTTAAGACAGCAACAATACATATATTCGAAATGTATATTATGTGTATAATAGGAATTTATAATACGTGTATAATAGGAATCTATGTTACGAATATATTAAGCAATCTATATTACGTGTATAATAGGAATCTATATTACGAATATATTAAGCAATCTATATTATGTGTATAATAGGAATCTATATTACGAATATAGTAGCAAATCAATTTGCGACAATCTTGTTCAAATTTGATTTTATTTTATAGAGAAAAAAATCATCTGATAATAAAAAAATTTTGAAATGGAAGTTTTCATTTTCGTTCTTTTGTTCTATGTAGTATTAAAGAGTCATCACTGCTTTTATACGTCATCAAAAATCACTGATTTCACTTTCAAAATGTCACTGATTTCACATGCACTCCGTTACGAGCCTATTAAAATTGACGTCTCTTATATTTCAAAAACTATTCAAGGAATTCGAATTCCACATCTCATACCCAGGGCTATGCAGCCGTTAGAAAGGAATAGGAAAATATAGATTGGAAAATATATGTTGTTGTTGAAAATATAAGCTGTTGTGTAAAAAGCAACACCTCTCGCTTGTAATTATTGTTAGCACAAAATAAATTGAATAAAACATTATAGTTATCGGGACATTCAATTGGAGGCTCTTGACAGACAGTTTGGCATTATTGAGGCATTTTGGCAGTGTTAGTCTCCATATACCTCTATCTTGATGGTTCCTTTGGAGGTAAATGATAAGAGAAATGGTTTGCTCAGTAAATGAAGTAAAAAATAAAAAATAAAATATAGAATAAAATCAATTCATAGATAGAGCTGAATAAAATTTTTATTTATTTAGTATGTTCAGAGAGGCGCGCGGACGTTTATAGTTGATACGTAGCGTAGGCTCTTGAAGTAACTTAAGCAGGATCGCAAAGGTAAAAAATTGGAAAACTACGGGCTTAAATCATCGGCAAGTAAAAAAAAAATAAGGAACTTCAACGTTTTGCACAATCGAAACAGATTCCGATGTGGGCGGGGTTTAACCCTTTTAGCTCCACCTTGAAGCTGTCTCTCACGACACCTTCATGCGAGTGAATGGCAGAAGAAAGGACATCTCTTTTTCCATTCATTGCCGAGCCCACGTGCTACTCCACAACAGAGAATACCTGCCCCCCACACACGAATCGGAATTCTCGCCAAGTTTTCTGCATTTCGTTGGGTAATTGTGATTAATTTCATTCTTTGCACTCGCCAAAAGAGACAATGCCTTCCAGTAAGAACGACCTTGTTGCTGGCGAACTTGTGAGGACTATAATTGCCAGCCAGTTCCAGCGGTCAAAAAGGTGAACACCGATTCTTACGTCGATTAAAATAATTCCATCCCTCCCCCCTTCCCCCCCTCGGAAAGAAAAGGTTCTTCGATTATTACCAGATCGAAGCGAAGTAGCCTCCGTGGCCGGCATCGGTGATTAGGTTGTGGATTTTTGTTTTCGTTTCGTTTTTATTGCTGTTGTGCGTTGTTCTGGTCCCAACCAACAATGAATGAGAAACGGGAGCGAAATTAAAGGGTTTTGATTTTTTTTTGCTTGCTGTTCTTTGGCGTTATTGATGACTCTGCATCCTTATTCTCAGCGGAGTAAAAGTTCCTGACACCTTGTAGTTAGGTTAGTTGGGGCACCTGTTGGACTTCATTCCGAGTCCAGCACTCGAAACGCCTTGGCCTGGGTTATTGGACTTTAAATCGATTAGACAAATTTGAATAAAGAATTGCGCAATTCACCCCGTCTTGACCCAGCTTTAAATTTATTCGGTTCCATTATTAAAATTCTCACGGACGTCTTAATTTCAATACAGATTCACAAGGTGCACTCATACGGATGGACTGGTGGGTCATTGTTCTGAAATATAAAATAGGAATTAAACCTCAAATCTTAATATTTTTTATTTTTTATTTTTTTTATTTCCAATGGCAGATTATGAACAGTTACAGGAATAAAAAGAACAATGAAAAAAAAAAAAAAAAAAAAAAAAAAAAAGAACAGAGAATACAACAAAACATGCTGAAACATTCATTAATCTAACATATCTCTAGACTCCCAATATCGCTCGGCGAGAAAAGTCTAGCTCAGAGCAGGACAGTGAAGTAGATGCGTGGAGTCCATGGCCTCTCCAGAGGTGCATATCGGGGAAGGAACACTTTTGAGTCTGTAAAGATGGTTTCGCAGGCGGTCGGTTGTCAAATTAGCCTCCATAATAGCAAAGACATCAATATCCTTTTCACACAAAGTCAGCAAAAGCTCTGCGGGCTTGGATTGAGACAATCCACCGACATTCTACTGTTGCACTCGAAGAGTATCAAAGTGAGGGGAGGAAGACATAATGCCAAGTTGTAGATCTTTTAGCCACTAAAAAGTGTTACCAGGTGCATCACGGGGAGGTAGATCTACTGCTCACTCTCTCTTAATATTTTACAGTAGAACCTCTTTAAGTCTAACCTCGATAAGTCGAAAACCTTCACAACACGAAAACTCGTTCCCTTCCCTTCAAGCTCCAGAACCTCCATGACTCGAAATTTCAACCCCCTATATGTCGAAATAATTAGTCAATCCCCACAAGCCATTTTGGTATATATTTTCCCTCCGTAACTCGGAAAAAAAATTGGACCTCTGTATCTCGAACATTAGCAATGTTTGATTTTACAACCTTTACAACTCAATCATTTAAAACTAATTACTTCTATAGCTCGAAGAAAAATAAGTTACCGACTTTAAGGATTTGCTGACAATGCACGTCATTGTTTCCTAGAAAACAATGTGTGAGTATACAGTAAATAGAATAACCAATTCTATGAAATATTCTTATTATAATTCTTATTATTGCTATTGATTTCATTTGAACTCTAGCGATAGATAACGATCGAATTGTCTAAAGCAAATAAATAAATAACTGACTTTTTTTACTACATAATATTTTTAATTTTAAAATTGTTTCAGAATTATTTTGATTTTTTATTGTAGTAGAAAATATAACTTTTAAGTAGCAAATAAACATGCTTATTACCTCTGTAACTTAAATTTTTATTTATTTTACCTCTCTAACTCAAAATAATAATAATAAAAGAAAAGAATCTAAAACTCTACAAGTCGAATATTTCCTTACAAAATCCGCGTAAGTCGAAATCCTCCATAAGTCGAAAACTCTGTAACTCGAATTATTTGGCGTCTCCCTTGAAGTTCGATTTACAGAGGTTCTACTGTATACACTTGATATTTCAGTGAAATCATTTTTTTTTTCATATTGCAAACTGCAATATAATTTAAAAGATTATTGTTTTAATAAAATAAACATTGCTGCGCATAAGAAATAACAATAAATGTAAATATTTTAACCATGAAAAAATATGTCTTGTTTAACAAATTGCAGTGAAAGTAAACCTAAACAATCTCATTTATATAAGTCGAATAGCTGGCAATTTTTAATAAATTATTTTTAAAAAAATGGTGAAATTTATAATTTTTAAGAATTTAAGGTGGGATTTCAGAAAACACATGTTTCTTATCCCACTTGGTAGACAGCAACATCTAGCCGAAGTCCAAGAACCTATTTGATCTCATGGAAGGAGGAAAAGGAAGGGGACAGCTTCTACTGGGATGGAGCACCCGTAGGTAGAAGTCTGACTTGGTTCTGTGACGCTGACTTTTTAAGGGGTAAGGTTGCCAGCTTTACAGCCCGACCTCTACAGTCATATTAGACCAGGATCTACTGCTTAAAGAGGATTCTTCTGACCCACTACAAACATCCATTGAACCGCTGGGACTTGAACCCAAAACTTGTGGCACCGCGAGCCAGTGCGATAGTCACTCGAACATCAGGCCCTAGAAAATACATTCATTTAGTAATCTAAGTAAGTAGAAAAGTGGTATATACATTCAAAATACAGCTGTAGAGGTACCTGATGGACAGTGCATTGTGTTGCCGAACTCAGGTAGTCGGTTTTGAAATCCAAAAATAATCGAAAATCTATACCAGGAACAGATGTCCTCCTTCTGGTAACGCTGAATCCACTACAGATATGGCATCCGAGTGGTGAGGGACGTTCAATTGTCCAGCAATCAAGTGCAACAAGAACATCATTCAAAATATATCGTATACGATAGACGAAATTATGTCAAAACAACGCTTTACGACTCCCAAAATATTAGACAAACTAATTCATCACTATTTTTAAATTCAAACGAATTTAACTATGTTTGAAGCAGATGCCAATTAACTCTCTGAAACCAATCTAAATCCGAATCAAACCAAGTAGATCATGTTTCTATTCAATTTGGACTCAATGCAAGGATGGTGAGTGACTTAGATGTAAGTGTCCACATTTAAGCATAATTCTAAATAGCATTACAATGTTTTATGCAATTTTAATCAATCTAATTTATCTAAATAGAATCGGCGAATCAAAAAGTAGATCATGTTTCTATTCAAAACAATGTTTTGACTTAGACACCCAGCATAATTCTAAATAATCAATGTCGAAACAATGTTTTTATCCCACAATTTTTTTTATTTTTTTAAAATTCAAACGAATTTAACTATGTTTGAAGCAGATGACAATTAACTCTCTGAAACCAATCTAAATCCGAATCAAACCAAGTAGATCATGTTTCTATTCAATTTGGACTCAATGCAAGGATGGTGAGTGACTTAGATGTAAGTGTCCACATTTAAGAGCAACAGCATAATTCTAAATAGAATCGGCGAAATTATGTCGAAACAATGTTTTATGACTCCCACAATTTTAATCAATCTAATTTATCCCCTTTTTTAAAATTCAAACGAATTTAACTATGTTTGAAGCAGACACCAACCAACTCTCTCAAACCAATTTAAATCCAAATTCATGACATGATCAAACCAAGTAGATCATGTCTGTATTCAATTTGGACTCGAAGTAAGAATGGTCGAAATTATACCGACTTAGATGAAAGTGTACAGCATTCGAGAGCAATAGCATAATTCAAAAAAGTATTCTCAATTCTACAAGAAACATTATGACATTCAATAGTCAAGTGAATATATCAAAGTTTTGAATATTCTAGGCATAAATGAAGAATGAAGTATTCCAAATGCAATAAGAAGTACTATACAGCTCAATAGGTATGGGAAAATGCCAAAAGTGATAAATATGAAACTTCAAAAAGAAAGAATGGATCAACGCACTTCGAGTACTTATAGCCGTTGGATATACAAATGTTTGAAATCCCAACCCAAAATTTGAAAAGTGCTTCAAAACCATACTACAAAACACTTCAAGCAAATGCCAAATTCTCCAGAAAATTCCTTAAGACTAACGTTATTCATGAATCATTTCAAGAGTTAAGGGGCCCAAACTACCATTTTCCAGCCAAAATTTGCAAATTTGGAAGGGAGTTTTATTTGCTTGATGCACTTTTTAAATTGCGCCACAAATCCCTTACCAGGACAACATCATGTTCTCACATGATAATATAATCGGGGAAATTATGTCGAAATAATGCTTTACGACTCCCACACTATTAAACAATCTAATCTCTCCCTATTTTTTAAATTCAAACGAATTTAACTATGTTTGGATCCGACATCAACCAGTTTAAATCCAAATCAAAGCAACTAGATCATGTCCGTATTGAATCTAGTCTGGAAGCAAAGAATGTCAGTGACTTAGATCAAAGTGTCCAGCATTCGGGACGACAACATAATTCATAATAGAATCGGCGAAATTATATCAAAACAATGTTTTACGACACTATCAATCAATCTAATCTATCCCTGTTTTTTTAAATTCAAATGAAATTAACTGGGTTTTTATCAGAAACCAGTTCAAATCCAAATCAAACCCAACTAGATCATGTCCGTATTGAATCCTAGCGAGAGGTTGGTAAACACAAACCGAGGTCATTCTTTGAAACCGAAACTGAAAGCAAGCCCCGACAGGTGCAATGTCAAGTTTACGTCGGAAAGGAGACCCAGAAAGGTTGGACATAGCAACAGAACAGGCCAGCCACCTGTCCTTGGTGCCTCCATGTTCCCATGTCTTCTCCACGGAGATGCTCACAACAAGAAAGGTTGCCCGCGCACCTGTTTCCGTCGCCAAGCGGACAGCGCCAAGTCTGCAGAGCACCTGTTGGTCTGGCGACGTTTCGAAACTGGACCGAGTTCTTAATTACGTGAGCTCAGTTACACAAATAGATGATATGCATTTGTTACACAAAACAAAACAGGCCTATAATCAGGGCCGGATTTTCCTATAGACTAACTAGGCTTCAGCCTAGGGCCTCAAGATCAAGAGGGGCCTGCATTCAAATTGTTAGAAAAATTAGAATTACAGTATTCTACAAACAGCAAAACACTAATAAAACACTGAATCGAAAATAAGGAGAAGTTATGAAATGAATTTATCTGAATTGAATTTGCTTTAATCTTCAATGTATTGAATATATTTAATTTAATTTAATTTGATAGAAAATAGGATAATTTGTGTTACATATTTTATTTTCTTAATCAAAGATTATTATTATTTGAATTTTGTTTCTTTGTAAATGTTGTGTGTTATGTTTGATTAGTTATTGTTACAAGTACTATCTAGGGTGCTGAGAATAAATGTCCAAATAAGTGTTCTCTACTTTTTTTTATATATATTAATCGTGTCACATTTTTTATAAAGATTAGTACCCATCACAACATGTTTCATTTAACATATTGATCTATATCACAATAATGTTGTATTTTATTATCTCTTATGTAATTTACAAACTTAAAAAATGGGAGGTAAAAGGGCCTCTTAAGTGAAATAGACTAGGGCCTCTTTTCATCTAAATCCGGCCCTGCCTACAATGTCTTTTTCTTAAGGGCCATTCGATTTTTACAGGGGTAAGATCGGCCTACGTTTTGTTGAATTAACTTAAATTCTAACATAACAACGTGAACAATTTCACACATTCCTACTCTAACATGAAAATCCCCCCCCCTCCCAAATCCTCAATTTATATATCATTACACGTGACGAGGAATTTGAGCCAAAATAATAATAATAATTAAGATATAAAATAAATAAAAAAATTTTTTAACTGAAAGTATTATAGTGAGAAAATCAAATATAATGAAGTTTTTTTTTTTTTTTTTTAATGCTCATTAATTGGTATCAACATATATTTTACTATCTCACAATTTAAATAAATGACAACATCTCTCTCTCTCTATATATATATATACATATATATAAGGAACACAACACTAAAGAAAAGCAAAAATATAAACAGAATTAACGGACTAACCGATATTTACTACAAGTCGATTTAATAAAACTTATATATACAATAAAATCATCTAAATCCTAAAATTATATAACAATAAAATAAACTTATATAACAATTATATATTTAAAACTTATATATATACAATGAGCTTAATCTCAATCCTAGTTCAGTCTTAATTTTAATCTCAGTAAACAAAATGTTTTGTCTTTAACTTTAAATAAGTTTTGACATTAATTTTTAAAAAGTTAGAAGGTAATAATTTACTGATTATTACATTGATAATTATTAGAATTATTTTTAGTCAAGTAATTATTTAAATTTTTTAAATAAATTTTAAACCTATACGAATCTAAAAAATGTGCGGCAAGTAAACATTTTAAATTTGTATTTATAAAAAAAATTTTTTATTGTATTTTTATTTTCTTACATATCAGAATTACAGAATTTTTGTAAATTTCACAACTTTCATTATGTACATATTGATATTTAATAAGTTTCATTCTTTATAATAATAATAATAATTAATATATAAAATAAATAAAAAATTTCAACTGAAAGTAATATAATGACAAAATCAAATTTAATGAAGTTTTCTTTTTAATGCTAATTAGTTGGTATTAACATATATTTTACTATCTTACAATTAAAAAAATTACAACATATATACCTATCTCTTTATATATAAGGAACACCACACTAAAGGCGAACAAACATATAGACAGAATTAGAAACACGACCAAGCTACTAAAGATATTTGCTATACGTCAATTTAATAAAGTTCAAAACTTATGTATAAAATGAGGTTAGTCTCAGTCCTAGTTTAGTATTAGTTTTAATCTCAGTAAAACGCAATCTTTCGCTTTTAAATTTAAATAAGTTTTGATATTAATGTTAGAAGTTTACTGATTATTACGTTGATTATTATTAGAATTATTATTATTTTTATTCAAGTAACTATTTAAATTTTTTTACAAATTTTAATCATCTGCCAATTTAAAAAATGTGTGATAAGCAAAACTTTTCTGAAAAATTTCAAATTTGTATTTATGCAAAATTTTTTTTAGTGTACTTTCATTTTCTTACATATCAGCTTTGTAATTAAACAAAATTACAAAATTTTCATGAATTTCACAACTTTTATGTACATGTTTAATAGGTTTCATTTTTATAAACTTCTTAAGTACATAGTTTGTAATCTATAACTTTTAATAAAAATATTTATGAAATGCATTTAACATATTTAAATAGCATGTGAAAGATGTTATAAAACACGCTTAAAATGTTGCAAATGAGTGATATCTGTTTAACTAACAGTAGAATTATGACATTATCTTAGAATTCTATTTGCCAGATAATAAATTAGAAAAATATTTTAAATGATATGTTAAGTTAACCTTAACGTTTCTATTTCGTTCTATAATAAAAAATGAATATAATAAAATAAATAAATAAACAAAATTAAATAAATTATAAGTAATCTATCAAATATATGAACTGCTGAATTTATATAGAAAATATTATCATATCTCTCTAATCCATTAACCAAATAAAATTCCACCCATTCCTATGTTAATTCTAACGCAATTAACTGCATACCCATATAGCTCTATCATGGCGACCGAAACTCATAACCAGGAGGCGATGCGCTCGCCAACTATGGCAAACCTCGACATCATAGCGTGCGATCTACTGACGTCACGATCTAAAACAGGTGAGTTTTAAGAAGTAAAAACGCCACGGACCGTAGCTCAAGTAGATTCTGTGAGAAAGTTTGCTCTTACGAGGTGACCTTTGATCGGGCAGATGATGCCTTTCTCCCTCCCTCCCCCTTGCCCCGCCCTACCCCACCCATCGCTGTTGCTGCGGGATTTAAAGGGACTACCGGAAATGTCATCATGTTATTGCAAGGCCCATAACCCTTCCATCCAATTTGCAGAGTTGGCCGATTACGTCACATGGAAGATGTCTTGGAATTGATACTGCACTGCTTTTGTCTTCTCTCGTGTGGGAAAAAACGAGTCTGTTCGGACTTGCCCGTGCGGTGTTCGAACAAGCAATTGCTTTCGCATAGCGGTCTTTGCCGTCAATGGCTTACGTTTCGGCCCTTTTTGCATTTGGGTTGTCGATGGAGATGTTTAGGACTTATCAGTTTCGGGAGGACGTGTTTGGTTCGCTATTTTGAAAAACTTTGAAACTGCATTGCCACTACTATCGCAATTGTTTAATACGCTTTTATTAGTTTCACCTGTATGTTTGTATGTATGTATGTAACTGACATTTTCCCCTGGAGATCTGTCTCTCCTCATATACACTATTTAAGCTGCAAAGAAACATTTACAGGCATCTTTCAGAAAGAAAACAGTTGATTCTTTTTAATACGCTTTTATATTAGTTTCACCTGTATGTTTGTTTGTTTGTTTGTAACTGACTCTTTGGGCTCGATTTTGCCCTACTTTAGTCGATAGCCTTTGTTTTACTCACAATTACATTATTGTAAGAACTATAGTTCCACTCCTCCATACCGGGACCTCATTTAAATATTATAGTTTAAAAACACTAAAAAACATGCTTTTTGAGTTACTCAAACTAAAAAGTAAAAAATAAATGAATAGTTTAAAAAAACTAAAAAACACGCTTTTAGAAGTCATCAAACTAAAAAGTAAAAAATAATTTAACATAAGAATAAAATAACTGACGAGAAAATGAACGTCACTGTTCTAAAAGCGTGGGGTGCTTTGTATGACATTTTTAAACTAACTCTGCATTTCGGCATGAAACTAGTGAAAAATTATAACGATTGATATCGAGCACCCCCACGCTTTTAGAACAGTGACGTTCATTTTCTGGTCAGCTATTTTATTCTTATGTTAAATTATTTTTTACTTTTTAGTTTGATGAACTCTAAAAGCGTGTTTTTTAGTTTTTTTAAACTATTCATTTATTTTTTACTTTTTAGTTTGATTAGCTGTAAAGGCGTGTTTTTTTAGTTTTTTTAAACTATTCATTTATATACTATTGTGTCCAAAATTTAAGACCAATTTTTAATTTGAAATTCCCGGGGCTTATGGTACTTCAAATTTTTTCTTTTCTTTTTTAGGTTGCTGGCACTGTCCTTGATATCTGTGTGGAATTTGACGCCAAGATACAATACAAGATGCAATACGGAATTATTTTTGTTGTTGTTGTGTCTAATCCTCAGTGTCCTACAGTGCAGGACAGTTATGCCATGAGTATTCTGTTCATCGAAGGGAGGGGGGCAGCTTCTGTTGAGATGGAACACCTGTAGGTAGAAGTCTGATTCTGCTGCCTGTTGCTGAAGAAGGAGAAGGGCAGTGCCTTCTGGGAAGTCTTTCATGGGGTTCTTTCACCCCGCATGGGCTTATTGTATGGTAGAAAACCCAGAAAACTCCCACCAGGTAGTCCGATTCACGAGGTAAGATGCCGAACATTCCAAACGCCATCGAGGCTTCCTCGTCTATTGAAGCAGTGTCTACAAAAAAAGCAGCCAGCGGCTGGAACCTCAGCCCTAATGCTCACCGGCGGCGCACGTTGCCGCTGTGCCACGAGTTTTCTTCCAATGTTTTCCATTTGATCGCCTCACAAAATAATTTATAATTTTAAATTGAAAAAAAAAATATTAAACAAATTGAATTTCTCCTACTAATTTCAGTTTATGATACAAAAACATGTTCTTTTTTATAGGACTATAAAAGAAAGACCATGGTTATATGTCCTTTCATCATACACTAAACAATTTCACAACGTGAGGGGTTACATCAGTAACATATTATTAATGCACCGTTCATCCACACTGTAGTGCTGAGTATGTAGGTACACGAGTTTTAATCATGTGTGAACATGATGTTATTCTGGTTAGGAGTTCGTGACGCTATCCGAAAATGAGGGTCAAACAAATAAAATTCCATTACAAATTTTGGCAGAAAATGGTACTTTGGGCCCCTTAATTCTTGAAATGCCTCATGAATAACGTTAGTCTTCAGGAATTTACTGGAGAATTTGGGCTTTTGTTTGAAATGGTTGGTACTATGGTTTTGAAGCACTTTTCACGTCTTGGCTTGGGATTTCAAACATTTGTATATCCAATGGCTGTAAGTACTCGTAGTGCGCTGATCCATTCCTTCTTTTTGAAGTTTCGCATTTATCACTTTTGGCATTTTCCCGTGCTTATGCAGCAGTATAGTTCTTCTTATTGCATTTGGAATGCTTACTTCTTCATTTATGCCCAGAAATTTCAAACATTGATGTACTATATTCTTTTGACTATTGAATATTACAGTGTTTCTTATAGAATTGGGAATACTTCATTCTTCATTTATGACTAGGATTTTCAAACTTCAATGTATTCTTTTGGGTGCTGTATGTGATAACGTTTCTTGAAAAATGCGGAATACTTCATTCTTCATTTACGATGACATTTATCTTACTTTTGTTTATTCTTTTTAGAGATTCTTGATCCCGGCGGTGCCATGGATGTTTGTAGTGGTTCGGAATCCACTTTAAACCGTAGGTCCCGGTCTCCCATGATTGTAAGAACGTCACGGAGCCAAAGTCAGACTTCTACCTACGGGTGCTCCATCCCAACAGAAGCTGCTTCCTTCCCCTTCAATCATGAGTACGTATGGGCTCGTGGGCTTGGGCAGCCAAGTGGGATAAGAAACAACAACAAAGAGATTCTTGAACAATTTATTCTTCATGAAGTTCTTGATCTATTCAACATTGATATATCCACGTGGGTATTTGAATTTGGCCATTCCTGTAGTATTTCATTCCATTGCTTCGTATATATCTTGCATTATTAAACATTGGCATATTCCCAAGTTTATTCATCCGTTCTCGAATGTTCACACATGATAAGTTAAAATTTGCCGAGCAGATTTCAGTTTTTTTTTATATTTTTTTAATTATTATTTTTTTTTAAGTTGGCGATTTTCGCTTGGAACAATTACATTTTATTATAAGTTGCGTGGTATGGAGAGTAGAATATTTGATTGCTTTTCATTAGTTGTCCTCTTTGTTTGGGCCCATGTCCAACGCGAAATCAAACAGTACAATTAACAGTAGGCAATTAATCAGGTGCCTTCTCCACTATCAGATGCAAGATATCTCCACTGCAAGATCACCCAATTCTTCATTTTTTATTGCTCGAAAGGATTCATTTATGTCTTTCGCGTTCCCTATCTAAAAGCGGCCTGGTGGCCAAGTGGCTAGTGTTCTGGCTTTGGTATAACAGGCTTCAGGTTCGAATCGTGGCGGTGACATGGATGTTTGTGTGTGGCTCGTAATTCACAGGAAATTGTAGGTCCTGGTCTGCTTAGCCCAAAGTGTGCACAAGATGACAGTAGAGTGACAACACAAACTCCCTATAGGAAAATTCTTCACCGCCCGATGTAATTTGCACGATTTCTTTTACATTAGTTGAAATGGGTGGACATTTTTGAACAGTGTTGACAGGTTTTGGCTATGATAACGCGTTCTGTAGTGTAGGAATGACATTTCAAAACTGGAAAAATTAAATATAAACAATGGAGCGTAAGTGCAAGATAGTGAGGATTTACTGCACCAAATTGTCAAATGTATTAACATTATAGCAATACATGCTGTTTCTTAAATCGCGAAAGGAACGCTTATCTCTCTATAACAATTGACCCATTTTAATATCTACAAGAATGGTAGCATTTTTTTTTCTCTAATGCAGCTGGCAAACACTCAGGCAGTTGTCTTGGATGCCTTGAGGCAAGCGCCACACCGACGTAACTCACTTAGCACTACTCAGGAGGTGCGTGTAGCTTGAAGATAAGCTACGGACGCGGAGTAACAGTACCCCTGCAACGTTCTGCGATCCTGTTAGACCGGGACCTAAGGTTTAAAGTGGATTCCGAACCACTACAAACATCCATGGCACTGCCGGGACTCGAACCCGAAACCTGTGGTACTGAGCACCAGAGCGCAAGCCACTCGGCCATCAGGCCCCTATAACAGTAGCGTCCCAACTAGAATTATAAAACAGTCATAACTTTCTATTAACTAATTTCTCATGTAATTAAGTATCCCGTGATTCAATCAATATTCTGATATGTGAATCCAAAATACTGATAATTGAACTCAGGGTCGGATTTAGATGAAAAGTAGCCCTAGACTATTCCACTTATGAGGGCCTTTCACCTCCCATTTTTAAGTCTGTAAATTACTTATTATGCTTGTGTAATATTCACATGTGTAGAATTTCTCCTTATTTTTGATTCGGTGTTTTAGTCTTTACTTTTTTTAGAGTGCAATTCTAATTTTGCTAACAATTTGAATGTAGGCGCCTCTTGATCTTGAGGCCCTAGGATGAAGCCTAGTTAGCCTATAGGAAAATACGGCCCTGATTGAACTACACACTTGAGATGGCCTGCATTTTATTCCCACGAGTTTCTGTCGATGCCACTTTTATGAAATATGAAACTCCACAGCATTTTCTTTTGCAAATATTCATGCAGTTTTTCCATCTTTTCACCACTCATGTATTCATATTCAAATATTCATGTATTGTTTAATTCTTTTCGCGGGTTTTAAGGCGTATACTCAAATAAAAGTTGATTTTAAGAAGTCATTTTATTTTGTATCTTCACATTTTTGGAGATTTCACGGACTTCAACAGCAGCGCAACGTCATGTTCAACAACACGATAGCCAAAAATTTCTTTTTTTACGAAGAACCTTTTAAAAAACAATTAAAAATTTCATGATTCTTTTTATTTCAAACCTACTATTAGTCCACACTCTCCCTATATATATATATTTATATATCTTGTTTAAATTTTCAATCGTTCATAAAATACATTTTATTCATCCACTCGAGTTCGAATACATTTTTTTTGAAACTTGTAGGGGATGACACTCGATGTTAATACAGTTTTTTCAAATATTAGTTCATTCATTAAATTCAATTAATTCATTTTAGTTTTACAGGGGAGAAAAAAATTTCTCTTATATGAGATATTTAGCAGGATATAAATTTAGGAATCAATACCGTCAGTGGCGAAGCGTGTAAAAAAATGTCTTTTTCAGATTCTTTTTTCATTGTGGGTTCTAGTCTGAGTCAAGGAGGGAACAAAATGGAAAATGGAACATGGGAATAAATGAGTGAGAGAGAGAGAAAATTTTTTAAGAAAAAATTCTCTCTCTCTTAAAAATCTTTGAAACTTAAAAAAATGAATGAAAATTATTAATAAAGGACTTTCTGCAAGAGTGAAAAAAAAAGTAGGAATTGAATTAAATTTTTTTTTTATATATTACTTGTTTAACATTCCAATCACAAATTCGAATTCAGAACTAACAGAGTATGAAACGGAAAATAAGCACCTCGAACGTTTGATGAACTTTTAAGTGAACTTTCTAAATGAACTTTCTTTGTACATCGTCCCAGCACTGTCATTACCAATCCTTCTCGCGGACTTCTTTAGTAGAATCCCGTTTTCGCT
Source organism: Caerostris darwini (assembly GCA_021605075.1). Taxonomy (NCBI): domain Eukaryota; kingdom Metazoa; phylum Arthropoda; class Arachnida; order Araneae; family Araneidae; genus Caerostris; species Caerostris darwini. Next base: position 241,212 of record BPLQ01004772.1, read on the forward strand.
AATTAAGGCAAGTCTGTGGGCGGCATACCAAATCGGAAATATCTCCCCAATTCCTCACGCGATGTCTTGATTAGTTGCGACAGATTCTTTAATAAGTATGTTTATAGAGCAGCGATAAGTAGAACTGGCTCTATATCCTTGTACCGTTACTCACTGCACGAATGTACGCATGCAAGGCTGTGTAAAGATTGCAATTATTAGATACTCTTGAGTAAAATATTTGGAATTGTTTTTTTTTTCGAGTAAAAAATTAGCAAATGAATTCATCAAGTTATAAAATGACTGACACACAGGCAGCCAGTATAGTTAATACTCCGTGGTTTGTTAGACGGAAACAAATCCATAAAGATCTCCATCTTAATTCGATAATTCAAAATTTCAAAAAATGTTCATGCTAAATGCCCTCAGATTCGCAATGCAGCTATTCGCACAATTGCTGTTTACGATCCTGGTGTCAGTAGCTCTAGAAAAAGACCTAGATCTATCTACGATGTGACGTTCCAATCAGAAAGGAGTGGTGTTGAATCGAAACTTATTAAAACATTTATTAAGATTTAAAAACTTATTAAATTTTATTGGTGCGCTTTTTAAAATGTGTTCTTAAGAGCTAGAATTGTCAACGAACCACATATATAACGGAATGCAGTAGGTATGCAATTTGAAGTTTTGAGAGCAGTGTTTTTCAGATATTTAGTGGATGCTGCGCCCCTCTAAATGATGGCTATACTTATTTTCACTTTCTACCCATCGTAAATTGCGTAATGTTTTTAATTGAAATATTTTCAATCTGTTTTAAAATTACCTTTTATTACATAACACCTTTTTTTTTACAGTATGCTGACTAATGAAGTCAGACACATTAAAGGCTTAACTGAAACTTTTTTTAAAAACTACAACAACTCAGTCAAGTGAGCAGTTAATAACATTTACTAAAGTGTCCAAAAAGTAAGATCAACTTTCAATTTAAAATTCCCGGGGCTTATAGAATTTCAATTTTTTTTTTCATTTTTTAGGTTACTGACACCACCCTTGACATCTGCGGGAAATTTGACGTCAAACTATTCATTAGTGTTTGAGTGACGCTTGGCTTTGTGAGACGCTAAAACTGATTACGACGATTTTTGAAATCTTTGAATTCATTGAGCAAAGAACTTGCATTCAATTTTGTTCGCGGTAACGTGTTAGAATGTTGCAGAAGGCATTCGGTGAGCATTCCTATGTCGGAAAGAAATGTTTACAAGCGGTATAAACAGTTCAAAGAAGGCACAGAACGCGTAGAAGACGAAGAGCCCTCTGGTCGACCCTCCACCTCAACCGACGAAGCTCAGGTTAAAAAATTAAAGATAGGGTGCTGCAAACCGTCGATTTAAAATTAGAGACCTTGCTGAGGATGTTGGAATTTCAAAAGAATCGATCCATTCCATTTGGGGCCTCAAACGCGTCCAATCTCGATGGGTACCGAAAACACTGAAAGCGCCAGCTCCACTGCATTGATTCTTCGTGACTTTTTTTGCTAAAAATGAAACCCATATCGTTCCACAACCACCGTAGTCATCTGATTTAGCATAGTGCTACTTCTGGCTATTCCCTAAACTCAAAAGACCACTCCGGGGACATCGTTTTGAGTTGATTGAAGAGATTCAACGTGAATTGCAGCGCATTTTGAAGGTTATCCTTGCCGATGACTTGTTTAGCATGCATTGAGGATTGGAAAAAAGTCGGCATAAGTGCGGATGGGATTACTTTGAAGGTGATGAAATAAATTTAGAAGAATAAATAAAGAGTTTTTGAAAAAAAAAATAATAATTGGTCTTACTTTTTGGGCATAATAGTATATGTTGTTCAGTTACTCTCAAAAATACAAGTCAATCCATGTTATCAAAACATAATGATTCTATGAGACTTAAAAGAAATTTTGAAGTTGCTAAAAGAAGGCGAACAGTTAGATTAATATTTATTAAAAGTAAACAAATATTTATTTTAATAACTTTAAAATACCATTTTTCGTTTTTTCTTTAATTTTATTTTACTGGCCTAATATGTGATTTTGATAAAAATCTCCTTAACAGATCTGATTATAGCGCTAAGTACAAAAATTTAAAAAAAAAGGAAAGAAGTGATAAAACACCAACAGCGTTTATGAGTATTTATTACAACTATAAAAGTATTTGAAATGCTAGTTAAGTAGAGTGCATCAGTAGAAAGACGTTTTTAGATTACCAAGTTTAAAAAAATGTAAAACACGTTTATTTCAATTTGTTTTTTCCCTAATTGAGAGAAATGAAATCGTATTTTTGAAATTTACTGCATAATTTAGCATAATAATTATTTTTATTTTCACTGTAAAAAAATGTAGGAATACCATCAAAAACAACCTTTATAATTTAACAGGAAAACAACTTTTGTTTTATAAAAGTTTATTGGGGGAAAAAAAAATTCTAAGAAAAAATTATGAAGTATATTTATGAACAGAACATGATTACATAAACATTAAAAATAACATTATTTTGAAAATACAGTTTTTTTTAAATATTTTATTTTAATTATCAAGGTTCTTATTTCACCATTCATTTAAAGTGAATTTAAAACAGCAAAACATTTAAATATGCCATCTGCTGTTTCACCTGGACTGGAATTGACACCTGCAGAATTGTGTCTCATATAAAGACGGTGAAATTTTCAAATCTTTAAAAATTATCTTATTCCAATTTGCTGTAATATCAATGCATGACGTCTGTCCCTTGGAAATGTTCAAGTTTTAACACTTTTAGTCCATTAATGAATTATAGTTCGATTTTCCATTAGCAAGGACATCGAGACAATAAAAAAAAATGTTATGTCATTATGTTCAAGGACACTTTAACTGAGTCCAACACTATAGGAAAAAAAATGGCTGTGACATTTTAAAGATTAGTCATAATGAAGCATCTGAATCCAAAAAGCAGGTGATAAATAAGGGCGACTGTGTTTTTTGCTGTTGGAAGTTAAGATGGTACTAAAACCAGCACTTCTGTTTGTTTTTTTGCAGTTGGTAAGAGAAAAATAAAATAATAAAAAGTTGAAGACAGGTGGTTTTTTTATGCAGAACAAATATATTTACCACTCTCAGCACATGTACATATTTTGGCTAAAACAGCTTCTGTTCCACATTTCGCAGGTGCTCTATACGAGAGGTAATATCAATTCCGCTTAATTAAATTATTCAACAATCATGAATTATTCACGAGGCAGATAAATTAAGTAGGTATTCTGCTGCGGACCACCCGATCCGTCAAGGTTCCTGGTGGAATGGGAACAAGATCACTAATTGGAATCGTTTCACACGTAAGTTGGCTGCAGTGGTAAAAAAAAAAAAAAAAAAAAAAAAAAAAAGAAATGACCGACGGAATGAACAGCTTTATTACATTGTCGAAATAAGGCAGTCACGGAAAAGTCTTGTCCACTCGGGAAGACATTGGGTTTTGGCAGTAATGGTATGCATTGATATCAGAACAAAAAGTGTGTCTCAAGAGATTTTTTTTTTAATGTTTTTAACTGTAGAAGTGACTGAGTGGTTTTATATTTAAAAAAAAGGTTTTACTACTGTGCTCAAAAAGTAAGACCAATTATTATTTTTTTTTTTTCAAAAACTCTTTATTTATTCTTCCAAATTTATTGCATCGCTTTCAAAGTCATCCCCTCCTGACACAATGCACAATCGCTCGGTGTGTATACGCTGGTTGTGGAAAGATATGGGTCTCATTTTTGGCGAAAAGTCTCGAAGAATCAATGCAGTGTGAGGAGGCGCATTCAGTGTTTTCGGTACCAATCGAGATTTGAGGCCCGAAATGGAATAGACCGTTCCTTTTTAAATTCCAACATCATCCGCAAGGTCCGACGGTTTGCAAGCACCAATCTTTTTGGACGTGAGCTCCGTCGGTTGAGGTTGGTGGTCGATCAGAGGGCTCTTCGCCTTCAACGCGTCCTCTGCCTTCTTTGAACTGTTTATACCACTTGTCTTTCCGATACAGGAATGCTCACCGAATGCCTTCTGCAGCAGTCTATACGTTTCCACAAACAAAATTGAATGAACTTTGCTCAATGAATTCGGACGTTTCAAAAATTGCCGGAATCCGTTTTAGCGTCTCACAAAGCCAAGCGTCACTCAAACACTAATGAATATTTTGACGTGGAATTTCACACAGATGTCAAGGACAATGCCAACAACCTAGAAAAAAAAATTGAAATTCCATAAGTCCCGGGAATTTTAAATTGAAAATTGGTCTTACTTTTTGGATACAGTAGTACAATTCATACAACTCCTACAATTCGCGTATCCAATTTATACAATTAATATATACAATTCAATTACGTATCTTTTTTCGCCCTGTTCTAGACTTAATTCTGTTTCATTCTGTAGTGGAATGAAATAGAATTAAGGCTGAACTACGTTTCTTTATCACTGTATACATTGTTTTGTTCCTTCCCCTTGAAATAATATTTATTCGCCCATTATAATCCGTGTGACATTTATCAGACGCAGTACGTGACTTCGGGATAATTGGATTTATATTTTTATTTAAAACAAAAATTAAACTAAAACTAAACTTCCACAACCACCGTATTCATACCGTATGACTTCTGGCTATTCCCTAAACTCAAAAGACCACTCCGAGGACAATAAAAGAGACTCAAAAGACCCATTGAAACTCATAAGAAACTGAAAAGATCACTCCGTAATCCCCTCCAGACACAATGCACGTATGCCTCCTTTTTTTCCAATCATCAATGCATGCTAAAAAGTCATCGGTAGGGATGGCCTTCAAAATGAGCTGCGATTCACATTGAATCTCTTCAATCAACTCAAAACGATGTCCCCGGAGTGATCTTTTGAGTTTAGGGAATAGCCACAAGTCGCACGATGTGAATACGGTTGAGAATCGATTGAAGAGATTCAACGTGAATCGCTTTGAAGGCCATCCCTGCCGATGACTTTTTAGGATTGGAAAAAAAGTTGGCATAAGTGGATTGTGTCCGGAGGGGATTACTTTGAAGGCGACGAAATAAATTTGGAAGAATAAATAAAGAGTTTTTGAGAAAAAAAATAATTGGTCTTACTTTTTGGGCACCGTGGTATGTGCTCTGATGACAAATCTCTGATGGATGTACCAGGAAGCCGCAAGAACAGAAAGCGTTCACCTCGCCTTCGCAGACGCGTTTTTAATTGCAGCTCGTTAATCGACTTTCACCCTCGCATTTCTCGTGAGACATTGAATTTCCTTTCAAGTTCACCTGAACAAATAGTTTCCCGCTTACCTTAATGCCGTGTTGTTATTTCTTTTTGCCAACATAGCATACGTTTTATAGAGGACGATTAATGATGTCGTGCTCGTTTGTACCTATAGGATGTTGTCCATTTTACTACTCCTCAACATCTACTCAACAATATCATTAAAAATTTGAATATTTATTCATAATTTTTATTTAATAATGAACGAACACGGGAAAATAAAAAAAACTGAAAATTGCTTGGCAAATTTCAACTCATCATGTGTGAACATTCGATAACGGATGAATAAACTCGGGAATATGCCGATGTTTAATAATGCAAGAGATATAGAAAGCAATGGATTGGAATACTACAAGAACGGCCAGATTCAAATAGCCACACAAATACAGCAATGTTGAATAGATCAAGAACTTCATGAAGAAAGTATTGTTCTATAAAATAATATACAAAAGTAAGATAAATGCCGTCGCAAATTAAGAATGAAGTATTTCCTGTTCTATCACTAACAGTATCACATTCAATAGCCAAGAGAATATATGAAAGTTAAAATGTTCTAGGCATAAATGAAGAATGAAGTATTCCAAATACAATAAGAATCATCATCACATTCAATAGCCAAGAGAATATATCGAAGTTTGAAAATTCTAGACATAAATGAAAAATGAAGTATTCCAAATACAATAAGAAGCACTATACAGCCCAATAGGCATGGGAAAATGCCAAAAATGATTAATGTGAAACTCCAAGAAGAAGGAATGGATCAACGCACTACGAGGACTTATAGCCATTGGATATACAAATGTTTAAAATCCCAAGCCAAGACATGAAAAGTGCTTCAAAACCACACTACAAAACACTTCAAGCAAAAGCCAAATTCTCCAGAAAATTCCTGATTTCCTGAAATTTCCTGAAGATTAACGTTATTCATAATCATTTGAAGAATTAAGGGGCCCTAGGTACTATTTTCCGCCAAAATTTGTTTTGAATAAATAACAATTATTTATTTTCTCAATGGAGTATAACCTAAAAAACGTATTTGTTAAACAATTTATTTATATATATCACTGGCTACATCATGGAAAAAAATCTTAATTATTCAAACATTACTTATTATTAAACAGTTAGTCCATAGTTAGTTAATTATTAAACAGTTAGTCCTTATTTGTAAATGATAAAAAGAAGAATTAAAAAAATTCCTCAATCAATTCATTGGTATTGAAAAGTAAACCATATCAGGCAGTTTCACCTTTCTTGGAGTGTATTAACTAATGATTTCAAAACATTTTTCTAAGAACTCAATGTTTTTTTTTTTCTCACCAGTTTGTTTCAACAATAACTTTCGAGTTTCGTAAGTGCGAGTTTAGGGCTACCTGAGTTACTCAACCGCTAATCATCAGGGTAAAGAAAAAAAACAACAAAAAACTACGTAAAGAAATAAGTAAAGTGAAACTCTAGGCCGCAAACTTGTTTAACTAATAAATAAAAAAAAGACAATACATATATTTTTTTTCGTTCGCCAGGTCACGTACCTGTGAGGAAAACCACATCCCTTTCCTCACAAATTCTTCTCACTGTTTTGTCGAACCCTCTTCAACCCCCCTCCCTCCCCCCTCCAATTTTTTTGTTTTCAATCTCTCTCTCTCTCTCTCTTATCTTCTTTTAAAAATAGAGCAAAAGATCAGAAAACTCTTATGATCGTTTGACATGACTGGTATAACATTCTATTAATAATTCTAATAAATTATATTAATTTTTATTCTAATGCAGCTGGCAAACACTTAGACAATTGTCTTCGATGCCTTAAGGCAAGTGCTGCACCGACGTTACTCACTTAGCACTACCCAGCAGGTGCGTGTAGCTTGACGGACGAGGAATAATACTACCCCCGCAACGCTCTATGATCTTATTAGACCGGGACCTACGGTTTAAAGTGTGTTCCGAACAATTACAAACATCCATGACACCGCCGGGACTCGAACCCGAAACCTGTGGTACCGAGCACCAAATTTTATATTTGTAATTGTCATTATTGTTTATCATTTTTCTCCGGGTTTTTTTAAATGCTTCCCGTCAACAAAACTGCCTCAAGCCGTAGCCTTCATTATACATCATCATATTTTTGTGCAGTAAATAAAATTGTATGGGGCCTGATGGCCGAGTGGCTAGCGCTGTGGAGCTCCGTAACAGAGGTTTCGGGTTCGTGTTCCCGCGGTGTTTTACAGTTTGGAAATGATGTGCGAAGAAATCTGATTGGGCTCTGTGACGCTCTACGATCCTGTTAGACCGGGACCTACGGTTTAAAGTGGATTCCAAACCACTCACAAACATCCATGGCACCGTCGGGGCTCGAACACGAAACCTCCATGGTACCCAGTGCCAGACTTCTAGCCACTCAGGCCCCATATTGATAATATGTGTGGTTATCTAATTTTCGTCGGATACGTAGGCCCACTGATGTTCTTCCTTGGCTTTTTTAACGGCCGCATAACCCTAGGTATGAGATGTGGAGGGATAGTTTTTGAAATATAACAGACGTAAATCTACGGCTTAAAGTGCATTCCAAACTACTCACAAACATCCATGGCATCACCGGGACTCGAACCCTAAACCTGTGGTTTGGTTTGCCGCTGTACGATCATCTCGTGCCCACGAGGGCTAAACAGACCGGGACCTACGGTTAAAAGTGGATTCCGAACCACTACAAACACCCATGGCACCGCCGGGACTCGAACCCGAAACCCGTGGAACCGAGGGCCAGAGCGCTAGCCACTCGGCCCCACATTTTTAAGAATCATTAGGGCATTTTATTCAGTTCATCTGTGAATCGCGACAAGAAATGTTAAAAATAATCCGCGGGACATTCGACGAGGTTCTACTATAAAAAAGACAGTTTGAACATCATTCTGCAAAGAAGCGGGAATGGTTGAACGGGATTTTCTCACTGCAGGAGCCTCTTGTTCTTTTTTGCGGGCAGTGTGTGAGAGAGTGAACGAGTCATTATCTTAACGAGTCATTGAGTGGAGAGCAGGAAGTGGAGCAGTGCCTCGCTCGGTCCGAGACGTTTCACACACTCTCAACGAGACTTCCGTCTGATGGACATTCCACACTGCGACCACATGAATCACATTCGTTTTCTCCCCACCCCCCCACTCCCCCAACACCTTTGATTTTTTTTTCCTTTCAGAAAATAAAATTGTTAAGGTTGATATGAAGAAGTTCTGATCGAGTGAAATCCAATTCGGGTTAATTTTAAATTTCTTTTTCTAGCGCAAAGAGTAGTAAAGAAGGTTTCATGACGCTCATTTTTGAGACAAAGATGAACAGTTTCATGGCAATGTGTGCAATGAAATAGTAAACCATTATCACGGAACGTGTTCCAAGAATATCTTATAACTGAGAATAAAATGATTTGAATTTTCTAACAATATCCTCCTATTTAAAATTATAGAATATATATTTGCTATAATCACCGATCATATAAGCACTGAGTGACATATATATATATATACAATGGCACTCGGTGCCAGTTGTGAGTCCGAGTACCTTGAGTGCGGTTCAATGGATGTTGTAGCGGTTCGGAATCCACTTTAAGCCGTAAGTTCCGATCTAATAGGACTTTCCGAGGACTTTATAGGATTTCGAATTTTCCTATAGGAACTAGGCTTCAGCCTAGGGCCTCAAGATCAAGAGGGGCCTACATTCAAATTGTTAGCAAAATTAGAATTGCAATATTCTATTTGAATTTTGTTTCTTTGTAAATGCTGTGTGTTATGTTTGATTAGTTATTGTTACAAGTACTGTATAGGGTGCTAAGAATTAATGTCCAAATAACGTGTTCTCGACTTTTTTTTTTTAAATTTATTATACGTGCCACATTTTTTATAAGGATTAGTACCATTCACAGCATGTTTCATTTAACATAGTGTATATATCACGGTAATGATGTATTTCATTATCTCTCTTGTAATTTACAAACTTAAAAATGGGAGGTGAAAGGGCCTCATAAGTGGCCTCTTTAGCCTAGGGCCTCTTTTCATATAAATCCGGCCCTGCCAACACCTTGCTTTTATTTCCTTTAAACAAGTCATATAAAAAGTCAATAGTCAATTCCTAATTAGGTCAACAAAGAAAATTTTTATTTTAGTTACTTTTTATTAAACAATTACAATTAATATAAACATGTATGGAGCTTGAATGGCCGAGTGGCTGGCGCTCTGGCACTCGGTGCCACAGGTTTTGGGTTCGAGTCCCGGTGGTGCCATGGGTGTTTGGAATGCATGATAAACATGCACATACGTACGACAGAATCACACTATTAAGTGGTAAAATAGACTAGCGAATTTCCTTGCAATTTTCCATTTTCCTTCATATGTAGTGTTGGACTATTATTTCTACTTGTTACTATTTATTCGCTTTCTACTTTTTTTTCGTTCCTAATTTATGAAGCTGATGGTGGTCTCTAATTTCTCATTCTATCCATCTCTTACAATGCTTCATTATTGCAAGCAATCTTTCCAGTGAGTTTCGAGCAGTCCAGTTCTTCAATGAATAGTCCATCTAATGATTTCACAAGACTAATATATGTCCTAGATATATTACTGTATAATCTACAGTGCTACCTTGCATCTTATGTACTGATGATGCCCATGATAGTATTAATGGTAGCATTTTTCGTTCAGCAGCACCGTAGCTGCGTTTGGCGGGGAATTGCACTAATATTGGCTCGATTCTAATTAAATTTAATAAATGAATTAATATTTTAAACACTGTATTAACATCCAGTGTCCTCCACTACAAGTTAAAAAAAAAAAAAAAACTGTCTTTGAACATGAGTGGATGAAGGAAAAGTATTTTATAAACGACTGAAAATGTAAGCAAAATATATATATAGGGAGAGTGTGAGCTAATAGTAGGAATTGAAGGAAAAACAAAATTGCTAAGGTTGGGACGAAGACATTCTTATCGAGTGAAATTCAATTTGGTTAATTTTAAATTTCTTACAGTTTCTTTCTTATTAGTTTATTTTTGAGACAGAGATGAACAGTTATTCAGAGTTTCGTGGCAAAAGTCTGGTAAAGTGTCCAATAAAAGTTACAGAATATAATAAACTTATAGCAATGAACGTGTTCAAAGAATATCTTATAACTGAGAATAAAATGATTTGAATACTCTAACACTCTCCTCCTATTTAAGATTATAGCGCATATCTGGCATTCGGTGCCAAACGTTTCGTGTTCGAGTCCTGGTGATGCGGTATCACAGATATTCGGAATCTACTTTAAGCCGTAGGTTCCAATCTACACTCATGTCCATAAATTAAGGATAATGAAGTTCCTTCAAAGAAAGAGTCAGAAGCAAAACAAATTTGACTTATTTGTAAAGTCTATTTATTAAATAAAAGGTAAAGAGCAAAAAAGATGCTATATGTAAAAATTGCGATTTTTACTCCCTGGAGCAAATTTCAAAAAAGAACCTATTTACAAAAAACAGTATAACATGGTTAGTATGATGGTTAATATGGAGTATGTCTCCCGGACGATGCAATACAGGCCTTACAACGCCTAGGCATGCTGAGTATCAAATTATCAATCTGATCTTGGGGAATATTACACCACTCATCAAGCAATGCCCTTCGAAGTTCCAGTTGACAGGAGGGAGGGGGTTGACGGGCTGCAATTTGACGGGCTGCAATCAATATCCCACACATGCTCTATTGCATTCAAGTCCGGTGAGTATGCTGGCCAATCTATACGGGTGATATCCTCCAATTGAAGGTATTCGTCTACAATGTTTGCACGGTGAGGACGAGCGTTGTCATCCATAAACAGAAATTCAGCACCCATGGCGCCCCGAAACAAACGTACATGTTGTTCCAGAATGACATCCCGATAGATGTGGCCTGTCATCGTTACACTCTGAACATGCAGGTCAGTTCTGGAACCAAGAATAATTCCTCCCCAAATGAGCCATCCTGCACCACTATAACGGTGTCGTTCAATGATGTTCTCTTGGTGGTAACGGGTACCTGGCGCTCTCCATATGAAAGTCCGGCGAGAATCAGACTGCAAACTAAACCTGGACTCGTTGTTTGGCGTTGTAACTCGGGGGCGACCTGTGCTGTAACATCTACTCACATTACCATCATCTTGGAATAGTTGCCAAAGCCTGGAGATGACACTCTGGGCGATTCCAAGTTCCTCGGATACTTCCAGCTGGGTACGTCCACATTCCAGTCGTCCGATAATTCTACCACATAAAAAATCATCCAAATGCTTCCTTTGTGCCATAACTATGCGATTCTTGCACTGAAAGGCTTTTAAAGCGCTTGTGAACAATTTTACTTCTTTGCCACCATTCCTTATATACCCCTCTCTTACACTCTCGTCATTGTGACGTACTATCCGAGTCATCTGCTGGTTTCCTGTAATTTGCATATTCTTCTTCAAGATGTGTGTGATAATTCTACAGATGAAATTTTTATTTTAGAGTTCAATTTCTTTGTGATTCTGAATTATCCTTAATTTATGGACATGAGTGTAATATGACTACTATTACTACACCACAACACATCCCTGTGTCTAGAGCTGAGTTGCCCCTTTACAGTTTGGGAATGATGTGAGTGAGAAGAAGTCTGATTGGGCTCTATGACGCTCTATGGTCATATGAGACCGTGACCTACAGCTTAAAGTGGATTCCGAACCACTACAAACATCCATGTGTAAGGTTTAATTATTATTATATAACTGCGAGAGGACGCGGTTATAACTGGCAACTGTGACCAGTAACTGCGATTTTAACTGTGTGGTCGAGTGTGGTAAGTACATGCGGTGAGATCTTCAGACCATGAGAAGAATGCTAGAGCGTCAGGTCGAAACAGACGGTCAGAGACAGGTTCTTGGTTTTTAACTATTAATATTACAGAAGAGGCACAGGGTGCCATGTGTATGTATATACTAATAGTATACTAATAGTGTAAATAAAGTTAATGTAAATAGAAAGAGAGTATTTCATTCTGATACCAACTAGTTGCTAGCATAGCAGCTAACACCGGGACTCGACCCTATGACGTAAAAAGAAATATCTCTTGTTTCGGAATCTGTCAGTAGGCAGACGGCCATATATATATATATATAAGGGGCCTGATAGCGGTGCCACAGTGTATCGGGCTCGGGCAGGAGCAGTGCTATTGATACTTGTAGTTGCTCGGAATGAACTTTAAACCGTAAGTCCAGTCTCATATGATTGTTGGGCATAGCGCTGACACCTTACAATCCTACTGGCAGATTCCGAAACAGGAGATGCTTTATTTTTATGAGGTAGGGTTGCCGTCCCTATATCCAACGCTCTACAGACCTATTAGACCGGGACCTACATTTAAAGTTGATTCCGAATCACTACAAACATCCATGGCACCACTGGCAACCAGATAACTGTGGCACCACGCGCCAGAGAGCTAATCACTCTGTAACGGAAAGCTGTTATTATTATTATTTACTTTATTTAATGCAATGCTTAAAATTATGTGACACATAAAAATATCTGCAACTCCATTTTTCAACTATTTTAAAAGTTTTTTTTACTTTTTTTTTTCGACAGCAATTTTGTATAGCCAATTAAAAAAATTGGGTTGCGAACAAACTTAAGAAAAGAACTGAAAAAAAAATCGCATATCAAAAAAAAAAAATAAATAAATAAAGTAGCAAAATTAAAATAATTTTTTCATTTCAATGTTCTTGATCGTTAGTTAATTGGCGCTCAAACGCACGCAATTTATACATAATAGTATTTGGCAGGAGAAAAAAAAAACTGCTAATGCCACTTAAATAATAATTAGGTATTATTCTAAAACACAATGACATCAAAATGCGATGATATTTAATACTTAAGTAGTCATGAAATAAACAAGAATGAATAGTAAATAATAAATGGTATCATTATTAGTAAAGAATAGGGTAACTACTACAGTACCCAAAAAGTTAGAACAATTATTTTTTTTCTTCAAAAACTCTATATTTATTCTTCCAAATTTATTTCATCGCCTTCAAAGTCATCCCCTCCAGACACAATGCACTTATGCCAACGATTCTTCCAATCCTCAATGCATGCTAAAAATGTCATCGGCAGGGATGGCCTTCAAAGCGCCCACCGATTCACGTTGAATCTCTTCAATCGACTCAAAACGGTATCCCCGGAGTGGTCTTTTGAGTTTAGGGAATAGCCAGAAGCCGCACGGTGTGAATAGGGTGGCTATGGAACTATGTGGGTGTCATTTTTGGCCAAAAAGTCACGAAGAATGAAGGCAGTGTGAGCTGGCGCAATCAGTGTTTTCGGTACCCATCCAGATTGGACGCGTTTGAAGCCCAAAATGGAATGGACCGATCCTTTTGAAATTCCGACATCATCAGCAAGGTCTCTAATTGTAAATCGACGTTTTGCAAGCACCCAATCTTTAATTTTTTTGGACGTGAGCTTCGTCGTTTGAGGTGGAGGGACGACCACAGGGCTCTTCGTCTTCGACGCGTTCTCTGCCTTTTTTGAACCGTTTATACCACGTGTAAACATGTCTTTCCGATATATGAATGCTTACCGAATGCCTTCTGCAACATTCTGTACGTTTCCGCAAACAAAATTGAATGCAAGTTCTTTGCTCAATGAATTCCAGAATCAAAATTGCCAGAATCAGTTTTAGCGCCTCACAAAGCGAAGTGTAACTCAAACACTAATGAATATTTCGAAGTGAAATTTCACACATATACCAAGAACAGTGTCAGCAACCTAAAAAAGTAAAATATATATATATATATAATTCCATGAGCCAAGAAATCTTAATTTGAAAATTGTTTTTACTTTTTGGACACAGTAGTACTTTTAAATTTAGTTGACCCAATGTTCTTAATATTTCAATTATTAAATTAAAATAAGACATTATTGAATAACAGTAACGAGAAAATAAAGTAATAATTATTAATTTTATTATTAAATTTTTTTTCCCGTTTCATTTTAAAATAACTTTTAAACATCAATTTTTAAAAAATGTGTCGAGGAAAAGTTTTGATTGTCTAACAATGGCTTTGTTTGTTATTTTTTTTAAAACAGATTTTTAAATGAAATTTTAAATAGTGCAGCCATCTATTACTGCATTATATATAACTTGTTTATTATTTTTTTAGGAATATGAATAGCACTCTGTTTTTCAAGATCGTTAGAAATGGAATGTATAATTGAATCTCGCTAACTAAATTAAATTTTTAAGTGATTTTAAATCCTTTTTCTCCCCATTCATTATGTTTAGCTAATAAAATGATTATTTTATTTAAGAAAACATTTAAATTATTATTATTTTTTTTTCTTAAATGAATTGTTACCCGTTCAACTTTGGCAAACATCTTAAAGCTTTATTCATTATCTTACAAAATTCTTCTGTTTTTTTTCTTTTAATAAAAAATAATAAACAATTACGAGTTAGAATAAACGATTCTCATAATAATGTTATTTTAGTAAAGACAAACTGCAAACAAAAAATCCTTTTTATTTGCATTTCAACGAATATCTTCAAACGAAAAATCTTCAAAACAAAATTAAAGTTGTTTTAGTTTCTAAATAACATCCTTGTTTATGATTTTGGAAAATTTCTGAATTTGCAGAGCATCATAATTAATTATTTCGAGTGAAATAAACTATTTTGAAAAAAAAAAAAAAAAAAAAAAAAAATTCAGCATTTTATGTCGTGGAAAATCTTTTAAACAGGAAGTGAAAGTGAGAAAATTAAAGATTCTTTGTGATTTTTGTTTACCGGATAATTTCACAGTTTTTTCTTTCTTATTTTTTTGTTTATGAAAAAAATTCTTAATGCTTTTTCATAAAGAATAATATAGTAAAAGATAATAAGGTAATAACAGTTATAAAAAATTTATTTAAAGTTAGTAATATAAATATTATTGCAGATTAAAATGTGCGAAAAATTAAAAATAATTCATCAAAATCATTTTAACTGTTCTCATTAATTTAGTTTTCAAGAAATTATTAAATGGTTTATTTCCCGATTTTGACTTTGTAGAAGTTGATTTTTTTGTAATCTAGATATAAATAAATGCACTCAATTTGTTTTTGAGATTCTAACATTAATAACACAATGGGGTCTGAATGGCTGAGTGGCTAGAGCTCCGTACCGCAGGTTCGATTCCCGGCGGTGCCATGGATGTTGTAGTGGTTCGGAATCCACTTTAAACCTTAAGTCCCGGTCTAACAAGATCATAGAGCGTTGCGGGGGTAGTGTTACTCCTCGTCTGTAGCTTACCTTCAAGGTACACGCACCTCCTGGGCAGTGTTAAGTGAGTAACATCGGTGCGGCGCTTGCCTTAAGGCATTGAAGGCAATTGTCTAAGTGTTTGCCAGTTCCATTAGAACAGAAAAAAAAAATTAGTTTATATTCCTATTCATTCCAAGTCAAATTATTAAATTATTTTTTTTTGATTTTGTAGAAATTCATTTTTTTTTGCATTGTAGATATAAATAAATTCACTCAATTTGTTTTTGCGATCCTAATATTAATAATAATATTAAAAAAAACCGCTGGATTCGACTTTTGTAATTAATTTCATATGTATCGATTTTCAATTTTTTTTTTTTCTTTCTTTCTTTTTGAAAATGCTTTTTGCGAAATTTCAATTGGAAATTTTTTTTTTTCCAAATATAATTTACATTTTATTGATGAAACTGTTTAATATTTTATTTATTTATTTATTATTATTATTTATTGTTTTTTTTATTTATTTATTTATTATTATTATTTATTTTTTTTTTTTTATTTATTTATTATTTTAAATATTTATTATTTTAATTTTAATTTCATTTTTATTAATTAAATTTTATTCATTATTATTTATTTTTATAAGTAATTCTTAACAATAATTAACAGTATGATTCATTTAAATTTTATCGTTAAAAATCGTCTTTATTTTATAAAAATTTTGTTAAATATATATCATTAATAATAATAAAATTGTAAAAATAATAATTTTATTAAAAATATTATTAACAATAATAAAAATAATAATTTTATTAAAAATATTATTAACAATAATAAAATTATAAAAATAATAATATTATTAAAATTATATTGTCTTATAATATTATTAAAATTATATTGTTTTATAATATTATTAAAATTATATTGTTTTATAATAATTTTATTTAATATTATTTTTAACAATAATATAACGAAATATAGAATGCTTAAATGAACGATTTTTCACATGTTCATCTTTAATGTATCCGTTAAAGACGCAGTTAAGAAAATTTCATTAACATTCTTCCCTCAAATTGCCAACTTAAAAGGAACAGCGGCTTTCCATTTCTCTTCTCAAAAATCCATTTTCTTATACATACATATCTATATATATGTATATATATATATTCAATATTGTATTAATTTCAATTATGTTTATTTACTTTTTAAGTTTATTTAATGTTTTAATGTTTTTCAAGTTTAATTTATTTAATTTATATTTATATAATTTTTTTTAACTAAATTTTATTCATTATAATTATTTATTTTTATAAGTAATTTTTAGCAATAATTAACAGTAGGATTCATTTAACTTTCATTGTTAAAAATCGTCTTCATTGTAGACATTATGTTTAACAAAATATAGAATGCTTCAATGAACGTTTAATATGGTAAATATAGTTAATATATTAAACATTAATGCATCCGTTAAACATGCAGTTCAGAAAATTTCAATTAACATTCTTCCCGTCAAATTGTCAATTTAAAGCCAACAGCAGCTTTTCATTTTCTTTACAAAAATCAATTTATATATATATATATATATTCAATATTGTATTAATTTCAATTATGTTTATTTAATATTTTTTTTTCAATTTAATTTTTATTAATTAAATTTTATTCATTATTAATATTTATTTTTATATTTAATTTTTAACAAAAATTAACAGTAGGATTCATTTAATTTTTAGTGTTAAAAATCATCTTCAGTTTAGGCAATATAATTATTTTTAACAATACTATAACGAAAAAAGGAATGCTTAAATGAATGTTTTTATGGAAAATATCATTCACATACGGGCCTGGATGTCTGAGTGGCTAGCGCTCAGGCGCTCGGTACCAAATTTCGGGTGCGAGTCCCAGCGGTGCCATGGATGCTTGTTTTGGTTCGAAATCCCCTTTAAACCGTAGGTCCAGGTCTAACAGGATCGTAGAGCGTTACGGAGGTAATGTTACTCCGCGTCTGTAGCTTACCTTCAAGCTACACGCACCTTCTGGATAATGCTAAGGGAGTAACAACGGTGCAGCGCTTGCCTTAAGGCAACAAAGACAATTATCTAAGTGTTTGAAAAAAAAAATTGTTCACATATTCATCTTTAATGCCTCCGTTAAATCACGCAGTTAGGAAAATTTCAATTCACATTCTTCCTTTAAATTGCCAACCTAAAACGGACAGCGGCTTTTCATTTTTCTTTCCAAAAATCCTTTTTTATTTTTTCCTTCTTATTTTTTTTTTTTTTTTTTCTTATGAAATTACATTTTCTCGCTCCAAATTAAAGTTCAGATAATATTCACGTTTCATTATGGCTTTAAAAAAATCCGAAGAAAGATGGGGGTGGGGAAAAAAGGTGGGGGAAGGCTCTAATAACCTGAGTTGAAGAAGAGGAATTTAAGGACACCTTTTTTTACTTGGGAGATGCGTCCGAGAGATAGTAGGGCCGCGCGAAAACCTGCTGCTGACAGGCGCAGCGATGCGTAACCTGAGTGGTGCTGCATTCGCTGCCCTTTAGCCTCCCAGCAGCAGAAAAAAGATTCCTCGGGAATTTCAAGAATCGCTCGCAGCGCTTACTCCACATTTGTTATCGAAGCAGCCGCGAAATAATCAGTAGGATTAAAAATAACACTACTACTGATTTTAAATAGTATAGGAAATTATTTAAAAGAAACAATGGGAAAATAATAGAAGGTTTATTTACTTTTTCTCTAATAAACAATTTTGTTTCAGAAACAATATACACTGAAGTGACAAAAGTCATGGGATACCTCTTAATAACGTGTCGGCCCTCCTTTCGCCCGGCGAAGTGCAGCAACTCGACGTGGCATGGACTCAACAAGTCGTTGGAAGTCTTCTGCAGGAATATTGAGCCATGCTGTCTTGATAGACGTCCATAATTGTGAAAGCGTTGATGGTGCAGGATTTTGGGCACGAACAGACCTTTCGATGATGTCCCATAAATGCTCGATGGGATTCATGTCGGGCGATCTAGGTGGCCAGATCATTCGTTGGAACTGTCCAGAATGTTCTTCAAACCAATCGCGAACAGTTGTGGCCCGGTGACATGGCGCATTGTCATCCATAAAACTCCCATCGTTGTTTGGGTACATGAAGTCCATGAATGGCTGCAAGTCATCTCCAAGTAGCTGAACATAAGCATTTCCAGTCAATGTTCGGTCCAGTTGCACCAGAGGACCAAGTCCATGCCATGAAAAAGCAGCCCACACCATTACGGAGCCATCACCAGCTTGAACAGTGCTTTGCTGACAGTTTGGGTCCATGGCTTCGGGGGTCTGCGCCACACTCGAACCCTACCATCAGCTCTTACCAACTGAAATCGTGACTCATCGGACCAGGCCACGGTTTTCCATTCATCTAGGGACCAACCGATATGCTCACGTGCCCACGAGAGTCGCTGCAAGCGATGTTGTTCTGTCACTAAAGGCACTAGAGTCGGTCTTCTGCTGGAATAGCCCAAGAAAGCCAAATTTCTCCGCACAGTTCTAACAGACAAGTCCCTTGTACGTCCCACATTGATTTCTGCGGTTATTTGACGCAGTGTTGCTTGTCTGTTAGAATTTACGACTCTTTGCAGACGTCGCCGGTCTCGGTCGTTAAGTGCAGGCGGTCGACCACTGCGCTGTCCATGGTGTGATGTTATGCCTGAAATTTCATACTCTCGGCACACTCTTGACACAGTGGATCTGGGAATGTTGAATTCCCTAACGATTTCCGAAATGGCATGACCCATGCGTCTAGCTCCAACTAACATTCCGCGTTCAAAGTCTGTTAATTCCCGTCGTGTGGTCATCATCACGTCAAAACCTCTTCACATGAATAACTTGAACAGAAATGAAAGCTCTGCGAAAGCACTGCGCATTTATACCTGTTCTACGCGATGCTACTGCCATCTGAAAATTTGCATATTACTATCCCATGACTTTTGTCACTTCAGTGTATATATATATTATATACTACTTTATCCAAAAAGTAAGATCAATTTTCAATTTAAATTTCCCGGGGCTTATGGAACTCAATTTCAATTTTTTTTATTTTTTCTTAGGTTGCTGGCACTGTCCTTGACATCTGTGTGAAATTTCACGTCAAAATATCCATTAGTGTTTGCGTCATGCTTGGCTTTGTGAGACACTAAAACTGATTTTTCAAATGTCTCAATTACTTGAGCAAAAAAATTTCATTCAATTTTGTTTGCGGAAATGTATAGAATGTTGTAGAAGGCATTCGGTGAGCATTCCTATATCGGAAAGAAAAGTTTAGAAGTAGTATAAACAGTTCAAAGAAGGCAGAGAAAGAAGTGTTGGAGACGAAGAACTATCTGGTAGACCCTCCACCTCAACAGACGAAGCTCAGGTAAAAAAAAATTAAAGATTGGGTGCTTGCAAACCGTCGATTTTCAATGAGAGAGACCTTGCTGATGAAGTTGAAAAGGATCGGTCCATTGAAAGAATCATCGAAAAAAAAAAAGCCCAAGATGGAATTGACCGATGCTTTTCCAACATCATCAGCAAGGTCTCTAACTGTAAATCGACGGTTTGTAAGCACCGAATCTTTAATTTATTGGACGTGAGCTTTGTCGGTCGAGGTGGAGGGTCGGCCAGAGGGCTCTTCTTCTTCAACGCATTCTCTGCTTTCTTTGAACTGCTTATACCACTTCTAAACATTTCTTTCCGGTATAGGAATGCTCTCAGAATGCCTTTTGAAACATTCTATACGTTTTCGCAAACAAAACTGAATGCAACTTCTTTGCTCAATGTATTCAGACATTTGAAAAATCGCCGAATTCAATTTTAGCATCTCAAAAAACCATGCGTAACTCAAACACTAATGAATATTTTGACGTCCAATTTCACACAGATATCAAGGACAGTGCCAGAAACCTAATAAAAAATAAAATTCTATAAGCTCCGAGAATTTAAATTGAAAATGGGTCTTACTTTTTGGGCATAGTACCATAATTTCCAGATTATTTAAAATAATCCATATTGATTGACCAACAAGGTTTTACAAACTGAATTCTAAATGAGTCACGGATAAATTAAAAATATATATTTTTAACCTTATATCTGTCCACAACAATCCCACGAAAATTTTGTGACAAACTCGTCGAGCGGAAAAAGACAGGAGAGAGAAAAAAAGATAGTCTCTGGAAAAAGAGAGGAAAGAATTGATAAAGAAAAGCAGACACGAACCGAGCTTCTCAAAGGAGAGAGAAAAGATAATAAAAAGAAAAGGACGAAAATAGTAATAGAAAGAAAAGAAAAGTAAAAAGAAAAAAAAGAAAGCGTTTTATGGGAGGATATTGAAGATCACAAACCCTACAATTCCTTCATTAATTCCGCTTGGCTGGGTTCGGAAACGCTTTTTCATGTCTGTCTCCTTAAATTTTATTTTAACTTGGGATTCTTCTTCTTTTTTTTTCTTTCCTCTTTCGGTAGTCTCTGATTAGGTGGACTAGTTAGAGACCTTTAGTTGGAAAAATTTTGCTTTTCATCCTTTGCAAATCTTCCAGGTAAGTGCCATCCAAGAAGGTTTTGACAAGATGCAAATACCACACTTTGATTAAGGTTTAAAAAAAAGTAAAATGATTCTTCTGCTACCACACTGTAAGTAATAAGAAGATTAAAGCGGTGTAATTTATGGTTTGAGAATTTAAATTATTAGGGTTTGAGGAGGAGGAATATTTATGTGATTTCTTAGGAATTCAATCCTTCCCCCGATAGACCATTTCGGTAGTTGTCTGTTGAAGTATACACCTGCTACCTTACTGGACTAGGGTTGTTTTCTTTTCTTTCTTTTTCTTTTGGAGCAAAGATGGATGGTGTTGTTTTGTCAATTCTGGAAAAAAAAAAGTAGTACCTCGGCATTTTTCTGTAAATAACACTGAAAACAGAAAAAGTTTTGTTGGTGGGGAAAATGACTTTTGAATGCATGGCATTTAATTGAGAATGCAGACGCTTGGCAAGATAAATATTTTGAGGCCCCGTTTGGCTGTACACTATCATCCTGAGCATGGAATTTCTATGTTTTAAATACAGCTTTTTTTTATTTTTACATTTGCAAATTGCAAAGAAGGCGAAAATATACACTACTGAGAATGAGCTAGTACTTGTTTTTAAAAAAGGCATTTCGATATATTTAATATATATGTTGCCCAAAGTATTGGAAATCATGGAAATATTTCGCTTTCGTTTTACATCTGAGTCCGACGTCCTATGCTGAAGGCATAGAATGGGTCGTGACATTGGACATGGATGTACAAATTGATAATCCATCAGATATTGTCAGATCTCGATGGTCGGCTGCAGGCGACATGATTTGATCATAATTAAGTTAAAACCTAAAATACGGTTTTTGTATAAGTTTTTATTTTTTTTACCTTTATGTATAACAAAATTTTTCTTAAATTAATTAAAATGTAGTGATGTTTGCTTCTTCTATATCCTACACCACGACAATTAGCTAAATTTTCCGACAATATACATATAAAGACAGCGAAATATATATATATCGAAATGTTCTTTTTTGAAAGCAATGTATAACTTATTAAGAAATAAACTTTTATATAATGTAAATTAAAAAGACCATTATCATATTTTATATTATGAGTTTAAAAAGTTGCCATTAAGTTTAAACAATAAATAAACAGTTATAAGTTAAAGTTATGAACAATTAAATAAGTTTATAAGTTATGAAAAATTCAATAAATATAACACACAAAATTTTAATTTTATGATAAATTTCTTATAATATCGGAATGAAAAAAATAATAATAATAAAAATCTCACACACTTTTAAAAAGTGAAATTTGAAGTTGACACTAAAATAAGATTGTTCAATAAATATTTTTGTCTTATAAATTGTATTCAATGTGTGTGCATTATTACTTTGAAAAAGTTTATTTAATTTTTAAGACTGTTCATGTCATTTCAAAACATATTTTGCATTGTTATTTTGCCAAAATAAAAAAAGCTAATGAAGTTTAAAAATTAAGAATTCATAAATATTCCATTAAAAAAATGTTAATCCAACTTACAACATCCATCCAAAAAAAATTAAATATCGAAAATGAATAAAAATAAATTTTATTTTTAATTAAAAAAAATTAATTATTAATTTTTTTTTTGCGATTTTTAATTACGCGTGAGTTAAATATAAAATAAATGCTAAAAAAATTAACTCCTAACTATCATAGTTTCTAAATAAAATGAAACATTAAAACAAAAAAGTGTACAAACATTATAATTTTATATGTTATCACTACTTTACTTTATTTATTGGTTTGTTCACATTTTTTTATTTATTTTTTGCTTAAAAATTATTTCCTAGGTCTTGATAGTGTTTATAGTAATGAAAAGTTTATTTTATGCATTCTAACTGTTGTCAATATCTACACAATTATATACTTTTATTATTTTTTTTTAGAAGAAAAACATCCCAAAATCACTATTATCATCTTCATAACTGCCTCGACAGCCCGTTGTGGGCCTTCTTTAAAAGATCCAGCCAGGCTGTTCTCCTCTTGGCCGTGGACCTCCAGTTTTTGATCTGAATAACATTAAAATCAGAGTCTAAACAGTCGACCCATCTCATTTTCGGTCTTCCCCTGGGTCGTTGTCCAAAAAGGATTACATTGAAAACCTTCAAGCTTCTATCATTTTCCATTGTCACGAGATGACCGGCCCATCTCATTCTGTTCAGTTTCACACATTTTAGAATGTCCATACCTCTAAAAAGTTTTAAAAGTTCAAAATTGTATCTTCTTCGCCCATTTCCATTGTCATTGATACCACCAAAAATAGTTATGTACCGTATGCGAAATATTTGAAGACTATATTTGATACCACCATAAATAGTTCGTAGCACTTTTCTTTCAAAGATTGCCAACATTTTATCTTCTCTTGCTGTTAGTAATCATGTTTCAGATGTATATGTTAATACTGTCTTATGAGAGTAAATTCAGTATTATGCATAAATTAAATTTTAGGACTAGCTTTTTTAAATAAATTAATTACCTAATTTAATAATGTGAATAAGGAAAAATACACGAATGACAACAAAGAATTTTTTTTAAAACAATATTTTTTTTTATTGACAGTGAAATAGTAATGACAAACAAATGATAAAATTTACAAGTTGAATGCTTTAAAAAAATTCGGAGCGCTATAAATATACACAAAATATTTACAAAGTGAACGATAGGAAAATCAATTTCCTAAACACTCATGTTTGTAACAATCACAAAATGAAAACTATTTTAATTGACATGGAAAAAACAAACAGATTTCAAAACAATATTTATTTTTTTTCAATTCCTACTATTAGTTCACATTCTCCCTATATATATCTTGTTCAAATTTTCAATCGTTAATAAAATACTTTTTATTCATCCACTCAAGTTCAAATACACATTTTTGAAACTTGTAGTGGATGACACTTGATGTTAATACAGTTTTTTCAAATATTAATTCTATAATTAAATTAAATTAATTAATTTTAGGTTTTTTTTTAGATTTAAGTTGTATATATCTAATAATAGATGGCGCCAAATGTAAGAGGAAAATGTTAACTTTATTTGTAAAAGACTTTTCTGCAATAGAGTGAAAAAAAAGTAGGAATTGACTTTAAAAAGTTTTTTTTTTATATTACTTGTTAGGAATACAAATTCTAAGTACATTGATATAGAGACTTATTATTAAGTCGCTCAGCGACTTATTTAAGTCAGTTTAATAACTATAAAAAACATTCGTGTTGTATGACTGCTAATTTACTTTTAAAAAAATTAAATTTAGAATTACAAATTTTTTTTATAAACTACCGAATTCATTCGAAACATTTCTTGAATATCAAACATTGAAAAACAAAGAAAAATCTTACCATAAAATTAAAATTTGTTTAATAAATGAAAATAAATTTCATCAAGATATGAATGAATACTGTTTTCATAAAATCTTCATAAATAAATACACTCTTTTTCATCATTTTTTCAAAGTCACACAAAGCTTTTTCTTTTTAAATGCATACACTCAAACAATATATTATATACATGACAAAACAAGGCACTAAATACTGTAGAAAGACTTTCGTATATTTATTTATTATTCACATAAATTCACATCATTTTTTTTCGTACGTTCTTCACAAAATATAAATAAATTAAGATCAATAGAAAGAGCAAGTGATTTTTCCTTTTTTTTAAAATTTGGTCGTGAGCAAAATCACTACAATTTCACAATTTATCTTTCCAGTGAAATATAATCCATATTACTTTAGCACCAAATAGTATACCTTTACAGGTACATTCAGTTTAGAAAAAAAAAATAGAAAGAAAAAGTCTGTTTTTGAGTTTTGCAATGAACGTCACAAAAAAAAGAACTCTTCTCTGCTACACATCAAATGCAGCTTACAATGTATTATTATTATTATTATTATTTTTATTTTTTTTTCATTTCAAAAATAAAACAATTATGTACATCATAGTTCACGAATTTTCTTTGCATTCTAACTGTACAAACATTAAATAAATAGGACTTAGAACTTGGAAAAATATCTTTGGATTCAATTTGCGAGGAATTAATGAGTTGCAACACAATAAGAGGTTCTTAAAATTCAAATAAATAATAATATCGATCAGTACTATAATTTCAATTTTTTTTTTTAATAATAGCAAAAGAAATCTGTACTTGGATATTTTAAATCAATAAATTTTTCACTCAAATGAACTGAATTCCTTTTTCAATTCCTTCTATTAGCTCACACTCTCCCTATAATATATATCTTGTTCAAATTTTCAATCGTTCATAAAATACTTTTTATTCATCCACTCGAGTTCAAATACATTCTTTTTTTGAACTTGTAGTGGATGACACTTGATGTTAATACAGTTTCTTCAAATATTAATTAATTCATTAATTTTTTTTTTTTTTTTTAGATTTATTTTTCATGTATCTAATAATAGATGGCCTGAGAAGAAGAGGAAAATTTCAATTTCATTTCTAAGGGACTTTTCTGCAATATAGTGAAAAAAAAGTAGGAATTGATTTAAAAAAAATTTTTTTTTTTTATATATTACTTGTTCCATTTCTTTTTGGAATGGAAAAAGGGACTACCACACACAAAGTCTTTTAAATTTAAAATGGCTCAAATTTTAAGAACCCATTTGGTCACTCGTCTCAGATATCAATTTAGACCTCCGTCGCTAAAAGGTCTTCGGAAAAAGGTTGCTCATAGTGATCTCCTATGACGTAGACACTATTCCTTATGCATTTTTCACCTTCGACCGATTGACATAAGGTGGGCTCACTGCAAAAAAGGGAAACACGAGTTTTAGACGAGGGTTTTAAATCCAAAACATGCATTTTAATTTACTATAACTAAGAACTGCCTAAAGGGGAATTATCAATATTATTATTTTAAAATTCAGATGTATTCCAATGGTTCAAGAAACTGAATTTCAGGCAAAGAAAATATGTGAAATGACGCTTAAGCAAAGACTTCTCAAAAACCATTCTTTGACTTTTAATAGGAAAAATGAAAGAACAGTTTAGAGATTTTTACAAGCAATGATTAAAGCTACCATTAAAAAAAAAAACTTCTTAAAAGATATTTTTAATAATTTCATTAGCTTGCAGATATTTAAAAATCTCTAATTTCTTCTAAAAAAGGAAATTTTTAATGTTATAATGATTCATACTTTAGTAAAACAAAAAAAATAAAAAAGATTTTTTAAACATTCATCTATAATTTTATTTAGGAAGACCTTTCTTACATAATCAAAACAAACAAACAAAAAAATATCTCAATGAACTGAAATATGACATGATTTTTTCCTTTAAAAATGACATATGTTGTAGTATTAACATCTATACAAGTATAGGACAGTGAGGTTGGAACTTTAAATGGGTGAAATCACTAAAAAAAACCCAGCTAAATAAAATGCATAACCGTATTGGGAACATAATGCACTACAAGAGGTTATACGGTCTGCAATTTAGCTGCGATTTTTTTCTTCTTTTTATCAGTTCATATATATCTTCCCCCAATCAAATGCAATTTGGTCTTAAGACAACATTAACACATAACAATACACTTCTCACGTTATCTCTTTTATGTACAAAATAGAATAATAAATTACAAATAAATTACATTTTTTTTAAGGAACTAGATCACAGACTGAAGATTTCTTACGGTATTTACCTTTTGCTTGAGGGCAGCTGTTGAGGAGACAGGGAATCTCTCCTGTCAAGTGTCCTTGGTGCACAGTCGTGCTCTGTGTCCAGCACTTTGCTGGTTCTGTTACTGCAAGTGCAGTCTGTGTTTAGAAGCTTCGTCGATTTAGTCCTGTGCAGGGGATCCTCCCCTGTTTTCTGATACACGGAAGAGTCTTGACCTTCGTTGGTCATTTTGAGTGTCTTGTGTCCTGGCAGACCGAGAGTGTTTATGATTTGGTTGTCCAGGCACTTGTTGTTCAATATACTGTTTTGTTCGTTCTGCCTACATGCTTCAGCATCAATTTCACGCTGTTCGCGCTTCTGCCTGCGCCTGCGATTGTACTGCCACGCCACAGGCAGCACGATGAAGACACAGATGAATATCACGCACAAGGCCACTATCAGGAGGATCAGTTGCTCCGTCGACATGCTGCCGTCGTCATTCTGCACAATCTCCTCTTCATCAGACACTTGGTGAGCGATCTCCAACAGAGCAGTCGGATTAACAGCCAAGTCGTTGTTGTTAATTCCGTCCCGGTTGTCGTCAGGGCTGACAACACCTTCTCTTGGATAGTCCTTGTCGAAATTGGACACACTTTCCTTGCCGTCAATCCTGCTGGAGATCACACCGTTCCCCTTTGGAATGGACACAACAGTCTCGAGTCCTTCTGGATTCTGGCACTGCTTGCCTTCGAATCCAGAAGCGCAGTGACACACAAACTCGTTGACTAAGTCTTCGCAGGTACCACCGTTGAGGCACGGGTTCGATTGACACTCATCCACATTGATGGAACAGTCTTTGCCTTCAAATCCCGGTCGGCAATCGCAGCTGTAATCATTGATGAGATCGTGGCAAACTCCACCATTGGAACAGGGTTTTGTGAGACAGTCGTCCACGTTGGTTTGACACAGCGAACCCATGAATCCGGGAACACAAGCGCATCGGAAGGAGTTGACATCATCGATGCAGGATCCACCATTCAAGCAAGGGTTGACGATGCAGTCGTCGATGTCAGATTCGCAGTTGTCACCCGTGAATCCCGTCGGACAGATGCAACTGAAGGAATCGTGTTTATGAACACAACTTCCACCTAGAAGAACAGTGAACAAATTGTTAAGTACTACTTTCTTCCTTATTACATGCAAATATACTGAACTATGAAACACATACAAAAGAAAAGAAAATAATGAGCCAGGCTTACCATTTTTGCAAGGATTTGGATCGCAGACGTCTTTTTGTCTTTCACAAGTAAGTCCTTCATAAGCGGAAACACAGACGCAAAGATAACCACTAGGGCCATCGACACACGTTCCTCCATTGTTACAAGGATTCTCCGTGCAAGCGCTGGCTGCCGTCTCACAGTGCGGACCGAAAAATCCAAGTGAACATTCACATGTGTAGTTTTTACCGGAGCTCTACAAAAGGAAGGGGAAAAAATTAATGTGTGTCCAATTCAATTCTACTCTTAAAAAAACAACTAATTACTTTTAATGATATAAAAAACAATAATATTTTCGAAACACATTCTTATTTTGGAGAAAAGTAACAAAACAGAGCAATTTCTTTGATTCAAACAATGTACTGAGAAAAAAATAATCTCCTCCACAAAAAAAAAAAAAAAAACACGTTAAAATAAAATAAATAAGGAAAGAAACGTCACTATTGTATAAAAATTGGAAATTGAACTGTGCTATAAATTATAATAAATAACTACTGCATTCACTCAATATTTTCTTCTCGCTTGAGTGATTCAAAAGAGATGAAAGAAAGAGAAAAAAAAAATATTATGAAAAAAAAAAAGTCGATGTCTAATGCGATTGTTTGGTTCAAGCAGTAGTTTTTTATTTACCACTAACACGTTTGTACGATTTTCCCCTCTGTCTGATTCAGAATCAAATTCTTTAGAAGATGCCAACATATCATCTTGTTTGGAAAAAAAAAAAAAAAAAAAATGTTGTTATTGGGGAGAAAAGAAGGTATTTTCCTTTTACACTGGCTGATTCGGAATAAACTGAAACTTAACATTTCCAGCTGTTGTTATCACGATAAAACGTGTTCTTCTAAAAGAAACATTTTAAAAATGTATTTCCTTTGCATTGTGGAAAGAGTATACAGGTTATTTATATGTTAACTGTCCGTCGAGATACAGATTTTTTTTTTCAACACTAAGTGGAACTCTTTTTAAAAATAATTTTAATTAAGCATTTCAGTCATTACTAGGCTTATAAAACGTGGCTGTTTCAACTTACCTTACATGTACCACCATTCAAACAAGGTTGGTGTAAGCAGTCATCAATTTCTTCTTCGCAGTTTGTGCCATTGTAACCTTCTGCGCATGTGCAAGTATAAGAACCATGACCAGTATTAGTACACGTGCCACCATGTTTGCAAGGTTTGTGATTGGTACAATAGTTAAGATCTGGAAAATAAATAAATAAAAAATTAGATTAAATTAATTACATCATAAGGGTTAAAACAATCATGCAAACTCATTAAAAAACTTAATATACTAGTAACACTCATTAAAAACAATGAACTAATAAATTAAATTAATATTAAATTCGCACTGTTTTCTAGAGAAAAAAAAAAAAAGTAAATAAATAAAAAAACGAAAAAGCGGTAGCCAAAATAACAGCACAATTAGCACTCTGCTACTGTGAGAAAGAGCAGTAACAGCACTGCTTGCGTTTTTGTTCTTTTTCGTTCTAAAAGAATGATTTCACTTCTCGTCGACCATTCAGACAACTAACCACATGAATATCAGTGGCTGGTGGAAGCCGCATTTATTATTTAATTGTCAGAGATTAGTTTGACCTTGGCATACAGTACGCGAAAGAAAAAGGTAAACATTTCTGAGTGGACACATTTCGGAGCACAAGAGCATTTTCTTCTTTTATTTATTATTCTATTCCTACCTCATTTAAACCGGAAGCTTTAATACACGCAAACTATTGAAGGTGAACTTAAACAAAGGATCCCAAGATGACGACGGCCATAGATCACGTGATACGAAGGAGGGGGGAAGAAAAAAGGATGAAAAAAAGCAACAGTGGACATGGGAAAGAACACTAGTTGCCAGAAAGAACAAATTCGTTTGCAATTTAAAGTTTTCTCTTTGTGTTTTTCGATCATTCCTTTGTTAAAGGGAAGTGCTCTTATAGAGACAAAGCGTTCTTTTTTTTTGTTCAATTCTTACTATTAGCTCACACTCTCCCTATATATATCTTGTTCACATTTTCAATCGTTCATAAAACACTTCTTATTCATCCACTCAAGTTGAAATACATTTTTCTTTTAAATTTGTAGTGGATGACACTGGATGTTAATACAGTTTTTTTTCAAATATTAATTCATTCATTGAATTTAATTAATTTAGTTTAGTTTTATAGGGGAAAAAAAAATTCTCTTATATAAGATATTTAGCAGGATATAAATTTAGGAATAAATTAGTGTAAGAGATGGAAAGTGTGCATGTGTGAGAGAGAAAGTGTGTGTGAGAGAATTTTTTTCTAACTTAAAAAAAAAAAAAATGAAAAATTATTTATAAAAGACTTTCTGCAATAGAGTGGAAAAAAGGTGGAATTGACTTAAAAAAATTTTTTTTTTTATATTACTTGTTTTTAATATTTTGTTTAATGAAATATTTTACGATCGTTGTATTAAATTATTATTATTATTTTTTTTTTTACTACAGAGAAAGGAACACATTGACGACGACTTCACGAGGATTATAAAGAAATACTCACCTTGATTGCAGAACAGGCCACCCCAACCTTCGTCGCAGTTGCATTGCCATGGTTCATTGCAAGTGCCATGGAAGCACCCGGGGTACCTGATGCACTGGTTGCAATGGGTACCTTGCCATCCAAGACGACATCTGCGATAACAATGAAGAAAATTAATTAAAACCCAAATTTCAACACTAGAATATGAAGTAAAATAACAAAGTGTGCATTTTTAACAATGAGTTAAATCATTTGAGCATTTTTTTTTTTTTTTTCGATTTTTGGCCCGCGACCGAAAAAGTTTGCCCATCCCTGGTCTAAGGGATGGACGGTGCTGGGGGAAAAAAAGCGAAAAAGAAAAAACAGTTAGTTCTTCAGACTAACCGCTTTTATTCCCTCGAGCTTCTGTGCACTCCTGATAAGATAAAAAACAAAACAAAAAAATCCTAGAATTTTCAAGGAATTTCCAAAAGGCGAGATAGGTAATAGCTTTAAGACCCCCCTCATAGGTTCGGGATAGATAGCACAACAGAACTGAAGAAATTTTTGCCGATGGGTGTGGCAACACTCCAAATTCCCCCTATTTTTTTCTTTACTCCAACAGTTTTTAGAAACTGTAAATAAATCTTAGGGTTAAAAGGATGTAGTATCCTCCAGTAAATAAATTCAAGTGATTTAATGAAAAAGGTTACTTACTTGCATTCGTTGGGTTGATCACAAAACCCATGGTCCTCATGACAGCCAGGTAGGCACACCGCTGCAAAACAAAAAAAGAAGACATAAGATTGTGGTGTCTTGAGTAGACTACACAGATAATTGATACCCCTGAGGGGTCTATGGGGAAGGAAAGTTCCCTGATTAGAAAAGACCATCAAGAGTAAAAAGTATGGTAATGGTTTTCGGGGTCAAGATATACTGGCTAATTGATCCCTCTTGCTTAAAATGAGCATTAACATTTTGCGATAGTGGGAAGGTATCTGGGGTAAATAATAACATGTTTCTCGGTTATGTTTACCTTTTTTAAATGCTCACCATGCACTAAGTAAATTGCAAAATAATCGACCTCTTCTATGTAAACATTTTATGGAGAAGAAGTACTAATTAACTTGTTTCTTAATTTGAATAGGCCGTTAAAAAATTTTAAAGTTTTAATTAAATGTGTGTTTTGATATTAATTAAAATAATTCACTTATAAAGCATAACTTTTTATGTCCTTTTTTTTAAAATTATGAACTGGCATTAAAAAAAATCTAGAAGTATCTTGATAGACAATGTCCTTTTTTTTCCCCTTAATGGACTGTCATAAAAAAAACTAAGAAGTATCTTGATGGACAACGGATCAATGTCAGATAAAGAGTTTATCTAAGACACCTCTTCAAGATGTCAAGTCAATAATCTGTTTCCCAAACCCTACTGATTCATATGTCTCACTTCACCATTTTTTTTTTTCCTTCTTCCACTTTTTCGAATGTTACCATCTGTATGTGATGGGAGGGGGGAATGAGGGTGCGTGCGTGCTTCCATCTACAACATCCCTTCCTATCCAGATTAAAGAATTTTAGCATCTTCAAGAACTTTTTTCCCATAAGACGTTCGATAAGAAGGGAAGCAAAAAGACTTCTCACGAGAATGGAAACCCACCACTTCCTGAAGAGTTTGTTTCCCATCATAGGCACACACAGGCTATTTAGATCCATCCTTCCCCCGACGTACACAAGATGCTGTGCTGTCTGCCTGTAGTACTTCCTCTTGTAGGGGGGAGGGGGGAACCTCTGAAGGGGGGTACCTTTAAGGAGGTGGGTGAGTTCTGCATCAAACTTCCTTTTCCATTTTTTTGCCTTCTCCTCCCTTATATGCAATTTTTTTTTTATTTTATTTGATCTTCGCTTCCGATACCTTCCCCTAAGGATAAGGGTTTCGACTTGGAAGACGACTTGGTAGGGTCCATCCATTGTTCGGGGATGAACCAGATGGAAGGAGAAGACTGCGCATGTTGCCTCCACACCCTAACTCGAGCAGGGACGACGGCGTGATTTTTATTTTATTTTTTCTTCCACTCCGCTTTTTGTTATTAGTTTCTCCCCTACACTGGCGAGAGAAGAAACCGCCAGCTGGTAGGCATTGTCAATGGCCGTTGCCAGCTGCTCTGTTTTTCAGGGATGGTTCTTTTTAGAAAGGGGCAGTTGTTGCAAGTAAAAGCAGCCGGTGTTTCTTTGCCCAGACGCCATCTTTACCCCCTTCTACCCAACGAGCAAGGACCACGATGACATCAAACAATTATCCCATAAGCAAACATACTCATTAGTGATATCATTTTTAAACATTTCTTTCATTTTTCATTTTCTTTCTTTATATATATCAACATCACTGTCATAGGCATTTTAACCAACACAATTCACACACACATGGCTCGATCTTAATAACCATGAATTTATGATGGTAACAGAATAATGTTCCTCAGTGAAGATATATATGCGTATTAAGATTTTTTTTTTCTTTAAACCCCACTACTAATTGACTGTTTAAAAAAATATTGGAAAGAGGATAATTACCTATTGTGCAATATTCTCCTTTCCATCCTCGATGGCAAACTTTGTCACCAGTTGGACTGCATGTGTAGTGCCCGAATTTGTCATTTCTGGGCCTGCACAACTTCTCGCAATTTTCACCATAGTAGTTATCCAAGCAGCGTACTCTAATGGCGTAAGAGAAGGCAGTGTGGTTGGTCTTGTGAATGTCTTGGGTCCAGTACTGGCTTACGTCCAGCCAGCGCTGAGTTGCCAGACGAGTGATCAGTTTACGACCAGGTCCTGAAAAAATCGAAAGACAGTTTAGCAAAGCACATCAGATACAGTTAAAACACAGTTTATTAATGAATGAGTGAACAATTATTTTTGATTCGGCAAGTTCTTTTTTTTTTCTTTTCCAATTCCTACTATTAGTTCACACTCTCCCTATCTATATCTTGTTCACATTTTCAGTCGTTCATAAAATACTTTCTATTCATCCACTCAAGTTCAAATACATTTTTCTTTTTAACTTGTAGTGGATGACACTGGCTGTAAATACAGTTTTTTCAAATACTAATTCATTCATTAAATTTAGATTTAAGTTGGATGTATCTAATAATAGATGGCACCAGATATAAGAGGAAAATTTCAACTTTATTTATAAAGGACTTTTCTGCAATATAGTGAAAAAAAAAAGTGGGAATTGACTTAAAAATTTATTATTATTATTACTACTTGTTCTTCAATTAAGTTGCTAAAATCACCACCAGGTCATTAACTGGGTCAGAGGACCATCACAGACGATTCTGTAACCTCCCCCGCCCCCCCATTTTTTTTGGCGAACCCTGGTCTACTAAAAGGGCCCTATCACGTTCATCTACGATACAGAGTTCGCGTGAGCTTTCGTTACGCTTCAAGAAACGCCAAAAGGTCATAAAATAATAGTCGTTGGCCTCCCCATGTTTTATAGCCGATGCCCCTTCATGAGTAGCACACCTCCCGAGCTACTTAATTGCCAGTCTTAGCATTAAGAAAGGAACTACGGGGTTGAGCACACGCAATATTCCTTATTACCAGCTCAGAGCTGCATAAGAGTCATTTCATTTGTGCCTGTTAAATATTGGCAGTAGCTGAAAACCCTTTTTTTTTAAACGAGGGAGAGAACTTAAAGAGATATTCACGTGGAAGGATCATATTGTCATTTTTATGCGCAATTAAATTTTATGCCAAGCAGGAAAAAAAAAAAAGAATGCCAATCAGAAGATGAAATTTAAGAATGACGAAAATTACATGGAGGTAATGGATCAATCATAAATTTCCAAGTACAACACACTATTAGATTCTTAACAAAGAAATAAAACCAGCAAAAAAAAAAAAAAAAAAAAATCCTTTTGATACACAGGAAAATATATATATAAATATATATATAAAAGAGAAAGAATTTTATTATTTTTAAACATAAATAAATTTTATATGAAATTCAAAAGAAACATAAAACATGATATCGATTAACGATTAAAAGCATTAAATATTTTCAATCAGGTTTTTAAATTATTCAAAATAAATTGTATTCTTCCAGATCGACAGAAATTGAGTTTCGTAACTGTTAACGTGGACAAACCAATGTTTTAGCTATCTTGTTAAGTAATCCAATGCCGGAAAGGTTTTAAAACGAGCTTTGACATCTAACCATTCGCGTTTTCTGTTTTGTTTTTTTATCTTCTTCTTTTAATCAAAACAAGCCTCGTGGGTGGAATTCGGCCAAAGTCTTCCGCAAAGACGACCCTCACCTTGCGCACCTGCGAAGGAGTCAAAATGTGATCCACGACCTCCATCTCTTGCTCACCGACGAGGTGCACCGAGGGAAGAAGAAGAAAATGTGTCACGGGTTCGTTACATGGCAGTGGTCGATGCACTTTTTTAATTGCATCACCAACAATCCGCTTCCAATTACCGGACGGAGGGGGGAAAAAAATGGCACATTTTTTACCTTGACCTCTTTCGCATTTTTACCCACGCTGTCATTCATTCCTAAACGAGAAAAAATATTCCACAATGCAGATAAGGCACCATTTGGACTGGTTCTGTTTTCTTTTAACGTGATTTTCTGCTCTTTTGTGAGTGTGTATTTCAATGTCTAAACTTGTATTGTAAGAAGGTTTGTAAAGTTCAAAAGAAAAGAGTTATTATGTGTGCAAAATAAAGTAATTTGCAACAGCTATTCTTACTTTTCATTTTACAAACTTTTTAGTGATATTGATATTCCAAAATTTGTACAGTCTTCAAAAATTTCGCATAAGGTACATAATACATATATTCTATATATGGTACACAAATCCATATATGATATATAATACATATACTACACATATGGTAAATAAATACATATATTCCCTATAAGATACCTAAATGACCAGTATTAAGATATGCATCTGAAACAAGGTCACTAACAGCAAAAGAAGAGACAATGTTGACAATCTTTGAAAGAAAAGTGCTACGAACTATTTTGGGTGGTATCCATGACAATGGAAATGGGCGAAGAAGATACAATTTTGAACTTCACAAACTTGTTCGTACATTTCAACAGAAAAGAGTTTTATGTGTGCAAAATAAAGTCCTTTTGCAACAGTTCTCAAACAGATATTTTACTCTTTATGTATAATATATTATTACTCGTATTTCATGAATGTGATGTACATTTTCATGATAGTGTATTTTAGAATTTTGTTTATTTGGATTTCCAAAACAGATCCCGCGTACGGCATAGATTCATGCACTTATTTATTTCTATTCGAATTCTACCGAGTGAAAAAAAAAGAACAACAAAATAAACGTGCATTGTTTTTCTTTCGAGGCATCGACGATTGTGGTTTTCTAAGATTAGATTCACCTTCGCTGCTGTCACAGAGGGATGAGTTTGCGCATCACGTGCTTACGGCACAAT
The DNA here is from genome assembly GCA_021605075.1 of Caerostris darwini. NCBI lineage: Eukaryota > Metazoa > Arthropoda > Arachnida > Araneae > Araneidae > Caerostris > Caerostris darwini. The sequence continues at coordinate 277,172 of BPLQ01004772.1, forward strand.
TAGTTAGAGAGATGGTCGTGAAGCGTGGTATGACGCAACGACGCGACAGATGTAGGCGAAAAAGTAGGTCTAGAGGATGTCGACCCCCCTTCCCTTTTTTCTTGCTTCCCCCCACCCCATGGGAAAGTTCTCTCTCTTTCTCAGACGATTTCTCTTCGGAAACCGTCATTCACTGTTTTTATCCGTTTAATTTTTTTTTCCTTTTTTTTTTTAAGCGCGTGTGTGTGACTATTTTTTACCCGAAGAACCTGCGTTTTCTGACGATTGTAACGTTTTTAACCTTAATATACTATTATACATATTTGAATATTTTGTTTAAAATATAATTCTTTGATACTTTTGAATAAGTAACTAACATCAATATCAATCAGCATCATTTTTCATTTCAAATTGTGCACCGGGTGAGCATTATTCATTTTATGGCGACAAAACTTGTCCATTTTAAACTTAATCTCAGGACTTTTTTTTTACCCAAAGAACCTGCGTTTTACTTTTTAACCTTAATTCTACTCGAAAGATACATATATAATCATTTTTTTTTTAAATCATTTTTTGATACTTTTGAATAAGTAACAATCATCAATATCAATCAGCATCATTTTTCATTTTATGGCAACAACCCATGTCCAGAAAGATTAGAACACCATAAAAAAACACCTCTTTTTCTCCAATGCTTTTCAGGGTTCAAGAGTGTCAAACATCGTGCTTTAAAAAGCTAACCCAGAAAGATTTCGAAGCAAGACATTCCAAAGAACGCGGTCCATTTAAGTAAACTTAATCTCACCCAATAGTGCTTTTTTTCCCAAGAAGTCATCCATCTTCCGAACAGACGCAAGGTCCTTGTTTCAACGTCCCCACAATAGACCCGATCACTAACAACAACAGCAACAACAACAAAAAGAAAGGCAAAAAGGGTAAACTCAAACTCCTTCTGCTGAATGGCTAGGGAGGGGTACAAGCTTTTCTTCGTTTCTCCCCAGAACATGGCAGATGGTCAAGATTTTGGAAGTTTAACTTTCCCACGGATTTCGGTATCAGGGGGTAATGATGGAGGAGTGGAGGGGTGTAGTTGGGGGGGTTGGCAAAGGCCGATAAGCACCGGCGACTTTCAACGTCTTCCAGATGATGGAATAGGAAGAAGGCTTCCGTAAACCGCTGACCACAAAAGAAAAAACAGAAAAGTAAGAGGATTGAGGTTTCGTGAAGGCCATTACCGAAATTAACTGTCAGTCAAGAATTAGGATACAAATACCAAACATAATTAGGTTTTTAAACATGGTATGTAAAAACTAGAGATGGAATAATAATTAAATTATCCGATTTGTATCATTACAATGTGTTGACTTATCCACGATTTTCATGTATTGAATCACTATCCGATCAGTGTTTAAACGCCATTTTTGTTTATTATCGTAAATGACAGGAAATCCGAATTATGTGTTCATTTTTTTTTTATCAAAGTTTCGGATAAATTTTTTTATGTTAAATGTAAAAAGTTACGATTACTAAAGTACTATTAAATAAAGTTAAAGTTGATATTTAAATTTACATATATATATAATATTTACATTTAAATTTATTATATTAAAGTAAAGTTAATGTTTACCAAAGTACTGGACATTTAAAGAACTTGTCATTAATCTTTAAATGTCCAATACTTTGGTTTAAAAAAAAAAAAAAGTACTTTTATAAAAAAATTCTTTAAGCTTCGCTGTTTCTTAACGGTCTAAAGATATTTTGTTAAACTATTTATATTTTAAAAAATTAATTTGGTTTTTAGAATAATAATCCATTTAAGTCAGAAAATCACTCAGACGTCTTTAACTGCCATTAGATGACTGTTTTTTTTCCTAAACGAAATGAATCTACCTTTTGCAAAAGGAAAAAGAAATATATTTTTACAAGCAAAACGAATTCTTCCGAACCTACAACAACAAATTCCACATCCACACATAAAAAAAAAGTAGACGAACGACGGCTTAATTAGGTAGTTAAAACGCGCACTCCCTATTATAACATCCCAATAAATAACCTTAAAAACATCACCATGGGGGAAGGGGAGGTGCAAAAAAAAAAAATGGCCGAGGGGGTAAGTCACAATTAACTTACTGGAAAAAACCGAGGTAGCCGAAAATTCTTCCAAGAAAACACCGTCAATGTAAAACACGAAAAAAAATTAAAATAAAATAAAAAAATTGAAGGTGAAGAAGCGGAGAAAAAGAAAAAAGAAGAAGAAGAAGAAAGGTATTTTGGCAGTTCCTTTTTCACTACCCCCTCCGTTGAGCGTTTGATGAATGAGATCAGCACCGGTAGCAATGTGCCGGCCCTCATTAGAAGAAGCTCCCGTTTTTTGCAACCAACCCCACCCCCCTCTAAAGTGGTTAGGGGGTCATTTCGTAATGGACACCTGCTGGAAAAGCAGCTACTGTTCGATTTCGAAAAAGGATGGGGTTGTAAAAGAGGTACTTTAAGAGTCGTACATTGATGTACATCATCATAAAAAAATACTTCATACGCCGGCTAAAAGACTTCGTGTGTTATCTTGTAGAGTATACAATACAAGAGCATTTTTAAACGCTACTAGATTGGATAGGAGAGTCGAGTACCTGTGCACGTAGTGCACATCTGCTCAGAATTCAAATATAATAAAAACAAAGTATCACAGAATTAGCAGGAATTAAAAAATTTAAAGCAAACAGTTAATAGGAGGGAAAGAAGTTAAAATATATATATATATAAAAAAAAAAAAAAAAAAGGGGGGCGAGCAAACTAGGAGATGACAATCAAGCAATATCAAAATACATAAATGCCCAATCGAAGCATATAATACGTAAATACATAGCAGACAGACATATAAACACATATATAATGAAAATAAATATGAATTATAAATATACAAATATACAATCACAAAAATAAAAAACTTTAAGGAGGCAGAAAAACATACGAACAACATTTGAAACTGAAGATCGGAAGTAAAGTTTGTTACTGCAGGGTAGAGTTTGAAGTTTTCAGAAATGGAATGTTTTTGTTCTTTTGTCTTTTTAACATAGTTCCGCAGTACACACTGCCAAGGCAGAAGAGAGGACGATAGATTTCTTAGAACTGAAGAGTAGTATTGAATTTTTAAACGCGGTTCTGATAGTATGGCGGTCTGATGACCAACTGGCTATCGCTTTGGCTGTTGTGGCTTCAGGTTCGCATCCTGGCGGGGGGATGTATGTTTGTTGGTGATTCGGAATCCATGTTAAACTGTAGGTCCCGGTCTGTTTAGCCTAAAGTGTGCACAAGATGACCGTAGAACGACAAATCAATCTAATAGCATGATTTTCAAAAAAAAGAGAGAAAAAAATAATAATAACTGCAACTCAAAAAAAAAAAAAAAAAAAAAAATTATTTTTTTGCTTACAATTTTTGAAAGTCGAAATTATTTTAAATAGCGAAAATATCAAATCAGATATCATTACTGATTTAGTATCAGTTCGGCAAAATTTAAATTTCATCAAATTAAATGAAAGCATATATTCCATTTTGCTGTTGTGATATTTAATACATTTAAAATGAAAGAAACCTTTTCAAAGTTAACAATTGCTTTAATTAAGTGAACAACAACACGCTTCAAAGAGCTCTTGTTATCACATCTTTATTGCAAAGCTATTTTTTTTTTTTTTAATATTTTTCCCCCACTATCAATTCAGATGTTCTGTATCTCACGGCCCCATTTTATGCCCCAAGTTTATGTTCCTAAGACACCCTATGATAAAAAGAAGCAACCGAGTAACTGTAACTGTAAACAAGAACGCAATCAATTTGGCTACTGTTGATAATAAGTGCCCGGTACTTCCAATTTTTTTTTTTTTTTTTTTTCTTTTTACTTTTTTTTTTTATCATCTCATTCTCGGGAGCCTGCACCCCCCTCCCCTCACCCCCCAGTCGTTTAAGGGAGCACTTTTCTTAGCTCTCTAAAAACTTGCACAGAGCGCGAGGAATACACCTGACGCTTTAGGGTTGCCATAAAACGAGAGCGATGTTAAATTCTTTCACGAAGAATGCCAAGTGGAAAAAAAAAAAAAAATTGATCCCCAAAAAGCGTTACAAAATTGGTATTTATTTTTAATGACAGCATAGAAATGAGTACATTTAAAGAATTCAATGGATAGTTAATATCGTTTCAATCCAATATTTAATTCTTTTATTTCATTTGAAGTATAAAATATTTCTATTTTTAAATTTAAGGACGAAATAAAATACTTATTTTTTTCGTTGATAGTTGCCATTTTATGAACATTTTCCAAATGAGTTTCGGCAGGTACGTTTCAAAATGAAGGATAAGAAATTTAAAAAAAAAAAATAATAATTAAAATAAAATTTTTCACAAATATTATTTTAATAATTTTTTAATTATTATTACTATTATAATTATTATTATCAGTTTTAAAAGATCAAAATATAAACGAACACATCCAAACTGATAGATAGGGCTACAACTATTTTGCACATCCTATTAAATGTAACAAAATTTTAAAATTGTATTGTTTTTAAAAATCCACAAGAGGATAATGATTTTTCATTGATGAATAATTTTCACTCTTTTAAAAAAGTCCCGAAGACGAAGATATCACTCACGAATGCTTCTGTCTTCACACTTAATTCCACAGACACTATTCAATAATTCCACCACACTATTTAATCAACTCGCTATATTTCTTCACACAACAAATGCGTAAAAAAACAATACATATCAACAACAGTTGCCCAATCAGAAACCTATGTAATTAAAATTTTTAATAAAACAAAAAAAACCCAGAAAGGTGCTGGCGTGCCAAGTGTTGCAAACCAGCCGAGAATGAATTGCTAGTATCAGCAGCCTACCCACACCCCGACTCTGAGGTTCTGTTTTTCCTTAAAGAAAGGGGGGGGGGTGCAGGGCGGGTGTATGAGGCCAGTACTTATCGTAAGGATGGATCAGAAACAGGCTTTTAGCCCGCGGCTCCTTTCCCACACTAGACTCGCACCGACTGCGCCACGTCTCTTCGGGGTACCCTCTCCACAGCTTGCCTACTTCGCATCGCAGCTACCGTCTGCCCCGCGAGCAGGAGGGGGAGGGGACCGCGCACAAATTGCGGAATCTTCCAACAAAGAGATGATCATCTCTCACTTTAAGAAAATGGATGGTTTCTTTTTGTATTGCATATGTTATGACTACGGGGTACTTCAATTATTTTCATTAAATTCATATAAAGTGAGGAACATCTATTATGAGTACGGGGTACTTTTAATTATTTTCATTAAATTAATATAAATTAAACTGGATGTCAATCAGCAATGATGGAATTTTTTTTCAATTCCTTCTATTAGCTTACACTTTACCTCTATATATCTTGTTCAAATTTTCAATCGTTCATAAAACACTTTTTATTCCTCCACGCAAGTTCGAATACATTTCTTTTAAACTTGTAGTGGATGACACTGGATGTGAATACAGTTTTTTCAAACATAAATTCAGTAATTAAATTTAATTATTAGTTTTTTTAGGTATTAGTTTTTTTTAGATTTAAGTTGCATCTATCTACTAATAGATGGCACTAGATAAACTTAAAAAAATGAATGAAAATGATTTATAAAAGACTTTCTGCAATAGAGTGAGAAAAAAGTACGAATTGACGTAAAATTTTTTTTTATATATTACTTGTTTTCATTAAATTAATATAAATTAAACTGGATGTCAATCAGCAATGATGGATTTTCTTTTTTTTAAATATTTATATAAGATATATCTCGACATGCTGAACATGTTTTATTTCATTGAGTTCCATGGAGAACCTAGTTCATCGGAAATAAATATCTAATATCTAATAATATATTTTGAATACCGAACATACCGGCCCTGTTACGTACATATAAATAGATACATAATAATGCAATGCAACTCCGAAACCAAAACATGAGGCTGCCAAGCGGAAGGGAACACGCCCGATATTTATAAACATTTCAATTTGCAAGACTCCCCCCGCAGAATGAAAATGGAAGAAGAAAGGGAGGGAAGATCTTGCGAGGGGTAGGGGGTAGGGAGGAAGAAGAAGCCGTCGCGCTTTTCACGGACCACAAAACACGATTTCGGCCCCGAGTAGACGTTTCCCCCTGCCTCTCCCTCCCTCACCCCCTTTCCCGTTCCCACGCCACTGCAAGAAGCGCTATTCTTTTTTTTCTTACCTCCGTCGTCTGTTGTTTTCTCTCTCTTGTTGCTTTTTTTTTTTTTTTTTCTTTTCATGTTTTCTTTTCCTACAGGGGGCCCCCCGACACCTACGCGCATGCGCACTGGACATTCCTCTTTATCGAGCACAGAGAGATATATAGTACCTCGTAATAAGAATGGACAATAAAAAACACTCATAATTACGATCGCCCAAAAGAAAAGAAATAGGTGGAATGATTTCTGAGGCTGCTTAATAAACTTAATAACCCTGCGGCGCAATTTTTTTTTTTTTTTTAAAGCGAATAAATTTCCCATTGAAAACAAAAACAAAACTTCTTTCGTATTTACAACAATAAGTAATTTAATTTTACATTTCTTTGAAGAAAAAAAATAAATTCAAAGCCATTAAAAAAAATAAATAAATAAAAAAGAGTCTTACCAGGTGTTGAGTTGGGTTCACCTTCGTGCCATGCTTCCACAATGAGCGAAAAGGTTCCCTGAAATAAACAAGACAGTTTATTTAAACATCTGCTCATAATCAAGGTAATCAAGTTCAATTCGTTTAACGGAATAAATAAGTAAGAAAAGTGGCACAATTTCATCAACAATCACTAATCAGTGATTGTTTATGAAATTATGCCACTTTTTACTTATTTATCAATTTATCATCATCAATTTATCCATAGGTAAATTAATAAATATTGTTACTTTACTTGCAGTTTTAAATAAAGGCAAACTAAAATCAACTTACCACCCACGAGAAGTCGAAACTGAAGACAATTGGGTTGGTAAATCCAGTTTCAGGATCATTGATGGTGTCCAGCTGTACAGAATTATTTCCTAGTACTGGAGTGAGTACCTCGCCGTAGGTACACGGTGGATTAGGATCGATTGTCGTTTGATAGTGCTTCAGGCACACTCGGAATCGTGTCCGGCAAGTTCCGGAGCACATCCCGGATGGTGACCGGACTCCGCGACAACATGTGCCGTCAGCATCTCTTCCGAATTCGTTGACAAAGTTATCCAGTCTTATTTCAAACATACCTGAACATTCCGCCTGCAATAATAGGAATACATTATCGCACACATTTCACACAATAACATTTAACAACACACACATTTTCATAATAATGAAATAACTATACAAAGCTATAACTTGGCAAGAAGTATTGAATAATTATCTTGTAACAAACATGCACATCACGTCACACCATCCATTGTTTTCTTAGTATATTTCGATTTCTTTTTCAATTCCTACTGTTAGCTCACACTCTCCCTATATATATTTACATGCCTTGTTCAAATTTACAATCGTTCAGGAAATACTTTTGATTCATCCACTCGAGTTCAAATACATTTTACTTTTAAAATTGTAGTGGATGACACTGGATGTGAACACAGTTTTTTCAAATATTCATTCATTCATTAAATTTAATTAATTTTTGCCACTTAATTGTGTGATTCTGTCATATGTATATACTTATTTATATTAATTGTAATTATCTAATAAAAAGTAACTAAAATAAAATTTTTCTTTGTTGACCCAAGTAGGAATTAACTTCAATTTTTTTTTTTATATATTACTTATTTTAAGAAATAAACAATGTGTATTAAAGCATTCACACAATCATTTAATCAATAGAGTAGGCATGCATCAAGTTTTTTGACATTCCACCGTAGTGATACGTTACGTTAATGCACATTACGTAATTGTATTATTGTACGCTGTAAAAATAAGTTAAATAAATACGATAGAATTTCAAAAAACAGTTAATATTTCACTGCTACGGTTGTTAAGTTTCGAAATAATGAACTTTCACAAGACCTATCAAAACATTCCATACTTCCAAATACATTAATTTTCGACGATATCTTTATGTTACAATTTTGGAGCAGAGTTTACGTGCAGCTGTCATTTTTGCGATACCTTTCACAATTTTTTATACATATTTTTTTTCACCATTTTTTTAAGAAAGATGAGAAGCAGAAATGTTGGGATAAATGTCATAGCGAGCAGAATAAAATATTCACTTAAATTTCACCAAGATCTCCTCCAAACACAATGGCTTTTTACACAATATCGAACGTCTACGCTTACGTTCGCGATCGTAAAAATCGCATGCCGTGTTTTTTGAATACAATCCCATGTCTTATATCACACAACTTCCAGGCTTCGCAGGGGTATTTAACTTGTCAGACTTCCGAACGCGGAGCGAAATTTATGTCACAAATTCAGCGACATATACAATGAATGGCCCGTTAAATCCACACAAAATTTGAGTATCCGAACACTGGCCGATGAAGTTTGGAAATTCGTAATTATTAAACCCAAAACTTGAGTCATTGTGGCCATATAACGCTAAGAAATGGAATATTATGTCAGTTTGAAAGACCAGAAACACCAAATAATTATTAAATCCAAAACAACTTGAGTCATTGTGACCATAGAACACAAAGAAATTGAATACTATAAGTCAGTTTGAAAGACCAAATAATTATTAAATCTAAAACAACTTGAGTCATCATGGCCATAGAACATTAAGAAATGGAATACTGTTAGTCAAGACCAGAAAATAAAGACTCCTATATTTCTTATGACACATTACTAAATTTCAAAAAAAATATTCAACGCGAAAAAAAATAATACTTCAATTCGTTATTACTTATAAAAAATAATGCATGTTTCACAAGGTTGGATGAATACATCTAATGAGATAATTTTTTGGTAACAATAGCACCTATTTATGAAATGACATAGCATTCCCTCACCGAGTTGAGAAAAAAAAAAGTTATTTTAACCTTGTACTTCGGTTAAAGTAATTTTAATAAAAATCTCTTAAAAAATTAAAATAATTTTTTATTTTGTGCTCCCTATTCAAATAAACTGTTAGACATTTATTGTCAGAAATCTTTTTTGATTACTAAAAAGTGTCATTTAATATGAAGCATATGAATATGAAGTACACGAAAACCCCGCCAGATGGCAGGAGTGTTGCGTTAAAGTGATAAACTTGGGATAAGATAATTATATCATTATTACTATTCCATTTTTTATTAATGCGTACATTTTTAAATTGTGAAATTTGTTTTCATTGAAATTACATTTAAGGCAAAACGACACGAAAAGCAGTTAACGCTTAAATGCATCATCATTATTATTTTTAATTTTCACGCGATTCTAATTTTACATTTTATTAAACTTTTTGCGTCCATTGATAGAACATTCCCCCCTTCAGAACTCACAAAAGTTTTTTTTTTTTTTTTTTATAGTTTTTTTAAAGTTATACTTGCTCGAACGAAACGCGATTACAATTTTAAGCGATACCCACCGATTGAGGTCTTCGGTTTGAACTTTTAAGTTAAAAGAATAAAAAAATCGCGCCTTATTTTCGCACGACCCGCGGTTCAACTGACCCTGACTGACGGCGAGCATCTTCCTTCGAACCTTGAACTAGTTGCGAACGTTTTTTGTATTCTAATTTGACGTCTCAAGCTCTTTTCAGTGCCGGAGGTAAGTGCACGATCATGCCCCTGTTCGAATTTATATTCGAACACAAGACTTTTCAAAACACCCGCCAAAGGCTTTTTTTTAGAATTCATCGAATTCATTTCTGAACGCGTTTGACATTAAAGAAATGCACTATTACATAAACTGTCATGATAATATCTACATAAATATTTTTAAATAAATATCCTCTATTTTTTTTTTTTCTTTTTAATAAACATTTTGCACATGTTAGCAAACTAATGTTTTTTCTGCTAAGAATCAATATATTAAGATTACCGCGTTTTGCATTTTGTTACATAGTATAATATATTAAATTTTGAAGAATAAATTAATGTGTCATAAACGCGATTGAACTTAAATTTTTCTTTTACTTTTGTACAAAAATATAGAATACTTGAATTCCCATGAATCCATGTCTAAAATTATGAACGAATAAAGATTATATAATTAAATCATAAACAATTAAATACGAAATAAAGATTTTTCGTCAACCTGAACATAAAATGTACTGTTTTTTTTTAAATTTTTGTTATTTGAAGGCTTTTAAAAAATAATTTTTAAATATTCATATTAATATCGGCTTAGATACGTCGGTTATTTCGTATTACTTCATTTTATTTTTCTCTCTATCTATCTGTGTTATTTTCTTCAGATGTAATAACTATAATGCATTAACATTAAAAATATGAGTTCTGCTAGTCTAAAAAAAAACCTACAGAAAAATTAAATTTTATTCTACACTTTAAATTAAATTTAAACGCATATATACCAATAAAATGTGCCAAAAAAAAAAAAAAAAAAAAAAAAAAAATAGATATGCTCCATGAATTCATGTCCAAATAAAGATTATATCATTAAATCATAAATAATACGATTTAACTATTAAATGAAATATTAATACGACAATTAAATATTTTTCGTCAATTTTAACATAAAATGTACCGTCTTTTTAAAATTCTGAATTCTGAGCAGATGTGCATAGGTACTCGACTCTCCTATCCAATATCCAAAAATATTGGTTGAAAAAACCTACGGAAAAGTTAACTTTCATAAAAATTTTATTCTACACTTTAAAAATTCTTCAGATGCATGAAGTATTAACATTAAAAATATGAGTTATGACTGTTGGTCTAAAAAAAAAAAAACCTACGGAAAAATTTTATTTCTACTCTTTAAAAATTAAATTTAAACACATATATACCAATAAAACATGCCAAAAAAGAATTAAAAAAAATATAAAGATAAATCAAACTTACCTGCGAGACGAAAGCCAGTAATATCACACACAATGCCAAATTACCAGCGCAATGCATGGTAACTGAAGGCATGACCGCTGTAATAAATCCAATAGAGTATACAGCGATCAGTTTTTGAACGTGAAGCTATAAAAATCCACACTTTGACGGAACTCAAATGATAACAAACATTGCGGTAAATCCAATCCAATGGTTCAAAAAAAAAATCTTCTTACGATGGAACACACAATATTTCTTTGGAAAAAAACACAGGGCAAGAAAGATATAATCCAACAATGTTTAGACGAAGAATAAAAAAAAAAATAGTGGAAAGGCACAAGGGGAAAAAAATCACAAAACCATATGCGGGCCCGTTGTGTTCTCCGCACGCTTTTTCCTCTCTCCCGACGTACACTCGTGAAAGAAGAAACTTGACTAGTATCCAAAACGACGATGTTGCCTCAACCGCTCTCTAGCTGATTCTGATTTCCACACACAGCGCTTCAGGCACATAGACTAGTCGAAAAACATAATGAGACGGAGCGCGCTGCGACCCGATTGGCTGCAGCCGCCGGGACACCCCATTGGCTGAGAGCTTTTTGGTTATTTCCGTTCTCAACGCAGATAACATACAATGCTCTCTTGCTGCTATCCCCCCTACCCCACCTCTGTACCCCTGTTCGAATTATACTCGCAAAATTTTGTGTGTGTGAGCATTTGATTTTTATTATTTATTTTATTTTTTCATGTGTTTTTCATATCCAGGTAGAGTCGTGAGTATTTTTTTTTTTTTCCGGGGGTTTCTCAGATTTTGTTGGGAGGTAAGGGAATGATGACGATTAAGTTTTTATTTTTATTTTATTTTTACGTCTTTCTGTGTATAGTGTTTGGGTGGATGGATGCTCCCCCCACCCCTCTTTTTCGAATTTTAGGATTTTTTTCCGGGGGAGTTTCTTCCAAGATTTTGTAAGCTTGAGGGGAGGGGGGGAAGGAATGATGACGATTAAGTTTTTATTTTTATTTTACATCTTTCTGTATAGTGTTTGTATGGATGGATCCCCTTTTTCGAATTTTGGGATGGATGAGAATTAAGGAGGGGGATGGGGGGTAGGGTCTTAAGAAAATTTCTAGACGACGGGAAATCCTGTGGAGAAAGGTTAGGGTCCTGGATATGTGAAAATGTCTCGAGAGAAAATATCGGACGGGATGTTATGGAAATAGATTGGAAATTTTTTTTCTTTGAGGGGAGGGGGAAGGAAGTACAGGAAAAATCATGAATGGGGAGACACCCTTATTACTCGTACAATATTTATATTTCCCCCTTCTTGCAGAAATGTAATTAAACCAATATAACTGCGAAATACTTTTTTTTTTATTTTTACCTGTATGATATATTTTTTTTACAACTTAAAATATTAGCAGATTTAATATTAAAATTAAAAATGTTTATTCTAATATTAGTTTTAAAATTAAAAATGTTTATTCTAATATTAGTTTTAAATTTGTACATGTTCATCACTTTCTGATGCTAAGTGCTTAAAATTTTGTTTTGAAGAGATATTTAAGAAAACATTTCTGCCATGATAAATAAGGCAAAAAAAATATATAATAAATAAATATAAATAAATAAATAAATTAATTAATTAAATTAAATTACAAAAAAAATTATTAGCAGCTTAAATTTTTAAACAAGATATTTAATAAAAATTCAGAAGCTAAAATCAATATACATTTATTATTAGTTTAATATTAATTTTTATAAAATCGTAAGAAAGCTATTCCTAGAATAAATTTTCCAAAATGTACATATATAAATTAAAACTTTACATAAAAGTCTATTAACAGTATCATTTTGTATAATATATGTTATAGAATGAATTAAAAATCCCCTTCGATTAAATTCATAAGCATCATTTTTTTTCTACTAGTATAAAAATTCATAGAAAGAAAAAAAAAACCAGCGCGTTTATTAGAATGACTTTGATGCATGGCGGTGAAAAAAACAATGAGTTTCCGCATGAAAAGGACGCTAGGGGGCAGCAGCTGAAAGCGTCACACCTGCGCGTGGCGATTTCCAAATATGGACTGGAGTACTATCATCATGTGACCGCAGATGTCTTGAATGAAGTGCTCGCTCGCCTCAATCTGTAACGAGTTTTAATGGAGCCCTTTTTTTTTTTCCTCTCCTAATTTTCGTTTGCCTCAAGATTCTTTTTTTCCTAAGAAAATGTTTTTTTTGTTTTTATTAGTATCCATAATGCATCTTTTTTTGGAAAGGTTGCGTTTTAAATGAATCGATTTAATCACACCAGTGTCACGTTTCCATATTTCAATGTTGATAAAATAAACTTGAATTCATTATTGATACATTTTTTGCAAAATTTCATCCTTAAATTGATGCACTTACAACGAGTTTATATTTCTTTTTGTTATTAGTGCTTGTTATTAGGTTTAATTATAGAATATAATTCACCCTATATATATATATATATATATAATACTTGAATTTATAACATATATTTGAATGTATATTATAAATTCAAGTATTAATAAAATAATAATAATAATGGAATAAATTCAATTATTGCTTAAAGAAGTAAATTTTTAAAATAATGAAATAAATTGTACTGTGGTATCGAATTTTTTTTTTTTTTTTTACTAAATTGTTGAATATTTATCTGATAATTTAGTAAAAAAAAAATGTCCTTTAAAAAAATATTTGCATTAAATAAATATATATTTTTTTAAGTACAGAGTTTGGTTTATATCTCTTGATTTTAAATTAAATAATGTAAATGAAAATGATAGAAATAAATGGGATTTATTTTAATTATGCCTTGCTATTATTTATTTCCATGCTATTGCATTTTGTGCAGTAAAATAAAAATTATTTAGATGGATTATTTAACAAAGATTTCACGATTCAATGGCATTAAAAAACTTTAAAATTAATGTAAAACAATTATATTCCCTAGAAAATAAGAAAAATTAAATATATCATTGGTTTTTATAAACAATATATATTTTATTTTATATAAAGTGCTTTTATGAGTATAAAAAGGTCTCTAATTGTAAATCGAAGGTTTGCAAGCATTAAATCTTTAATTTTTTGGACGTGAGCTTCGTCGATTGAGGTGGAGGGTCGACCCGAGGGCACTTCATCTTCAAAGCGTTCTCTGCCTCCTTTGAACTGTTTATACCACTTCTAAAAGTTTCTTTCCGACATAGGAATGTTCACCGAATGCCTTCTGCAACGTTCTATAGGTTTCCGCAAAACAAAATTGAATGCAAATTCTTTGCTCAATTGATTCAGACATTTCAAAAATCGCCGGAATCAGTTTCAGCGTCTCCCAAAGCCAAGCGTCTCTCAAACCCTAATGAATATTTTGACGTCATATTTCACACAGATGTCGAGGACAGTGCCAGCAACCTAAAAATGAAAAAAAAAAAAAATTTTTAATTTCATATAAGTCCCGGGAATTTTAAATTGAAAATGGGTCTTACTTTTTGGACACAGTAGTATGCATTCAATATTGATGTTGCTCACCTGCTTTACTTTATTTTTAATCAGCGATGTTGCTTTGAATGTTTTGCTTTCAATCATCGTATTTGTCGACTAATTTTATGATATCATTAGTAAAGTTGACTGATTTTTTTTCTTTTATGGTCTTTACCACCACCGGTTGCAATGGCCATGAACCCACCCCATTCCAATTTTTCTGAATGGGAAGAAGAACCTCGGATCTGGATATCTTTTTTACCCGGGTCAACATCCCGGATCGAGGCATAAAAAAAACTGATATTCAAATTAATTCGGGTCAGGTACCATCCGGGAGGGGGGACAGGATGGATCGAACAATCTCTGTCGATAGAATTTCGAATGATTTCATCCGGGAGCTTTGAAAGCAACAAAAGAGATACTTTTGTACATTGGAAAATGAGATAATGGGAAAGAATTATGCATCGATTTATTTTAAAATAAAAATAAAAATGTGTAATAAATTAATTTTTCAGCAGAGTGCCTATAATTTTATTTTTTTGATTATTAACTGGAAATCTTCCAATTATTAGAACTGAACTCATCATAATTATTTTCATGCAAGTTAAATATTAACACAGAAATTTGTTGTTGTTTTTTCCGCGAATTCATAGTGCTTGCTGTGAAACTCGTTTTACAGGTTCATTGAAAAAGTTCATTTTGTCAATCTTTAATCTATATTTTGTTAGAACTCCCCTCATTATAATTATTTTCATGCAAGTTAAATATTAACACAGAAGTTTGTTTTTCCCGCGAATTCACAGTGCTTGCTGTAATGCTAGTTTTACAGGTACATTGAAAGGTTAATTTTGTTATCTTTGGGAGGTTTTGCTTACTGGCTTGTGGCTTGCTGTGTAGCAGGCAGGCACTAAATATACAATAAAGCTGAATTTGATCAAAGCTGTATTCGAGACAATAAGGCTGGTGAAGTTGATAAAGCTGAATCTGACATTATAAAAACAATATGGTGTTAATAATAGAGAAATATTAACGTCTTACAAATGTTATTAGAGTAATGTCAAAGAGATTTCCATGGCTGGGACACATAGAGAGACAGAGACACAAAGAAGATTTTCAAAGGGAAGCGCCAGGGCCAAAAGAACAAGTAATATAAAAAAAAAATTCCTATTTTTTTCCCGCTATATTGCAGAAAGTCCTTTATAAATAAAGTTGAAATTTTAATCTTACATCTGGCCCCATCTATTATTAGATACATACAACTTAAATCTAAAAAAAAAAAAAAAATTCATTCATTCATTAAATATAATGAATGAATCAATATTTGAAAAAACTGTATTCACATCCAGTGTCATCCACTACAAGTTTAAAGAAATGTATTTGAACTTGAGTGGATGAATAAAAAGTATTTTAGTATTTTATGAACGATTGAAAATGTGAACAAGATATATATATAGGGAGAGTGTGAGCTAATAGAAGGAATTGTAAAGAGATGGATGAATGAAGTGGAAAAGGATCTGAAGGACTTAAGGATCAAATATTGTGAAAACCAAAGCTTTAGACAAATGACTTTGGAATTGTATTGTTAGGGAGGCCATGGTCCAACATGGACTTTAGAGCCGCGGAGTTAGTTAGTCAGTTAGTTAATAGAGTAATATAATTTCAAAATGTATGTTTCGAATACATTTGACTACGCTGTTGCATTATTTACGCCTTCGTCACAACACCTCGTCAAGGGAAAAATTATTTTCGAGAATCTTTTTCTAAAAGAGATTTGGCCAACAATTAAATTTAATTGATAAACAGGGCCATCTCACAGCATTTGAGGTAAAGATGGAAGTTTCATAAAAGAGAAATGACGCTGTCTTCTTCTTGAAAAAATAGTGAGAAATTTAGTAAATTGGTATGGGGCACTCCATTATTTCAAATGAATTGCTTCACAGAATAGTCAAGTTTGTCACTTCTCCTGTAGCCCATCCGGGATTTTACGAAATAAAGAGCCAGCACGAAAAAGGAGAGCGACGTTGTCAAGAAAAGATCCTTCAAAGTTTTATCACCAGGACGTCCTTTTCCTCTGGGCATTGTCGGGGACGCATTAAAAATCGTCCATTTAATGTGTCCCCTTCCCATCTTTTAATCAATAAAAGAGTCACCCCTGATAGGGAACACTTTTGAGGGAAGCTCCGAAGGGAAGTCATAAAATAGCCCTCCCCTTTGGAAGGATGTCAAGTCTCTCGGCAGATGTCTCACTACCTGACTTCCCCTCTCTGGTGCAGATGGTGGAGATGCACTGGAGTTCAGCCCTGCGAGAGTAGGCCGACACGTAAGGTGGAAGAGGAGAAGACGAACACTAGGGCAATGAATTGGAATCCATTTGAATGCCAGCTGTGCTTGGAACTCATTGCCAATGACAAGTTGATGGCACAGTGTGCCGACAATCAGAAAGGTGCTCTATCTGGAAAGAGGTTCTAATGAATAAGTTTAGGGTGCTTAGAGTATCCATTTTGAATCCTTCTATTCTGGTCATTGTGAATGGTTTGGTTTGGTTTGTCGCTCTACGGTCATCTTGTGCACACTTTAGGCTAAACAGACCACGACCTACAGTTTAACGTGGATTCCGAACCATTAACAACATCCATGTCACTGCCAGGATTCGACATTGTCAATGAGTAGAAAGTTAAGCTAATTGGTTGACCACTTCTTTTAACTGCTTTTAAGGCATTCCATTGACTACTACTACTACACCACACCACACCACATCACTGTGTCTTAGAGCTGAGTTGCCCCTTTTACAATTTGGGAATGATGTGGGTGAGAAGAAGTCTGATTGGGCTCTGTGACGCTCTACGGTCATAGGAGACCGGGACCTACGGCTTAAAGTGGATTTCGAACCGCTACAAACATCCATGGCCCCACCGGGATTCGAACCCGATAAATGTGGTACACAGCGCCAGAGCGCTAGTCACTCGGCTGTCAGGATCCCCCTCATTCCTTTGACTGCAGGATGTTCACGAAAAAGTAAGGTTACATCAGAATCCTATACACCGAAGTGATGCTGTCATTGTCATAAAACTGAGTTGATAGCACACCGAAGAAAATTATTTTCTTCATGTAGTCCATTAAGAAGTTTTTGTAAAATAAATGGAATTTCTTTAATATAATATCGTACATCAATTTATCAATGATAAGGAAGTTAAGTTAACTGATTGATCTCTTCTTTTAACTAATTTCAAGGCATTCCTTAAGATTGGAGAATGCTCACCAAAAATTAAGGTTACATCGAAATTCTGTTCGCTGAAGTGGTGCTATCCTTGTCATAAAACTGAGTCAGTTCCTAACCGAAAAAAATTAATTTTTGTCATGCAATCCGTTAATCGGGTGCTGATGGCCGAGTGGCTAACGCTATGGCTCTCGATGCCCCAGGTTTCTGGTTCGAGTTCCGGCAGTGCAATGGATGTTTGGAGTGGTTCGGAATTCATGTTAAGCCGTAGGTCCCATTCTAATATGACTGTAGAACTTTGGGCCAGGGTTGACATCCCTACCCGTAAAATGAAAGCATCGCCTGCCTCGAAATCTGTCAGCAGGAAGATTGCCTTGGCCCACCATGGGGCTATTACGTCAATGAAGTAATATAATAACGTCAATATAATAGCGGGCAATGAAATAATATAATATCATACGTAAGATTATCATTGAGAAAAAAGTTAAGCCAACCCATTGATCTCTCCCTTTAAGGCATTCCATTGACTTGTACACAAAAATTGAGGATACACCTGGAACCTGTTCAACCTACTGGTGCTATCATTGTCATGAAACTGAGTTGGTCCTCTTGCTAAGTTGGTGAAACACCGAAATAAAATTATTTCCTTTATGTAATCCATTCATCAATTTCTGTCAAATAAATGGAAATTTAAAATAAGTAAACTCTGAACAATACCTAGGTGAACGTCTTTGTTAGAAATTGTTAAAAATATCATTTGTTGGTAAAATTTTAAATTGATTTTTATTACGATATTAAATTCTATACAATGAAAAAACATTAGATTAAAGAAGAATAGCCGACTTGCTCATTTATCTGATTAATCGCTACCTCATGCCAAATTAGTCAGGATCTTTGTGTATACACATACGTATGCATGTATCATCCATACTATTTACAGATGAATCTTGTTAATTTAGCACAAAATGTAATTAGATATGAAATAACATTAATATAAGTATAAAACTTTAGATAAAATTCATATATATATTTTTTTTAATTCCAACGCCTATTTCAAATAAAATATTTATTTTCAATCATATTCACTCAAGCTCTTCAACTTTTAAAATTTTATTAAACAGTCAAATTATAGTATTAATCATTTATTCATAGAATTTTCAAAAATTCATAGAATTGGTGAAAAATCATGGAATTTTCAATTGCTGCACGTCCTGCCTTTGATTATTTCAAAAAAGGAAATGGTAGATATAAAATGATATCATTTTCTTAACATATCTGTACAAGGTGTCTAAAAGATTTAATAAATTATCTAGGTCTTATAGGGTGGAATATTTTCATGTTTTAAATAAATTATCAATTTGATTTATCTGAAAGTTATTCTCTATTGGTATGACTAAAATATACAGAAACAAGCCAACAAAAAAAGACACGCTTCTCTTAATGTTTTCAATAGTTGAAAATGGATAAATCACAGCTTTATTACTAAAAATTGCTTAAATAACTAATTTGTTTGACACGAACACAATAACAAGAGGCATCTTTTTGTAAATCGTCTTAAATCATTTAAATTTATAACTTTAGTTAAAAAATTTATTTGTTTTAAAGGAATTGTACACCTTCCTTAAATGACAAGAAAAGTAAATTGTTTATGTAGTAAAATATGAAACTTTTAAATTATTTATTCATTCAGTCAAAACTGTTTTGGCATTACTATAGATTCCGACAATGATTTTTCTTCTAAACATAGCTACTAGGTTTTCGTGGCAATTTATTGTAAAAATTGTTTGAAACTAAATTGTCAACATTTGTTGTTTTATCAATAAAGTTTTTTAAAAAAATGAATGTAAAAAATTTTAAATAAATTTTGTAATTTACCTCTGTTTTTTATTAAAATAATTATTTTTATATTACATAAAAAAATGTTAGATATCCATTTCTTTATCCCATCATTACAGAAAAGTATACAAATATTTTCATATTTGTGAAAGTATCAGTTTTCTTCTTAAGAGTTTCCTGTTTTTAATTTTTCATATATTTTCAAGATCCTCATCATAAATATTTAAACAAGTACTGGAAATATCAACAAATATTAATTTATTATTTACAAAAATTTTATATTGAAATTAAAATAACACAAAAATAAAAATTAGATATTTATAAAAAACAACTTTTTAACTTTGTTAAAGTTATAAATAAATTGTTTTCTGCGTATTGTAAAGAAAAAAGTTTTTGATGTCTTAGTGCTTTAAAGATTGATATTTTAATTTATTATGGATAGATTAACTTATTTATTTATGATTGATTTTTTTGATACTTTAATGCTAAAAAAAACCCAATAAAATGGTATTTTTTAAAATAATTTCTAAAAATTATTCTTAAAATTATAAAAAAAAATTCTGCAGTAATAAGAAATATCAAATAATGAAGTTTAAACTTTAATCAAATCTCCAAGTTTTTATTCTTTCGTTTTAGAAGCTAATTTTAAATATTATCTCACTATTTTTTTATTCAAAATTTAAAAAAATAATTTTTTTTTTTTTAATATTTGAAAATTAAAACCAAAGGTTATGTATATGTATATGTAAAACGAAAAGCATCCGTCTGCAATTATTTAAACTTCACAAGTCCCGTAAAAGTTTTCAAATAAATTAAATAATTTCGCTTAGTTTAATTTATGAATTTTTGCAAATAAAATAGCTCTCAGCTTGTATTCATTCAGGATATAGAAATGCCAAACCTGAATGAATCAGGTTTGGTATTTATTAAATAATCTGTATTTATTAATAATAATTTATTAAATAAAAATAACAATAATACTATTTTTATTTATTTGAAATTTTAAAAAAAAAAATTTATTGATCAAACAGCAGTTGTTGACAGAATAATTTTTGCAAATAAAAAAAGCTCTCAGCTTGTACTTATTCAGGGTATAGAAATACCAAACCTGAATAAATCCGGTTTGGTATTTATTAAATAATTTGTATTTATTAATAATAGTTTATTAAATAAAAAAAATATTTTAATTTATTTGAAACTGAATAACCTGAATAAATCAGGTTCGGTATTTATTAAATAATCTGTACTTATTAATAATAATTTATTACATAAAAATAATAATAACAATATTTTAATTTATTTGATTTTTTTTTAAAAAAATGTATTGCTAAAAGAGCAGATGTTGACATTTTAGTTTCAAACAATTTTTGCAAATAAAATAGCTCTCAGCTTGCATTTATTCAGGATATAGAAATAATAATAATAAATCAGGTTTGGTATTTATTAAATAATGTGTATTTATTAATAATAATTTATCGCATCAAAATAATAATAATAATATTTTAATTTATTTGAAATTTTTTTTAAAGAATGTATTGCTAAAAGAGCAGATGTTGACATTTTAGTTTCAAACAATTTTTGCAAATAAAATAGCTCTCAGCTTGCATTTATTCAGGATATAGAAATAATAATAATAAATCAGGTTTGGTATTTATTAAATAATGTGTATTTATTAATAATAATTTATCGCATCAAAATAATAATAATAATATTTTAATTTATTTGAAATTTTTTTTAAAGAATGTATTGCTAAAAGAGCAGATGTTGACATTTTAGTTTCAAACAATTTTTGCAAATAAAATAGCTCTCAGCTTGCATTTATTCAGGATATAGAAATAATAATAATAAATCAGGTTTGGTATTTATTAAATAATGTGTATTTATTAATAATAATTTATCGCATCAAAATAATAATAATAATATTTTAATTTATTTGAAATTTTTTAAAAGAATGTATTGCTAAAAGAGCAGATGTTGACATTTTAGTTTCAAACAATTTTTGCAAATAAAATAGCTCTCAGCTTGCATTTATTCAGGATATAGAAATAATAATAATAAATCAGGTTTGGTATTTATTAAATAATGTGTATTTATTAATAATAATTTATCGCATCAAAATAATAATAATAATATTTTAATTTATTTGAAATTTTTTTTAAAGAATGTATTGCTAAAAGAGCAGATGTTGACATTTTAGTTTCAAACAATTTTTGCAAATAAAATAGCTCTCAGCTTGCATTTATTCAGGATATAGAAATAATAATATATCAGGTTTGGTGTTTCTATATCCTGAATAAATCCTTAAAAAAAAATTAATTGAATGGACAGTGATTTTTTTTTCCACCTGGTTCAAATCCTTGTCGAAGAAGGATGCATAACCTGATTAGAAGGACATGCACCACGAAAATCCAGGACAACAGAGAGGATCTTCAGTTTTTCTTCTCTCAAGAAAAGTGTATCCTCTTCCCCCCTTACAATGCACCCCCCCCTTGCGAAAAGCCCACACCTCTTCCTCAATCCCATTTCCACCTTTTGTACTTGTGCCCTGTAGTACTCCAGCACACGCGCCACTTGCCATCCGGTTCCCCATTGGTCCGAACCCATGGTCCGCGGATGCAAAAACTAATCTTTGTTCCATCCACCCCTCTTCCTCCTTTTATCGTTTGGCCTTTGTTGCAGGCTGCTGTCTTGAGCACGTAGTGATTTTACATTATAGTTCGTGTGCGAGCAGATGGTTTTGGCATATACCTGCACGCGCCAGATGGTGCCGGGCGCGTGGCATCTTCTAGGTGCGCGTGCGTCAGGCATTTGCATTCCATTTAGCACGGTGTACGATTATTTTTTTTTTTTTTTTCTATAAGTGCCTTGCACCCGGCGTACGTCATTACGATCTACGCACACACTGTGTCATGCGCGCATACCTGTGGACTCATTCCAGCACACAAGTCTTGATGACCAGTAAACAAACATGAAGCAATTTTATCATCCAAACAAAGTATGGAAATCGTGTTTTTAAGGGATTTTTTGATCAAAATGCTTCGCGAACCAGCTTAAGGCAAAACAAATATTTTATCGTAATTGAATCAGAAATTGTTGATTCGTATCGCACTCGAATCAAAACAGGTTAAATCACGATTCAATGCAAATAGCATCCGAGTCTATTGATAGAAGAAATTTATGACAATCAATGCGCATATTTTGTGAGTTGAATTTGATAGATAGATATTTATTATGATATTTATTTTTAGGAGATATTTATAAATACGTGTTGCGTCGTCTTCTCCTTTTTTAAACCTTTTTTTAAAAGTGTTTTACAATACTGAATATTAAAAATTTATATTATCTTCCTGTCCATGTTTGTACTAGACAGCAAGTCACTATGATTTGTTATTATCAAGAAATGAAGATGCATCTCTCACGATATCTAAGCTAAATTTATTTATACTTTTATATTTTTGAAATAATTTCGTATCATCAAACTATTGCGTTAGTGCTTCTGTTCTATTTTCCTCACTTTTCATGCAAATGGAGGCTATTTCCTATTTTTCCTTTTCCCATTTTTCCTTATTTTCCTGATGACCAATTGGCTAGCGCTCTGGCCATTAATGCCACAAGCTTCAGGTTCGAAAATAATATATTTATATTCCTTAGTAAATATTAATATTTTCAATGAAAATCAATGCTCAATTTCATTTAGTGTTTAGTAAATATTAATATTTTTAATGAAAATCAAAGCTGAATTACATTTATTGTTCAGAAAATATTAATATTTTTAATGAAAATCGATGCTCAATTATTTTATTGTTTAGTAAATATTAATATTTTTAATGAAAATCGATGCTCAATTTCATTTATTGTTTAGTAAATATGAATATCTTTAATGAAAATCGATGTTCAATTTCATTTTCTCTAGGCATCACAATAAAATTAAATCTCAATATTGTGGATTAATCCTGTTTCCAAAGAATCCGAATTTCACCAGAGTCATTCTTAAGTTAAATATGAACTTGCTACTGCACTTGGGGACATATGTATGGATTTTTTTTTCTTTACATTTCAAATGAGCAGGCTGTTGAAACTTAGTTAACAGGTGATATTTTTCTCTAGAGAAGTCAGACGACATGAGTTTAGAACAAACAGCCTCTTTTTTTCTGCTGCTCACCACCTTTCCACCAAGAGAGGCAGCAGGCAGATTTTTCTGCAAGGAGGCAGCTTGTACTTTGGAATTGCAATCGACAGGTTTTCGGCGGACGCAGATGTTCCTCGGAGCCACCAGCTTTTCGCTTCCTCTGGGAGAGGGGGTCGAATTGAGGAAGGAGTGCTGTTGGAAAAACATCCGCCCCGAACCCTACTTGCTGTCGCGAGGATTTAAGAAAGTAGGAAATCTTCGAAAGAACAAAGGAATTACTACTGTGTCCAAAAAATAAGACATAATTTTCAATTTAAAATGGCTTATGGAATTTCAATTATTATTTTTTCTACTTTTAGGTTGTCCTTGACATCTGTGTGAAATTTCACATCAAAATATTCATTAGTGTTTGAGTTATGCTTGGTTTTGGGAGACGCTAAAACTGATTCCGGCTGATTTTTTTTAAATGTCTGATTGAATTAAGCAAAGAACTTGCATTCAATTTTTGTTTGCGGAAACGTATAGAATGCTGCAGAAGGCAATCGGCGAGCATTCTCTACATCGGAAAGAACTGTTTACAAGTGGTATAAACAGTTCAAAGAAGGCAGAGAACGTGTTGAAGACGAAGAGGATCGACCATCGACCTCAATCGGCGAAGCTCACGTCCAAAAAATTAAAGATTGGGTGTTTGCAAACCATCGATTTACAGTTAGAGACCTTGCTCATGATGTTGGAATTTCAAAAGGATCGGTCCATTCCGTTTTGGGCCTCAAATGCGTCAAATCTCGATGGGTACTCGACTGAATGCTCGCTGATTCTTGGTGACTTTTTCGCCAAAAATGAAATCCATATCGTTCCACAACCACCGTATTCACACCGTGCGACTTCTGGCTATTCCTTAAACTCAAAAACCCATTCCGGGGACACGGTGTTTAGTCGATTGAAGAGATTCAACGTGAATCGTCGCGCGATTTGAAGGCCATCCGTGCCGATGACTTTTTAGCATGCATTGAGGATTGGAAAAATATCGGCATCAGTGCATTATGTCCGGAGGGATTACTTTGAAGGCCATGAAATAAATTTGGTAGAATTAATAAAGAATTTTTGAAAAAAAAAATAATTCGTCTTATTTTTTGGGGGCACAGTAATAAGCGGAGAAAAGTCAGTAGTTAGGGTTTCAAAAATGAATCATTAATTGTTTTGGTTTGCAGTGATTTGATATAATTCGTCAATAAAGTGACAGATTTATGATAGAATAAGCGTTTGACAATATTCTAAAAAACCCGACTCAAGGGCAGGAACAATTTATGCGGATAGTGTGCAAGAGATCGAGATTTAATTTGTTTGGTTTGTCGCTCTAAGGTCATTTTGTGCGCACTTTAGGCTAAACAGACCGAACCTACAGCTTAACGTGTATTCCGAACCACTCAAAAACATCAATGCCACAGCCAGGATTCGAACCTGCAGCCTGTGGTACCAAAAGCCAGAACGCTAGCCAATTGGCCATCAGGCCGCGGCGTAGATTTGAATTTACTGGAGACATCCGTTGTAGTCACTACTTTCAGAAACGAAAAGATTCAATGGCGAGTGGTGTAAAGCATCTTGCATCGACAGTCAGATTGACTGGGGGAAATTTTCCGGGTTTTCTCATATACGGCACGTACACGAGGTGCAGTTGCCCGGAAGGCACTGCCATTCTGTCTACAACCTGTCGGTGGGCTGTTCACCAAATAATTGCGGATCTTGGTGCATTGGAAAAATTTGATGTTTTTTTATGCCATCCTTATTTTAAATTTGTTTATTTATCAATTTAATTTAGATTTTTTTGAAATCCAATGCAAATTTTTTTAATGGAATAACACAGACATCATATACTATTGGTTTATGAAATTAAAAAAAAAAAATTTTTTTATATAATATATATTAACATATGTCTATATTTTTAAAGCTAGGATTTATTTGGATGATCTGAGATTAAAATTAAGATTTAATTGCTATATTTTTAAGAATAGTGTTATATTTTTAAGGATACATTAAACATTAAAGAAAAAATTTAAAATTTTATGGAATGTAACTTTAAAAAAATATTTATTAGAAAGTTTATAAATAAGTTAAAAACAAAATGTTAAAAAAAAATTTTAATTTTGTCTGCAATTTGTACGTCTAAAAGTTGCTTATTTTAAAATATGAATGTAAAATTTATTCATTGATCTAAATAATTGTATGCATTTATTCATATACTTAACTAATGTATGTCACAAAAGTAATAAAATTTAATATTTGCCGCCAGGCAATTTCTAAAATAAATGAAAAATAACTAATAATTATAGTTACTTTTTTAAACTGTAAATAATTCTGTAAGTAGAATGAAAAATTTATGTAATTACATAATTTAAAAAAAATTAAAACTAACTTGATGGAAGCAGGTGTGATACAGAATCATTCTTTTTATAAAATGCATTGACTATCTCTTTTTTAAATGAGTCGTTCTGTTTTAAAATACCTTTCTGAAAATGTGTTAGAAAAACATATGAAAATACACACACACACACAAAAGAGAAAGAAAAAAATATTTCAACTAAACCACATTAATGAAACAAAGTTAAATTATTAAATTATAAACACGAATTGGAGGTTCTTTTTTTTCAATTCCTACTATTAGTTCACACTCTCCCTCTATATATCTTGTTCACATTTTCAATGGTTCATAAAATACTCGTGAAGGTGAAGAATGCAAGTTCAATTCAACTTGCAGTGAATGACACTTGATGTTAATACAGTTTCTACAAATATTAATTCATTAATAAAAAATAAGTGAAATAAAATTTTTCTTTGTTGACCTAAGTAGGAATTGACTTTAAGTAATTTTTTTTTTTTTTTTATATTACTCGTTTAACTTTCTATTTATACTCTTCATTATATATAACAATAACACTATCATTTCTTTTTATTATTTATTTATCTATTTTAAGATTGAGAGATACATAGTTAAAAACTTGATTAACATTTAAAAAAAGGGAATAGTTAGGACTTCGCAGAAGAAAACGCTTCCTCTGTTTACAAAAGGCTCTTGCTTCCTAGGTAAAAAAGGAGTCATGCTTCGCATAATCATAGCTTCATTAAGCGTTTTTCTTCCTCAAGGCTCTTTTCTGAAGAGAAGGCACATCAGATGGCACGCGCCGAGCACACTCGTCTGATGCCAGGTGTCTGACGCGCGCGCGTGTCTTTGCTAAAACAACAGGATGACAGAAGCGCTCTCATAAACATTCTAACAGCCTCGCTGCCCCCAAGGGCCACAGGAAGTTGCAGAAGTTCCTCGTCACCTGCCCCCTTTCTCGCCCTGACCCCAACCTTCCTTCGTCCTGGCAGCAGCATCTTCTGCTACTTCTTCTACCCCTTGATGAACACGCATTAAGGCACTCATTAAGGACTTTCACTCAGACAGAATGCCAGATTCGTCCCCATCTGTCCGCGAGATCCGCTGCGCATACAGAGTTACGCATTACATACTTGGTTATGCAGTGGACGCAGCGTCCTGCAGGGGCTAAGTTTAGACGGTGGTAATGGGTTGTTTCAACCTTCCAGGCTCATCGTTCCTGCACGCGTATCAGGAGTGAATGATCGGAATTGGGGATTGGGATCAGCAATGTTCAACAAATTAAAAAGAGGCCATCTGGTTAGGAAATTTGTATAAGCGATATCGATTGATACTCGTTCGATATCTGATAATAAAAAGCAATTAAGTAATAGTTATTCATTTTTTTTTTCTGGGGAACTGTTTTTTTAATTTGATAACTATGTTAATAGTTCAGAAAATTTGTCTGGATGTGGCTCAATGGGCAAAATGGGCTCTGTTACTTATTAGCATGAGATATGAGCATTGCATTAAGACATGGGCCTGAATGGCCGAGTGGCTAGCGCTCTGGCACTCGGTATCACAAGTTTCGGGTTCGAGTCCCGGCGGTGCCATGGATGTTAGGAGCGGTTCGGAATCCACTTTAAACCGAAGGTCCCGGTCTAATAGGATCGTAGAGTGTTGCGGGGGCATTGTTACTCCGCGTCCGTGGCTTATGTTCAAGTTACACGCCCCCCTGGGTATTGCAAAGTGAGTAACGTCGGTGCAGCGCTTGCCTTAAGGCATCCAAGACAAAGCTGCCTAAGTGTTTGCCAGCTGCATTAGAAAGAAAAAACTTATTAGCATCAGAAGTGCCTAATCTTTCAGATTCCTTGTTGGGCATCATTTGAGCGTGTGATCCGATATATATATATATATTTAAGATCCTCTGACGCTCGGTACCATAGATCTCGGGTTCGAGTCCAGGCCGTGCCATGGATGTTTATAGTGGTTCGGAATCCACTTTAAACCGTAGGTCCCGGTCTCCTATGACTGTAAGAGCGTCACGGAGCAAAAGTAAGACTTCTACCTACGGGCGCTCCATCACAACAGAAGCTGCTTCCTTCCCCTTCAACCATAAGTCCATACGGATTCGTGGGCTTGGTCTAGATTAGATATCTACCAAGTGGGATAAGTAACAACAACATTGTTATTTGTTTTATTATCTCTTTAGCAGGTTGCAGTTCCCCTATACATATAAGTTTTTCTTATGAATTATGAAAGTATTTAATGAATTCTATTTTAAAATAATAGTATTTAATATTCTTTAAACACATTATGGAGACAGAACTGCAGTTATTATTATTATTAATAATAATAATAGTAATAGCAACAAAAGATTTAAATAGCAATTATGAGTAATTTATTTTGAACTATAATATTTCTTACTAAGCTTCTTAATTTCTTACTAAATAAATATCTCTATAAAAAATATCTCTTAATCTTTTAATAAGTAAGTAAATATTACTTACTTACTAATTATTTTTTACTTATTTACTGTCTCGTAATTAACTAACACGAATGTTTCCAATTATTTTTTAATTTGAATAAATATTTCTTACTAAATTTATTTTTCTTACTAAAAATATTTAAACTTATTCATATATTTTTAAAACGAATACTTGATGTATAGTTTCGAAATAATAAAGACATTTTTTTTCAAATAGAAAGTTTTGGCACTTCTATATTATATTAATTCATCATAAAGGACTTATAAATGTAGTATATAAAAACCGTAAAAAGCTGCTAAAAAATTATAATTTTAATCTTGATTCAGCTACTCTAAGAACCAATCGATCTAGAAAGATTTCAGTGATTTATTTTGATTTAAATCAAAAACTTTTTTGATTGTATTTAAATTTTTGATGATAGTTGTTATGATCAAATTAGTTCAATATTTAGTTACTGAAAGCAATCATGACGCATTTATATCAAAAGAAAAAGACGAAAGCCAAATTTGATAAAAGAATAAACAAGTAATATAAAAAAACATTTTTTAGAATCAATTCTTACTTTTTTTTCACTATATTGCAAAAAGTCCTTTATAAATTGATAGATACATGCAACTTAAATCTAAAAAAATATAATTAATTAATTAAATTTAATGAATGAATTAATATTTAAAAAGACTGTATTAACATCCAGTGTCATCCACTACAAATTTCAAAAAAATGCATTTGAACCTGAGTGGATGAATAAAAAGTATTTTATAAACGATTGAAAATTTGAACAAGATATATATAGAAAGACTGTGAACTAATAGTAAGAATTGAAAAAAACCCAAGACTTTACTTTTTTTTTTTAAGAATGTATTCGTTAAATATGAACGACCGAATGTATATTTTTTATATATTTTTTGTATACTTAAAAAAAGTATAAAAATATTATAAAATATAAATATATCATAATAAAAATAAAATATAAATATGCAAATATATTATAAAAATAACCATTGTTATCAAATGTTCAGTATATATCAGATTGCCAAAGGTGTGAAATTAAAATACAACCCACTAAACCACTAACCCACCAACCCTACCAATTTTTGCTAGTATAATATATTAAAAAAAAAAAAAAAAAAAAAACTTCTAAAATAAAATGGAATTCATTTTTTTAATTTCTGAATTGATTTTCTTAGCGTTCTTTTTACTATTATTAACAACGTATATACCAAAATAAATCATTGCAGTTTATTTTGAATTAGTTGGAAGATCAAATAATATCATTAATAAGAACTAATACAAACTTTTTAGAGATATTATTACACTGAATAGAATGAGTTGGGCCGGTCATCTCATGAGAATGGAAAGTGACAGAGCTGCTTTGAAGGTTTTCAATGCAATCCCCTTTGGACAACGACCAAGGGGAAGACGATGGGTCGACTGTTTAGACTCTGATTTTGATGTTATTAAGATCAAAAACTGGTGGTTCACGGCCAAGAGGAGAACAGCCTGTCTGGATCTTTTAAAGAAGACCAAGGCCCACAACGGGCTGTCGAGCCAGTCATGATGATGATGAATAAGAACTAAAGATCATTTGTACTTAAAATATAACCCACAGAATCTTATTATCAATTCAGTCATTAAGCTGCATATATTTCATCCGATCGAATATTTTATGAAATACAAAATATCCAACATTTTTATTAAAAAAAAAAAAAAAAAAAAAAAAAAAAAAAAAAAAAATCATCTTACCAAATGATCACTGCTCTGAAAAGAAAAAAAAAATTCTAAAGAAATTTCTGCACCATGCCTACAAACTTTTTCACAAAAATTCTGAAAAAAAACCTTTTATTTTCTTTCACATCAAATAGCGCTGGTAGAAAAGAACAATAAATTTGTGGGAAATGGAGGCGGATCCTGCCATGTGAGAATCTTCTCATGCTACCTTATTTCCCCTTGTCTAACATTTAAAAAGCATTTTCTGTTTGGGGTCTCTTTTCCAAGTAACTTCATTTTGCCACACATCAAGCCGTAAGGGAAAAAAACTTTTCAAGAAACAGCAGGAAAAAAAAGTGCACCAAGTCTGTTCTTGCTTGCTTTTTCATTTCATAAGACTGTGATGATGACCGCATTCGAAATGCATAGGGTGTGCTAATGACTTTATAGGGAGGGCATATCAGACCTAAATGATCCGTGACTCTCTGAAAGACCCTCTCTAGAAACCAAAATGCTTTTTTTTATTTGGCTTTTGATTCTTTTTGCTCACACTTTGGGTTGTCATCAACAAATTTGTCGATAAAGCAGACATCATCTTTTCCTGTTTGAGAAATAAACGACGAAGAACAGTGGCAGAGCAGCAAGTAAATTGGAGTGAGTGGGTGGGAGCAGGTTATCTGATGATCTTTCTTTGGGAAGTTATGAATGGTGTTTGCTGATCATTATGGTTTATTATGTGGTGGAGTTGAAAGAAATGTGCTTTCACACGTTTCAGGACTCCTGGGCAGTGGACCTTGTTGGAAATGAGACTGATATGAATGGATTTTTTTGAGGGATGGTATTTGAAGTTATGGAGGAAACATTTTCAATTTTTTCTTTTTTTGACTCAGAATTTTCTTTTGATTCATTTATAATCTTTCATTTTAATAAACAGTGTATGAAAGTTATCGTTACAGCTTTTGATACTCAATAAAATCTGAATGAAATAAGATAGAAGAGTTAGTTACAGGACCTTTTTGGAAAAAAGGTAACAGACCATTTAGAAGATGGATTTTAAAAACAATGATGATGGAGGAAACTTCTTCAGTTTTTCTTTTTTTCAATTCCTACTATTAATTCACACTCTCCATATATGTATATTTATATATCTTGTTCACATTTTCAATCTTCCATAAAATACTTTTGATTCATCCACTCAAGTTCAAATGCATTTTTTTTAAATTTGTAGGGGATGGCCCTGGATGTGAATGCAGTTTTTTCAAATATTAATTCATTCATTAAACTTAATTAATTAATTGAAGAACTGGACTGCTCGAAACTCACCGGAAAGGTTCCTTGCAATAATGAAGCATTACAAGAGATGGATAGAATGAGAAATTAGAGACCACTATCAGCTTCATAAGTTAGAAACGAAAAAAAAAAATAAATAAAAAGCGAATAAATAGTAACAAACAAAAATAATAGTTCAGCACCCTATATAGAAAGGAAAATGGATTCGCTTTCTATTTTGCCACTTAATAGTGTGATTCTGTCGTATGTATATACATATTTATATTAATTGTAATTATTTAATAAAAAGTAACTAAAATAAAAAAAATTTTTGTTGAACTAAGTAGGAATTGACTTTAACATTTTTTTTTATTACTTGTTGATTCAGAAATTTTGTTTGATTCATTTACAATCTTCCCTTTTAGTAGGAGAGTCATCGTTACAGCTTTTAATACTCAATAAAATCCAGCGACGAATTTAGGTTTAGGCCCGCGAGGCCCGGACCTAGGGCGGCAAATTTTTAGGGGCGCCAAAAATTTGAAATCGATTTTGTTTTTTATCAACTTTAAGATCGAATTTTAATGCTTCTTTTTTTGCTTTGACAACCTTAAGTTGTCAATGTTTAAAGGGTAGACAGTCGCATACTATTCAAACGATTTAGAAGAAGTATTAAGTAATGAGTGCATTCGCCTGCAGTGTTACTTGGAGCAATTACAAGAAAATAACATAGATATAAGCTCTGCATGAATAATAACGAATTCTTACATTCACGTGATCTCTGCGATATGTATCCAAATATAGATATCGGATTTACGGATTTATTTAAGTATTCTTGCAACAAATTGTTCTGAAGAAAGATCGTTTTCCACCTTGAAAAGAGTGGAAAATTATTTACGTGCAGGCTCAATAGATTGGCTCAATGCACTTGCATTGAAACACAACGAGTTCAAGAAGTCAAGTATGAGGATGTCATGAATACTTTCGCACGCATGAAAGCAAGGAACAAATATATTATAGGATTCATTAGATAGATAGGGTTTATTTCTTAATTAAAAGCAATTTATTCTAAATTGTATGTTTAGTTGTTATGCCAATATATACACTGAAGCGACAAAAGTCATGGGATACCTCTTAATATCGTGTCGGCCTTCCTTTCGCCCGGCGAAGTGCAGCAACTCGACGTGGCATGGACTCAACAAGTCGTTGGAAGTCTTCTGCAGGAATATTGAGCCATGCTGTCTCGATAGACGTCCATAATTGTGAAAGCGTTGATGGTGCAGGATTTTGGGCACGAACAGACCTCTCGATGATGTCCCATAAATGCTCGATGGGATTCATGTCGGGCGATCTAGGTGGCCAGATCATTCGTTGGAATTGTCCAGAATGTTCTTCAAACCAATCGCGAACAGTTGTGGCCCGGTGACATGGCGCATTGTCATCCATAAATATCCCATCGTTGTTTGGGTACATGAAGTCCATGAATGGCTGCAAGTGATCTCCAAGTAGCTGAACATAAGCATTTCCAGTCAATGTTCGGTCCAGTCGCACCAGAGGACCAAGTCCATGCCATGAAAAAACAGCCCACACCATTACGGAGCCACCACCAGCTTGAACAGTGCCTTGCTGACAGTTTGGGTCCATGGCTTCGTGGGGTCTGCGCCACACTCGAACCCTACCATCAGCTCTTACCAACTGAAATCGTGACTCATCGGACCAGGCCACGGTTTTCCATTCATCTAGGGACCAACCGATATGCTCACGTGCCCACGAGAGTCACTGCAAGCGATGTCGTTCTGTCAGTAAAGGCACTCGAGTCGGTCTTCTGCTGGAATAGCCCAAGAAAGCCAAATTTCTCCGCACAGTTCTAACAGACAAGTCCCTTGTACGTCCCACATTGATTTCTGCGGTTATTTGACGCAGTGTTGCTTGTCTGTTAGAATTTACGACTCTTTGCAGACGTCGCCGGTCTCGGTCGTTAAGTGCAGGCGGTCGACCACTGCGCTGTCCATGGTGGGATGTTATGCCTGAAATTTCATACTCTCGGCACACTCTTGACACAGTGGATCTGGGAATGTTGAATTCCCTAACGATTTCCGAATTTTCATGACCCATGCGTCTAGCTCCAACTAACATTCCGCCTTCAAAGTCTGTTAATTCCCGTCGTGCGGTCATCATCACGTCAAAACCTCTTCACATGAATAACTTGAACAGAAATGAAAGCTCTGCGAAAGCACTGCGCATTTATACCTGTTCTACGCGATGCTACTGCCATCTGAAAATTTGCAT
The DNA here is from genome assembly GCA_021605075.1 of Caerostris darwini. NCBI lineage: Eukaryota > Metazoa > Arthropoda > Arachnida > Araneae > Araneidae > Caerostris > Caerostris darwini. The sequence goes on from BPLQ01004772.1 coordinate 310,899, forward strand.
ATTGCTATGCCATGACTTTTGTCACTTCAGTGTATATGTATATTTAATTCATGCCTAAATTCAATACCTAAATTTAATTCGAATCCATTATCACTATTCGTACTATTATTATATATAAGGGCGTCAAATTAACTTGGACCTAGGGCACCATCGAACCTAAATCCGTCACTGATAAAATCCTTAATGAAATAGGATAAAAGAGTTACAGGACCTTGTTGAAAAAAGGAAACGCATATTGCTGCACATACGGTTTGGTTTGGTTGGTCGTTCTACGGTCATCTTGTGCACACTTTGGGCTAAGCAGACCGGGACCTACAGTTTAACGTGGATTCCGAACCACGAACAAACATCCATGCCACCACCAGGATTCGAACCTGAAGCCTGGGATACCAAAGACCAGAGCGCCAGCCACTTGCTCACCAGGCCGCCAAGCTGCTACACATATGAGCATGAATAGTATTTTTAAGAAATAGTACTGAAAAATCAAGGAAGTATTTTCAGATTTCTTTTCTTGATTTTAAAGATTCTTTCGAATCATTTGCAACCTTTCCTTTTAATATATTATATACAGGGGACACGGGAATTATTTTTAAAACATTTGATATTCAATAAAATCTAAATGAAGCAAGGTAGAAGAGTTACAGGCCCTTTTTTGGAAAAGGTAGCAGAATTTTTGGAAAAAAAGGTAACAGATCTTGTTGGAATATCATACAAAATAATGTTGAGAAACATTGAAATATCTACTTAATTCATTTCCCTGAATGAATTAACCAGTTATACCGTTGAAAGTTATCCATCTTATGTGGAAGTGAGTAGAGTTCATAGTGTCAGTTACACGAAAATACTACTACTACACCACACCACATCACATCACTGTGCTTAGAGTTGCCCCATTACAGTTCAGGAATGGTATGGGTCAAAAGTCTGATTGGGCTCTGTCATGCTCTATGGTCATGTGAGACCAGAACCTACAGTTTAAAGTGGATTCCGAACCATTACAACAACCATGGCACCGTCGGGACTCGTACCCGAAACTTGTGGTACCGAGTGCCAGAGCTCTAGCCACTCAACCAGCAGGCCACCGATTCGAAAACCATAGCAACACTTAGGTAGTTTTTCCCTGAGCAAGATCCTTCCAAGAAGCAGATAATATAATAATAATGATACTAACGCACACTGTAAAGAAATATAGAACACTAAAAATGAAATATAAAAAAATACATAAATATAAACGAAATAAAAAAAATGAAATCACGAAAAAATATTTATTTTACTAGTGTGATTTTGTTTCTCCACTCTTTCACTTAGTTTTTGCAAATTGATCTCCATTTGGGTATTTACTCATAGTAATGGGTGTTGCAGGTGAGCGTCGGTTACGTTTGAGCGTGCTTTGTACAACTTCACCTATGAGTCTGTTATCAACAATCAATTGTGTATATCTAGGGATGGTCACTACGTCCCTGAGGTAACTTAAAGTGAATCATAGAACCTGCCCACGTACCTGATGGCCGAATGACTAGCACTCTGGCACTAGGTACCACAGATTTCGAGTTCGAATCCAGGTGGGGGCATGGATGTTTGTTAGTGGTTTGGAATCCAATTTAAACTGTAGGTCCCAGTCTGTTTAGCCTGAAGTGTACCCAAGATGACGGTAGAGCGACAAACCAAACCTACGGGTTTTGGAAAAAAGTTGATTCCGAACCACTAAAAACATCCATGGCACCGCCGGGATTCGAACTTGAAACCTGTGGTATCGAGCGCCAGGGCGCTAGTCACTCTGCCATTAGGCCCCTTACCCGAGTAAGAAGGCCCTTCCAAGAAGCACGTCCGACGTCAAATGAATTTAAGATGGGGAAAGGACACGGACCCTCACGAAATTCAAGTTCATTAATCCCAGGTAGAAAAAGGAGTTCAATTTTCTCTTTATGGCATCCTATCTGTGTCTGAGTCGGTAAGCAACAGCTGACGCCGTGCACGTGCTAAGGTGTGTTCTTCCTTTTTGCAGTCCAGATGCTCGTGCCCACATAAAAATCCCCTCCCTCGAAAAGGGAAGCCCCCTCCTTAAGGAGAGTCCCTACCCCCGAGGGGAGAGACCCCCGGGGGAAGTGCGGCCCTAAATATATACACATAAAAAAATCCATCCCGATATTTATAGGGTCCGCTCTCAATGTGTCATTGGCTATATAATACGATTAGTGGCGTCAGACAAAGTCGAGGCACAATGCCTAGTAGAAAAGGTAAATTTTAATGGGTGCGTCCGTGCCTAGGCTTCCGGGCCGCGCGATTTGTAAGACTTGCAAATGAAAAATAAAGGGTGGGGTAAGGGGGGAAAGTGATGCTAAATTGTGGTTGAGGGCACGAGCGGAAGCCTCTTCTTCTTCTTTGAGCCATCGCTCTGGCTTCCTATCATTTGGTCATTAATTTGGCATAAAATGCATGCAAACGGGGAGGCAAATTGAGAAATTGAATCATGCAGCGGAAACATGACTTCTTCTGTGGGTCGTGTGCATGTTTCCTATCCTTTCTTCTTTAACTCGCCCTGTAATGGGACTGCAACATGGAAAACGAGAAGCATCCACCGAGTCACAGGAAACGATTTTTAACAGTTGCATCATTTCACTTTAACCATTTACATTTCCAAATGCTAAAGGAAGTGGTGAACAAGACAGCACTGACATTCAGAATGATTCCAAGTGAAGGCGATATCCATAGTGATCACTTTGTTCCACTTGGGGTCAGCGAATTGGCACCTAAGCAAGAGATCACAGGTTCTAGTTTACTGGATGTGTCCATTCCAGTCCTTGCTTTCAGAAACTAGATGACTCAATGGCAGCTCGTATAGATATTTGACATGACAATCAGTGGTGGAAGTTTGAAACCATTGGTAGCATAAATTGCTTCCTTTGGCAGCATCCTTTTTACATCCTTTGGTAGCATGTTTGAATTCTTCGGTAGCGTCATCCTTATGGAATCCTTTGGTAGCTTGAATTGCTTCTTTTGGCAGAATCCTTTTGGTAGCATTTGTGAACCCTTTGGTAGCATCATCTTTATGGCATCTTTTGGAACCATGTGTGAATCCTTTGATAGCTTGAATTACTTCTTTTGGCAGCATACTTTTTACATCCTTTGGTAGCATGTGTGAATCCTTTGGTAGCTTGAATTACTTCTTTTCGCATATTTTGGTGTCATGTGCGAATCCTTTGGTAGCTTGAATTACTTCTTTTGGTAGCATCCTTTTGGCGTCCTTTCATAGCATGTGTGAATCCTTTGTTAGAATGAATTGCTTCCTTTCATAGCATGTGTGAATCCTTTGTTAACATGAATTGCTTCCTTTCATAGCATGTGTGAATCCTTTGTTAGAATGAATTGCTTCCTTTGTATCATGCCAGAATCCTTTGACTGCATCCTTTAACATGGTAGCATCCTTTTGAAATCCTTTGGTATCATGCCCGAATCTGCAAATTAATTAATTGCTAATTTAATTTAATACAATATTTTAAATTATTAAAAGAATTTTTTTTTGTAAAAATATTACTAGAAAGTAGATTAAAAATATTTGCAAACGTTTTGAAAGAAAAGCAAGTGTTAATGGCCATGATATCAATGTAAAAATTTCAAAATCTTTTACTTCATACTTTAAGTAAAAATTGCATTCTTATAGGACTACGAAAGTTAAATTTTTTTTTTCTGTGAAAAGAGCCTAGATTCTTGTCCGTTAGTGGAATCCATTGCAATCATTGCTTTCGGAAGAGGCGAAAGTCAACGACAATTGCGGCAACCTGTTGTAAACATCTCACAAGTAGACGGTGGTCAAAGTTAAAAATATATAGAGAGATATTTACAATATAGTATATATACCACAGGTTTTGGCTTCGAGTCCCGGCGGTGGCATGGTTGTTTGTAGTGGTTCGGATTCCCATTTAAGCAGTAGGTCCTGGTCTTATATGGCCGTAGAGCGTCACAGAGCCCAATCAGACTTCTCACTCACATTATTCTCAAACTGTAAAGGTACAACTCTACTCTAGGCACAGTGATGTGGTGTGGTGTAGTAGTTTTAGCTATGAATTGAACTGAAGTACTTCAAAAATTATTAACAGGCAAGAAAATAACACATCATTCTAGAAAATAAATTAAAATATTTTTTTCCTGTATTTATTAATCTCTAAAATACGTATTTATAATTGTATAATAATAATAATATAATAATATTATGTAGCATATATACTCTCTTTTTTAACATCAAAAAAATATTAAAATCTTAAATTATTTAAATCTGATTATAGAGGGGCCTAATGGCCGAGTGGCTAGCGCTCTAGCACTCGGTACCACGGGTTTCGGGTTCGAGTCCCGGCGGTGACATGGATGTCTGTAATGGTTCGAAATTCACTTTAAACCGTAGATCCTGGTATAATAAGAGCGTTGTGGGGGTAGTGTTACTCGCATCCGTAGTATATATTCAAAGCTACACGTGCTCCCTGCGTGCTAAATGAGTAACGTCTGTGCAGCTCTTGCCTAAGGCATCCAAGACAGTTGTCTAAGTGTTTGCCAACTGCATTTGAACAAAAAAAAAGTTATGAATTAAAGTGGAGTACTTTAAAAATTATTAGAAGCGAGAAAATAACACATCATTCTAGAAAACAAAATTTAAAATATTTTGTTTCTGTATTTATTAATCTCTAAAATAAGCATGTATAATAACATATATTATTTATAATAGAATAATTTCTTTTGTTCTAATGCAAACATTTAGACAATTGTCTTTTTGATGCCTTGAGGCAAGCAATGTTATCCACTTATAGCACTATCCAGGAGGTACGTGGAGCTTGAAGATAAGCTACGGAAACGGAGTAACAATACCTTCGCAACTCTCTACGATCCTGTTAGACCGGGACTTGCGGTTTAAAGTGGATTCCGAACCACTCCAAACATTCATGGCACCGCCGGGAAACTTGTGGTACAGAGGACCAGAGCGCTCATTCATGTCCCATAGCACAATAATATTATTTAGTATTTATACTTTTTTTTTAATTCATGCTTATACAGCTTAAGTATCTATATGCATCTCTCTCTCTCTATATATATAAATTGAAATGATGTAAAAATCGAGGATCTGATACATGAAAAAAAAAAAAAAAACAATTAAACGAAGTGATCGCGTGGATTTAAAATGACGAAAATCAAAAGCAAACTGCATTTCTTAGAATGAAACGAACCCTGTTGTTAAAAAAACATTTGACTTGCACATGAGGCGAGAGATAAACGAAGTAATTCGCAACCATCCTGGGTGGCAGTGAGAATTCGCGGTAATGCAAATATACAAACTCAGCCAAAAAATGTGTGAAGGTGGCATAACAATGGGTTGAAATAAAACTTCGGTCTCTCTTCAGCGAATCTGTTCTCAGGCTTTAATCACTTCTTTTAGCAACACTCGTGAAATACGTGCTCATCTGTTGCCTAATAAAGCGTCTTCAAATTGCCTCTTTCATGGAAAGCCATCCTGAAGGTAATTCGCACCTGAGTTTCGGTTCATCGCGCAGCTAATACGCTTTCTCCCCGAAAGCAATTCGAAAGTGAAACCGATGTTTAATGATTGGTGGTAAAGCCACAGGTGTAAATTTGATTTTCCCAAGCTGAACGTCTGGGGATTGTTTGAGGTTTATGTGGAATTCGATCTTCCATTGGATAATAATGTAAAGTAAATACATAATTACCATAATTTTCTGCCTAAAATTCACACAGTATAGGGTTAACCGAAAAAAATTTAATAAGAATTATAGATCGAAGCTTGCAGTTTGTGGACATTTTTTTCTGGAAGTTTCGTTTTACCATTATTCTATAAGAATCTACTACTACACCACACCTCATCACATCACTGTGCCGAGAGATGAGTTGCCCCTTTACAGTTTGGGAATGATGTGGGTGAGAAGTTTGATTGGGCTCTGTGACGCTCAACGGTCATATGAGACCGGGACCTACGGGAACCACGACAAACATTTATGGTAACTCCGGGACTCGAACCCGAAATCTGGGGTACCGAGCGCCAGAGCGCTAGTCACTCGCCCATCAGGCCTATTCTATAAACATCTAAAAATTGTGGAAACTTTAAGTGAGAGAAAAATGACCAATCTGGTGTTACCATAATCATAAACCGACATTTAATGATTATCGTAAATTTCATTTTTTTAAGTTAACGTTCGTGGATTGTTTGAGGTTTATGTGGAATTTGATCTTCCATGGATCTGGATAATGTAAAATTTATAAATAATTACCATAATTTTCTGCCTAAATTCCACTATGTTGAACCCCTTAAAATTGAATAAAAATTATAGATCAATGCTTGCAGTTTGTGGACATTTTTTTTTCCGGAAGTTTCATCAAAAGTTTTGTTTAACCATACTACTGTGCCCAAAAAATAAGGCCAATTATTTTTTTTTCAAAAATTCTTTATTTATTCTTCCAAATTTATTTCATCGCCTTCAAAGGAATCCCTTCCGGACACAATGCACTTGTGCCAACTTTTTTCCCAGCGGTTTTGTTTTGTTTGGTTTGTCGCTCTACGGTAATCTTATGCACTCGTTAGGTTAAACAAACCGAGACCTACAGTTTAAAGTGAATCCATGGCACCGCCAGGACTCGAACCCGAAACATGTGGTACCGAGTGCCAAAGCGCTAACTACTCGGCCATCAATTTCTCAGCGGAGTCTCCGCAATTTCGCAAAAAAAATTGAAGGCAAGTTCTTTGCTCAATTCATTCGGACATTTCAAAAATCGCCGGAATCAGTTTTGGCATCTCACAAAGCCAAACGTCGCTCAAACACTAATGAACATTTTGACGTCACATTTCACACAGATGTCAAGGTCAGTGCCAGCAACCTAAAAAAGAAATTGAAATTCCCTATGCCGGAATGTTAAATGGAAAATGGGTCTCACTTTTTAGACACAGTAGTATGTTGAGCTGGTCTTATTTCAATGCTTCGCATATGCCGATATACCATCTGATCTCCAACATCATTAAAATGTCAAAAACATAGCATATTACATCATATACTGGGAACAGAAAATGAATCTTTCTCTTAACTTTAAAAAACAAACAAATGATTCATTGAAAATAATATACGTAACTTTACCAAAACTCATAAAGAAAATACAAACAAATACATATAGGTGCCTTTTATCCACAGCGTGGAATGCATTTGCGAAAAAATATTACTGTGTCCAAAAAGTAACGCCCATTTTGAATTTAAAATTCCCGGGGCAATTCAGCAATTTTTTTTTCTCTTTTTTTTTAGGTAGCTGGCACTGTCCTGGACATCTGTGTGAAATTTCACGTCAAAATATTCATTAGTGTTTCAGTGACGCTTGGCTTTGTGAGACGCCAAAACTGATTCCGGCGATTTTTTAAATGCCCGAATGAATTGAGCAAAGAACTTGCATTCAATTTTGTTTGCGGAAACGTATAGAATGTTGCAGAAAGCATTCGGTCAGCATTCCTATATATTCGGAAAGAAATTTTTAGAAGTGGTAAAAACAGTTCAAAGAAGGCAGAGAACACGTCCAAAAAAATTAAAGATTTGGTTCTTGCAAACCGTCGATTTACAATGAGAGACCTAGCTGATGATGTTGGAATTTCAACTGGATCGGAAAATTCCATTTTGGGCCTCAAACGCGACAAATCTCGACGGGTACCGAAAACGTTGATTGCGCCAGCTCACACTGCTTTGATTATTCGTGACTTTTTCGCCATAAATGAAACCCATATCGTTCCCCAACCACCGTATTCCCACCGTGTGACTTCTTGCTGTTCCCTAAACTCAAAAGACCACTCCGGGTATACAGGTTTGAGTTGATTGAAGAGATTCAACTTGAATCGGCCAGCCCTGGCGATGACTCTTTAGCATGCATTGAGGATTGGGATAAAAAGTTGGCGTAAGAGCATTGTGTGCGGAGGGTATTACTTTGAAGGCGATGAAATAAATTTGGTAGAATGCATAAAGAGTTTTTGAAAGAATGATAATAATTGATCTTACTTTTTGGGCACAGTAGTAAGAGATTTTAGGTAATGAATTTGTTCCTCAGATCTGCGTGCTCCAGACGAGCATTGCCATACTTTCTAATTCCAGATGTCTGCTCGTCTCGTGGGAACTCGCGGGAGAGGGTGCCTCCTTTTTGCATGAATTCCAGAGCAATTGTGACTTATTCCCTCTTGCCACTGAATCCACCTGGAATTTAAATTTGAGTCGGGGAAAGAGAGAAGCAGCTATTCGAGAAAAATGTTCATCTGTTTTAGGCACCTGCAGCAGCGATTATTAACCCAGTGGGGATCGATGCGGATCACATGAGTGGAACCAGGTGAACACTTTCCGACTAGGGAGAGAACTCGAGGGGCGCATTCGTGCGCATGCTCAATATTTTGCAGGGCTGTACAGGAATTACCTTTACAATTTTATAAATCTTGAAAGGAATGAGTTCGAACACAAATTTCGTAAAAATTTTCAAGCTTCTGAAGCTGCAATAAGCATTTTTTTGTTCTAATGCAGCTAGCAAACAATTAGACATTTGTCTTCGATGCCTTAAAGCAAGCGCTACATCCACGTTACTCACTTACTCACTTAGCACTCCCAGGAGAGGGGGCGTGTAGCTTGAAGATAAGCTATGGACCCAGGGTAACACTACCCCCGCAACGCTCTACGATCCTGTTAGACCGCGATCTACAGCTACAGAAAAGAAATCTCAATATTTTCTTTTTAACATATAACCCATGGATAATCGATAAATTATGGTAATGTTAAAAAATGACTTAGAACTAATCTTATTAAATTTGGTGTAAGCGCAAATTTGTATTACATATAATTTAAATTGCAATAACACCTATTTTGGTGTAATAATAGTTGTAATTATTATCACACCAAATGTATTACATTTTATTTAAATGCATTTGTTACTCTTTCAAAGACAATGTATGGAATTTCAATTCGAGAAGTCTTTTTTTTTTTTTTAAAAATAAGTTAATGGAAAACTAACTTTTCATCTTCCGCAATTTTCATCATCAGTTTAATTTCAAAAAAACATTGTTTCCCAGACTGAAGCTCAGTAAAAAATTATGCAATACAATTATTTTCTGGAATTTACTTTTTACCAACAAAAATTATCGACTGATATACACAGTGGCATTACCCCCTTTCCCCGCCTACATAACATCAGACTTTTAAACGTAAAAAAATGTAATTTCTACAAAACTTTCATTTTTAATGTACGATAACGAGTGTCCTCATGAGATTTAAGTTCTCGGTGATTTCGAGAAAATCAGAATATTCGCAGGTTGAATTGGCCAGTCAGATCTCCAGATCTAAACTCAACAGAGCATGCACCGGTAGGTGATTACCACTGCCCTCCGAAAACCATTTAGGAGCAGAAAACAGAGCAGCTGAAGAAGTAGGGCCAACTTCCCCATGAACTCATGAATTGTCTAATTTCCAGTTTCAATTCATATTTGAAATTTTTATAATTGTAAGAGGGGACCCGACTTCCATCGACACAATCTTTTGTTCGATTTTGTAAGCTCTGTTTTACAATTTTCGATGGTGAAGAATCTTACACGTGATCGTGCTTGCGTATCTTAATGACTGTGTGGTTATATTTTTTTGGATTGCTTCGATCTATGTTTATACCGAATTCCATTATATCTGATTTGGATAGAATCGAACTAAAGTGAAAATTTTCTTTAAAAAAAACCACAATTTCTACAAAATTTCCATTTTGCCTTTTTACGTTGTCGATTATCATAAAATAACCCTTTCAAGCAGAAAACTTTAATGCTAAAGTGTATCGACATGCAACGTTAGCACACAAACAAACAACAGATTAAAAACATTTTATTTACAAAGAAAATTGAACTTATACGCAAATGTGCTTTAAAAAGTTTTAAAAAAGCTATTTATTTAATATATTATTGAAAATATTCAATAGATAAGCTATTTATTATAAAAATGATGTTTTTTCAATTCCTACTATTAGTTCACACTCTCCCTATATATATATTTATATATCTTGTTCATATTTTCAATTGTTTATAAAATACTTTTTATTCATCCACTCCAGTTCAAATACATTTTTTTAAACTTGTAATGGATGACACTGGATGTGAATACAGTTTTTTCAAATATTAATTCATTCATTAAATTTAATTTATTAATTTTTAATACTTTAAATAGAGTTTTATCAGTTTGTAAGGAAAGTTGAAGTCAACGGTCAGTAGCTCAATTGGTTAAATTATTTAGCAAATAAATAATTTTTAATAGCTTGTAAATAATTTTAAAATTATTTACAAGCATTTAAGTATTTTCCACGCGAAGGTGAAGAATGCGAGTTCAATTCTTGCGAAAATCAATACATTTTTCGATAATTTTTTGCTTTAAGTAGATGTTTTATCCAAATGATTTTCGGGAGTGAGTTAGCAGTTGTAGCTTAGTGGTTAGAATGAAGAATTTTTCTCAAAAAATAAAATTGTAGAAATATTTATTTTACCACTTAATAGTGTGTTTCTGTCGTATGTATATACATATTTATATTAATTGTAATTATTTCATAAAAAGTAACTAAAAAAATTTTTTTCTTTGCTGACCTAAGTAGGAATTGACTTCCATTTTTCTTTTATATTACTTGCTTTAAGAAATAAACAATATGCATTAAAGGATTCACACAATCATTTAATCAATAGAGTAGTTATGTTTTTTGACATTCTATCGTAGTACACCCCTGATAGGTTACGTTAACGCACATTGCGCAATTGTATTATTGTAAGTTGTAAAAATAAGTTAAATAAATATGATAGAATGTCAAAAAACAGTTAATATTTCACTGCTACGGTTGTTAAGTTACAAAATAAGTTTTAAAAAATAATGAATAGTTTTTCAAATTTTTTTTTTATATTACATGTTTTTAGAAGGAAAAAAAAAAAACCTCGGCGCAGACTTTCTGCTCGAACGCTTCCGCGAGTTGCGCCAAGTCCCACGAGAACTGGCACCACAGCAGATGCCTCAGATACTGCATGCGAGGAAGTCTGGCCATTTCTGGAAAAACAGGAAAAAGGTACCATGGATGTTGGCATCCCAGGTGCCTTCCTCGTGGGAAAGGCTTCAACTGGGAAATACCTGAGGACATTTTTTTGCCACGGGGCACCTGGCAGTGCTGGAAGAACTTCGTTTTCCATATATTCTGCAGGCACCTGTAAAAGGTGTTTGTGAGCTCGACACCTCGGTTTGCGATGCAAAGTGCCGGGAAGGAACGCGTTGGGTTTCTGGACCCACATTTCTGCTGCAGTTCTTTGAACTGGAGGCATCAACACCCAATTTAACACCCCTACTTCTGTAAGAGTTTTTAAAACTTTTGGATGCTGAAATATACTACTGTGTCCAAAAAGTAAGACCAATTTAAAATTTAAAATTCCCGGGGCTGATGGGATTTCACTTTTTTTTTCTTTCTTGAAAAAACGAAAATACAATAGAACCTCTTTAAGTCGAACCTCGATAAGTCGAAAACCGCCACAACTCGAAAAAATTTTTTGTTCCCTTCCCTTCAAGCCCCAAAACCTACATTACCGGAAATTTCAACCTTCTATAAGTCGAAATAATTACTCAATCCCCATAAGACATTTTGGTATAGATTTTCCCTCCGTAACTCGAAAAAAAAATTGGACCTCTGTATCTCGAACTTTCGCAATGTTCGATTTTAGAACCATTTTTACAACCTTTACAACTTGATCATTTAAAACTAATTACCTCTATAGCTCGAAGAAAAATAAGTTACCATCTGTAAGGATTTGACGACAATGCACATCATTGTTTTTTAGAAAACAATGTATGAGTATACAGTAAATAGAATAACCAATTCTATGAAATATTCTTATTATAAGTCTTATTCTTATAATTCTTATTATTGATTTCGTTTGAACACTAGCAATAGATAGAGAACGATCGAATTGTCTAAAGCAAATTAATAAATAATTGACTTTTTTAATACATAATATTTTTAATTTTAAGGTTGTTTCGGAATTATTTTGATTTTTTTATCGTAGTACGTAATGTAACTTTTAAGTTGCAAATAAGCATGTTTATTACCTCTGTAGCTTGCATTTTTATTTATTTTACCTCTCTAACTCAAAATAAGTCAGAAAGAATCTAGACCTCTACAAGTCGAATATTCCTTACAAAATCCGCGTAAGTCGAAATCCTCCATAAGTTTAAAACTCTATAACTCGAATTATTTCGCGTCCATATTTTCTATTTTTATGATCGTCTTCTAGAACGATGAAGACATAAAGCATCTTGGCGAGCTATACGAAAATAAACATATTTATTCATTAGCTTATTTTTATTTATTTGTTCATCTCCATCAGCTGAAACTCTTTAAAATCCAATGATTCTAGTATGACGAGTATCTGCAAGAAAATATAGAATTCATCTTTATAAAAGTCCTCATCAGACCAGCATTATCATATGCGTCTGAAACATGGTCACTAACAGCAAGAGAAGATAAAATGTTGGCAATCTTTGAAAGAAAAGTGCTGCGAACTATTTTTGGTGGTATCAAATACAGTCTTCAAATATTTCGCATACGGCACATAATACATATATTCCATGTATGGTATGTAAATACATATATTTCATATATGGTATGTAAATACCTATATTTCATATATGCTATGTAAATACATGTATTCCCTAACATATACGGTACACAATACATTATTAACATATGCATCTGAAACATGGCCACTAACTGCAAAAGAAGAGAAAATGTTGGCAATCTTTGAAAGAAAAGTGCTGCGAACTATTTTTGGTGGTATCAAATACAGTCTTCAAATATTTCGCATACGGCACATAATACATATATTCCATGTATGGTATGTAAATACATATATTTCATATATGGTATGTAAATACCTATATTTCATATATGCTATGTAAATACATGTATTCCCTAACATATACGGTACACAATACATTATTAACATATGCATCTGAAACATGGCCACTAACTGCAAAAGAAGAGAAAATGTTGGCAATCTTTGAAAGAAAAGTGCTGCGAACTATTTTTGGTGGTATCAAATACAGTCTTCAAATATTTCGCATACGGCACATAATACATATATTCCATGTATGGTATGTAAATACCTATATTTCATATATGCTATGTAAATACATGTATTCCCTAACATATACGGTACACAATACATTATTAACATATGCATCTGAAACATGGCCACTAACTGCAAAAGAAGAGAAAATGTTGGCAATCTTTGAAAGAAAAGTGCTGCGAACTATTTTTGGTGGTATCAATGGCAATGGAAATCGGCGAAGAAGACACAATTTTGAACTTTACAAACTTTTTAGAAATATTGACATTCTAAAATGTATGAAACTGAACAGAATGAGATGGGCCGGTCATCTCATGAGAATGGAAAGTGGCAGAGCTGCTTTGAAGGTTTTCAATGCAGTCCCTTTTGGACGACGACCAAGGGGAAAAACAGATGGGTCGACTGTTTAGACTCTGATTTCAATGTTATTCAGATCAAAAACTGGAGGTCCACGGGCAAGAGGAGAACAGCCTGGCTGGATCTTCTAAAGAAGGCCAAGGGCTGTCGAGCCAGTTATGATGACTTTATAAAAGTCGCCTTTGTATTTATCTCTTTGTGGCTATATTTATAATGCGGATGCAGACATGCAGCCTGTCGTCTACCAAAAACAAAATAAGATTTTTGTCATTCGTGGTCACAGCTTTAAAAACAGAAAAAAAAAATGCAGGTGTTTTTTATCTCTTTCAAAAGTCTCCAATCCTATCCTACACTTCGGACTTATTGGATTCCTCATCTCTTGTTGTCTGAGTCGAAAAGCGATACTTTTAGCAGGTGTACTCCGTCAACGCTGTGGACTTCCCTTTCACTAAATGATACAATTGGTGACATTTATAGGATGACCGACGACAAAAAGGTCTCCGTTGAGGAAGCTGATGAACTTTGTGGTCGACTTTTAAATGCAATTTTTAGTTTCATTAACGTTTGGTTCATTTAAAATCAAACCATTACATTCATTATAAAACGAAATATAACGTTCAAAATGAGAAGGAAAGATATAAGGCAGAATATAACGCTTTGACGCTAATGACGTCATAAAATAATATTAATTATGGGCCTGAATGGCCTAGCTTCTCATTCACTGAATGACCTAGCGCTCTACCACAGGTTTCGGGTTCGAGTCTCGTCTTTGGCATAGATGTTTGGAATTCGGAATCCATTTTAAACCGCAATTCCTGGTATTTTTTTTAAAATAGCTCCTCTTCAAGCTACCTGATAGTGCTCCTGGATAGTGCTAAGTGAGTCACGTCGGAGCAGCGCTTGCCTTAATGCGCCAAAGACAAGTGTCTCAGTGTTTGCCAGCTGCATTAGAACAAATATATATATATATAATATTTAATTTCTGTAATTGTAATGACAAATGGTTATTTAAATATAATAAAACGCATTCGATGAGAAATACTACATAAGTTTAATAATTGTTTAGGCATTTTAATTGCACGACTCGTGGCTCAGTGGTAGAGTGCTCTGCTGGTAAGCATGAGAAACATTTGTCTCGAAATCTGTCAGTAAAACCATGGTCTTAACCCACCATGGTCTGTAGTACCAGGGAATTGGGGACCTGATGGCCGAGTGACTAACGCTCTGGCACTCGGCACCACAGGTATCGGATTCGAATCCCGGCCCGGGGCCATGCATGTTTGTAGTGGTTCAGAATCAACTTTTTAGTAAGCTGTAGGTCCCGGTCTCATAGGACCGTGGAGCGTCACGAAGCCCAATCACATTTCTTCTCACCCACATCATTCCCAAACTGTAAAGGGGAAACTCAGCTCTAAGCGAAGTTATGTGGTATGGTGTGGTGTGGCAGTAGCAGTAGTGCCAGGGAATTTGCTCGTTAATTAGGTTACCTTAACAGCGTCTTTGATGCTCTACAATTTCTGTAAATGAGTGTAAAGCATTTGATAAACAAAATCAATCACATAACTTAAAATACAGAGATTTAAATAGAGTTAAATCCAAAGAGAATCCAAAGAATTAAATCCATCTACTTAGGATTCCATAACTTCAGATGCTTATGTTATAAAACCGAGTATGGCAAGTGTTTTATAGGTACATTGAAAGCAAAAACATTTTATTTCTGTTTTTTTTAAATATAATTTTGTAATACATTTTTAGACACCCTATTTGGAATATTTTGTTACTTTTAAGTGTCTAAAATCTTTTTAATATAAATTTTAAAAAAAAATTATTTGAATAAAATAATTATTTTGAACCTATTTCTGCCACTTTTTTCCACCTCTCGTCTTCTTTGTCGTGCTGTGAAGCGGAACCATTTGGTTCCGAAAAGGTTATTTTCACAGAACTTCTGTTTCCTAGAACTGACTCCATTCTAAATTCGGACATTCTACATTTCAAATATTAGTATTTTTATTTAATTACTAAAAAAAAATATATATATATTTTCTTCAGAGCAACTGTCTCGGAAGATGAGCTTTATACCTCTCTCTGGACATGCTTTATTGAAGATATCTCATGTCTGTCACCTGGATGTTAAAAATGGACATGCCACTCTAAGTTGAAATGACCCTGTATTGAAGTAGGAGACATGCCATGCCGTAAATCATAGCAAATATATTAAAATACCTATTTTCGGAGTACTTGAATTTCTATGAAATGCTTTTGAGTATGTAGAAGAAAAAAAAATTTGCTTTTATAATATTAGCGAGCAGAACGGTCTGCTGGTCAGCAGTGACATTTCGCGAAACTTTATTCGACTGCATCTCCATCTTTATTGGGCCAGTTGACGTCTTCTGGGCATGGTATCGAAGTCCTCAGACAGGAAGGATTAATATTCATACTTGGTCAAAATAGCGTATGCGTGCGTATTTTTGGAAATTAACAGGAATTGGGTATTCTTCTTTTTGTTTTTTCTAAAGCAGCTGTTGCGGACGCTAGTTTTATTGGGGGTTATGCTTGTCATTTATTTCTACAAGCAGTGATGAATTTTGATGGCCCATAGAGTCCGAATATAGCTTTTAATAATAGTTCTTAAAATACTTTTTAAGAGTGGTTGAAATCAAGTTGTCACTCTTTTCGATCTCACTGCCTTTCAGACTTTTTATTTCTTATTTTCGACGACTGGCACTTAACTATTAGGTCATCGGCCATGAATATCAGTAGGTTCGACATTATTTTAGATGCATCATAACACGCTGAGAGAGAAGCGGCAGTTCTCGTAACGGAATGGTGCGTTGAAGCAAATAAAAAACTCCAACCAAAAGATTTAATGGCCAACGCAAGACACGATTGATTTTTCAAAGCAATAACTATGGAACCCACAATTATGGAAGCAATAACTATGGCAATAATAATGGAAGTAATAACATGCAATAACTATTGCGATAATAATGGAAGTAATAACATGCAATAACTTTGAAACCAATAACTATGGACCCAATAACTAAAGCAGTAACTATGACAATAACGATGGAAGTAATAACATGCAATAACTTTGAAACCAATAACTATGGACCCAATAACTAAAGCAGTAACTATGACAATAACGATGGAAGTAATAACATGCAATAACTTTGAAACCAATAACTATGGATCCAATAACTAAAGCAGTAACTATGACAATAATGATGGAAGTAATAACATGCAATAACTATTGCGATAATAATGGAAGTAATAACATGCAATAACTTTGAAACCAATAACTATGGATCCAATAACTAAAGCAGTAACTATGACAATAATGATGGAAGTAATAACATGCAATAACTATTGCGGTAATAATGGAAGTAATAACATGCAATAACTTTGAAACCAATAACTATGGACCCAATAACTAAAGCAGTAACTATGACAATAACGATGGAAGTAATAACATGCAATAACTTTGAAACCAATAACTATGGATCCAATAACTAAAGCAGTAACTATGACAATAACGATGGAAGTAATAACATGCAATAACTTTGAAACCAATAACTATGGATCCAATAACTAAAGCAGTAACTATGACAATAACGATGGAAGTAATAACATGCAATAACTATTGCGGTAATAATGGAAGTAATAACATGCAATAACTTTGAAACCAATAACTATGGACCCAATAACTAAAGCAGTAACTATGACAATAACGATGGAAATAATAACATGCAATAACTTTGAAACCAATAACTATGGATCCAATAACTAAAGCAGTAACTATGACAATAATGATGGAAGTAATAACATGCAATAACTATTGCGATAATAATGGAAGTAATAACATGCAATAATTTTGAAACCAATAACTATGGATCCAATAACTAAAGCAGTAATTATGACAATAACGATGGAAGTAATAACATGCAATAACTTTGAAACCAATAACTATGGATCCAATAACTAAAGCAGTAACTATGACAATAATGATGGAAGTAATAACATGCAATAACTATTGCGGTAATAATGGAAGTAATAACATGCAATAACTTTGAAACCAATAACTATGGACCCAATAACTAAAGCAGTAACTATGACAATAACGATGGAAGTAATAACATGCAATAATTTTGAAACCAATAACTATGGACCCAATAACTAAAGCAGTAACTATGACAATAACGATGGAAGTAATAACATGCAATAACTATTGCGATAACAATGGAAGTAATAACATGCAATAACTTTGAAACCAATAACTATGGACCCAATAACTAAAGCAGTAACTATGACAATAACGATGCAAGTAATAACATGCAATAACTTTGAAACCAATAACTATGGACCCAATAACTAAAGCAATAACTATGACAATAACGATGGAAGTAATAACATGCAATGACTATAGAATCAATAACTATGGACCTAATAACTATTACAATAACAATGGAAGTAATAGCATGCATAACTTTGGAACCAATAACTATGGACCCAATAACTAAAGCAATAACTATGACAATAGCAATGGAAGTAATAACATGCAATGAATATGGAATCTATAACTATGGACCTAATAACTATTGCAATAACACGCAATATAATAACACGCAATAACTATGGAACCAATAACTAAAGCAATAACTATGGAAGCAATAACGATGGAATAATTATGGACCCAATAACTAAAGCAATAAGGCTTATCACCTGTAAAATTAAAAACCTTCATGTTCTTGTACATTATCTTGCGAATAATACTGCCACGGAAGGGGAAACCGTCCCCCATTTGAGTTTAATATGTAGTAGTACCAACTACATTTGGGTGAAGAAACTCAGAAAACTTGTACGTACTTTCATAATATACACCAGGTCTCTTCTTCCCGCCACAAGATTCCGACCTGTGCTACCGCGCTGATACATTAGTTGTATTGGAAGAAAATTTAGTTTACTGTTATCATTAATTTAAATAACAAGTCTGCCATGTAAAGCACGCTGCTAACCTCAATGTGCTTAACAGTTGAAGTTTTAAGTTAATGTATGTATTTTGAACAATTATAAACCTGAAATATCACACTGTCATATGAATGGGATGAAAATTTAGTTTATTATTATGAATAATTTAAATTTTAACAAGTATAGCATGTCACATAATGCATGCTGTTAACTTCAATGTGCTTAACAGCTAGGGGTAAGTTAATGTACCTCAGTATGCTTAAAAATTAACCTCAATGTGTTTAAGGTTTAAGTTAATATAGGCATTTTAAATAATATTGATATCTAACCTGAGCTCTCACAGTAGTTAAAATTAACTTAACTGTTTTTATTACGGACATTACTGTTCTCATGAACTTAATATGTTTATCCCATCAAACATGTTTTTTTTTTGTTTTAATGTAGCTGGCAAACATTTAGACAATTGCCTTAGAAGCCTTAAGGCTAGCGTTGTGCAGACGTTACTTACTTAGCCCTATCCAGGAGGTGCGTGTAGCTTGAAGACAAGCTACGGACACTGAATAAAACTACCTCCTCAACGCTCTTACGATCCTGTTAGTCCGGGATATACGGTTTAAAGTGGATTCCAAGCCACTACAAACATCCTTGGCACCGCCGGGACATGAACCGAGCGTCAGAGAGCTAGCCACTCGGCCATTCAGGACTCTAGAAGTTTAATTTAATATATGCATTTTAATTAATACAAATATAGAACCTGAACTCTCACACGAGTTATAATTAACCTAACTGTTATTTTTACGGACATCGTGTACTTAACATGTTTATCACATCACATATTGTTAACCTCAACCAGGGCCGGATTTAGATGAAAAAAGGCCCTCGGCTATTTCACTTATGAGGCCCTTTCCCCTCCCATTTTTAAGTTTGTAAATATGAGAGATAATAAAATACATCATTACTGTGGTATACACTCATGTCCATAAATTAAGGATAATGAAGTTTAGGCAAAGAAAGAGACAGAAGCAAAACAAATTTGACTTATTTGTAAAGTCTATTTATTAAGCAAAAGGTAAAGAGCAAAAAAGATGCTATATGTTTGACATAATTAATAAAAATTGCGATTTTTACTCCCTGGAGCAAATTTCAAAAAAAGAACCTATTTACAAAACACAGTATAACGTGGTTAGTATGATGGTTAATATGGAGTATGTCTCCCGGACGATGCAATACAGGCCTTACAACGCCTAGGCATGCTGAGTATCAAATTATCAATCTGATCTTGGGGAATATTACACCACTCATCAAGCAATGCCCTCCGAAGTTCCGGTTGACAGGTGGGAGGGGGTTGACGGGCTGCAATTATTCGGCCAAGCATATCCCACACATGCTCTATTGGATTCAAGTCCGGTGAGTATGCTGGCCAATCCATACGGGGGATATCCTCCAATTGAAGGCATTCGTCTACAATGTTTGCACGGTGAGGACGGGCGTTGTCATCCATAAACAGAAATTCAGCACCCATGGCACCCCGAAACAAACGTACATGTTGCTCCAGAATGACATCCCGATAGATGTGGCCTGTCATCGTTACACTCTGAACATGCAGGTCTGTTCTGGTACCAAGAATAATTCCTCCCCAAACGAGCTATCCTGCACCACCGTAACGGTGTCGTTCAATGGTGTTCTCTTGGCGGTAGCGGGTACCTGGCGCTCTCCATATGAAAGTCCGGCGAGAATCAGACTACAAACTAAACCTGGACTCGTCGGAAAACATCATACCAGACCACTGTTGCGGTGTCCACAATACATGCTCTCTACTCCAGGTTAATCGCAGGCGACAGTGAGTTGCGGTAAGTGGAACACATTTGACAGGCCTACGAGCATATAGACCAATGTGCCCTAAGCGTCTGTACACGGTCTGCCTTGAAACTGTCGTACCGGTAGCTGAAGAGAGCTGACGAGACAGGTCTGATGCTGTGCTCCGTTTGTTTCTTTTGGCAGTAACCGCTAAATACCGGTCCTCATTCGGCGTTGTAACTCGGGGGCGACCTGTGCTGTAACATCTACTCACATTACCATCATCTTGGAATCGTTGCCAAAGCCTGGAGATGACACTCTGGGCGATTCCAAATTCCTCGGATATTTCCAGCTGGGTACGTCCACATTCCAGTCGTCCGATAATTCTACCACGTAAAAAATCATCCAAATGCCTCCTTTGTGCCATAACTATGCGGTTATTGCACTGAAAGGCTTTTAAAGTGCTTGTGAACAATTTTACTTCTTTGCCACCATTCCTTATATACCCCTCTCTTACACTCTCGTCATTGTGACGTACTATCCGCTCCATCTGGTGGTTTCCTGTAATTTGCATATTCTTCTTCAAGATGTGTGTGATAATTCTACAGGTGAAAATTTTATTTTAGAGTTCAATTTCTGTATGATTCTGATTTATCCTTATTTTATGACAAGAGTGTGATTTTATGACATGACATGAGTGTATATCAATGTATGACAATATATTAATATTGTCACACATAAAATTTTTCAATTGTCTATAAACACTTCACTAAAGTATTGAACCTACTGAACTCAAAAGGCGAGAATCAAATGATCGTGCACGCAATCCTAAAATAAGAATCTTTTCTAATAACATTAACACGTATTTCATACAATAATAACGAATACGAATATAACCGAACGTCAGGATATCAATAGGTCTGTTCGTTTGTCTGTTACAATCTGCACTTTATTTGTGCAAGAACAAACGAGAGCTCAGTAGTATAAGGCATGTCAATATTTGCCATAGCAATCGGTGAACGTATAAACTCTAATTTGGTGCAATCTAGTCTATACAAACGAACAGACCCAATGAGCCGAACGCGTTGATCTTAACAAATACATTTTTATGAGTCGTGTATAGAATTTCTCCTTATTTTCGATTCAGTGTTTTTAAAATAGTGTAATTCTCATTTTGCTAACAATTTGAATGTAGGCCCCTCTTGATCTTGAGTCCCTAGGCTGAAGCCTAGTTAGTCTATAGGAAAATCCGGCCCTGACATCATACATTGTATAAAAATTGTACATTCTTGTTCTCTTATGGTAGGTACCTTGTAGATTATTCATGGAATATGTGGATACACTGGTGGTAGCCCAATGGGTTTCCGAACGGAAGGAACTCAATTCGAAACTCGACAAGTTGTTCCCAAACCTAAAGTGTCCTTTCCAATGTCAATAAAACCACGTCCAGATTTGATATATATATTTTTTTGTTCTAATGCAGCTGGCAAACACTCAGACATCTTGGTCTTGGATGCCTTAAGGCAACCGCTGCATCGACGTT
Organism: Caerostris darwini; assembly: GCA_021605075.1. Taxonomy (NCBI): domain Eukaryota; kingdom Metazoa; phylum Arthropoda; class Arachnida; order Araneae; family Araneidae; genus Caerostris; species Caerostris darwini. Next base: position 332,696 of record BPLQ01004772.1, read on the forward strand.
ACTCACTTCGCATTACCCAGGGGGCGTGTGTAACTTGAACACGGAGTAACAATGCCCCCGCAACGCTCTACGATCCTATTAGGACCAGGACCTACGTTTTAAAGTGGATTCCGAACCACTACAAACATGCAGGGCACCGCCGGGACTCGAACCCAAAACTTGTGGTACCGAGCGCCAGAGCGCTAGCCATTCGGCCATTCAGGCCCTAGATTTGAAATATTTGTCCGAAGATTCGTTTGTCCCTGGATGTAGTCATTCGAACTCAAAGAACAAGCCCCCTTGTATCTCATCTTAGCCCCCATCTTTGGCATTTTGAAAAATGAAAAAGATGTCACCCTCGAATTTCTAATTAAACATTGCTTGATGCCCTTAATGCGTGGCTTCCCAGATGTCTTGGAAGAAGATCTTTAAGGATCCATCTGTTCCCCTGTAAAAAAAGAAGACGTTCTTAAGGCGCCCAATAAGGGGGTCCTTTTCAACACACTTTCCGCCCTTGCTGTATTTACATGCTATGCATTTTATATTACATCAAAAGGGTGATCTGAGATGGGGGGTTTCGGATCACAATGGGACCACAATGGAAGGATGGCACGGTGCATTGAAAAAGGTGACGCCGTTTTAGAGATCATATAAATCCAATATAGAATAAAACGACGGGGTGGGGCTTTGGCTCTGAAAGCATGTTTTTGACTTCCTTTTTTAAAAGTCAAAGGCGTGTTTTTGGTGGAGATTTGTCTCTATAGGGAGGGAAGAAAGGCTTGCGACTTGCTGATTTCTTGACGATGTCGAAGTGCTTGTTTAGAGGAGACAAGTTCCGGAATTTCTATTTTTGAGCGGTTTTTTTTATTATTATTATTTCTTCCTTTTGTTAAGATTTCCTTTGCTTTTCTTTCTTTTTTTTTTTAGGCATTTTTTCTCGAACCGTTTAGCAGAAAGTCGATGTCAGTACCGTACTATGAGGATTTTTTTTTTAAATTGTACTAAAATTAGTTCAAATCATCTCAGATATTCGATCACCTAAGATCATCGATTGTTTAAATAAGGGGTGGCCAACCTGGAGGGCTCGTGGGCCGCATGCTGCCTGCCTAGAACATTCTTCTGGCCCATGAGATTTATCACACTTTTACAAAATATATTTATTTTATAATGGCCAAATAGTGAACACCAATGTATTAAAAAAATTCTATTAAAATTTTATATTCTATTAAAATTTTACATATTTAATTCTAAAAAATTCTATTAATCTATTCCATCTATTCAAAAATGAACTGTTGTATTTTTTAAGGATTTGATTTACTATATATTTATATATTTCATTTTGAGTGTTATATATTTCTTTACAATGTGAGTTTAGTATCATTATTATTATATTATAAACGTTTACATGTAAGAATAATAGTAAACATAATAATAACAACTCATTCTGTTTCAATCTTGCACTCCAAAAAATGTCTATAATGGGTCTAAATCTAATATAGGGATATATAATTTTACATGAGGCCCGTGGAGTTAGGATGCATTTCCAAAGTGGACCTCAAGATCATTTGGATTGGCCACCCCTGGTTTAAATCACAATTAGAGGGCTGATTCATCGGGAAGAATTTCGTTAAAAAACCCATGCGCTACAACATATAAATTATAAATTGGCATGGGCTATAGCAGTGATTTTTTTCTCACTAGCTGCATGAGTATTTTCAGTTTTTTTTCCTGATATAACGCATTTGTATTCAAAGTCTTTAAAAATTTATTCTGCAAGAAAATCTTTCTTCATTTTCATTTATCAAAATTCGAAAAGGATGTTGTCATAATCGAATAATGCAAAACTCATTGATGTCACAAAGTTTTTTTTTTTAAATAAAATTATTTTAAGCTATATTTTCAACTCTAACTAACTCCTTTGCACTACAGTCCATGGTGGGCGTGGTGTCGTTCATGGCAAATTTATAGACAGGAGATGTTTTTCTTTTTACAGGGTGGAAATGTCAGCCCTACGATCTATAATCATATTAGCCAGAGACCTAAGTGGATTCCGAACCACTACATGCATCCATGGCACCACCGAAACTTGAACCCAAAACCAATTGAACCCCAGCGTTAGAGCGCTAGTCACTCGGCCATCATTACCTAACTTTTAACTCTAGTAAAATAAAATATTTTGTTACTAGTTTAGTAAATTTAATACTAGTTTAATAAATATTTGGTTTCATTTATCACTCTAATATCCTACATTTTAATCTATAATATTCAGTCCATAGCTTATTTTTGTGTGTCCTTTCTGATAGACTTATAGATGCACTTATAAACCAAATATACGCTCAAATTTTACTTAGAACTTCTTTGGCATTCAACTTCATATAACTTACTTATGACATTCTTTGGGCAACACACTATTCAGCAAATACGTCTATCTGTTGGCGTTAAAACTTTCATTGGACAAGCTTTCGGCTACATCCTGCGGAGAAGGAACCTTCAAGACAATGAGGTTTATTAAATAGGTTCCCCAAAGTATTTCAAAAGGTCTATATCTTCCGGCTTTGGCAAACTTGACCCATATGTCGCACGTCCAGTTCTGAATGTGAGTGGACAAACTAGCCTTCTTGGGTCGTCACAATACCCTACATACACACAATGGACACGCTGCCCTAGAGGATTTCCCGCTGATACCGGACATTTCGCCAGCTGGACCCTGTGACGCAAAGCTGGACCCAAAACAACGGACGTTCGGAAGCGGCCATCTGCCAGAGCCCCCATCCTCCACCCTTCGCTTCCATGACAAACACACCGGAGCTAAGAAAATATGAAGAAAGCTCCAACGTACTTCTTTCTGCCGATTTTGTTATTTACCTTTATCGTCTGTTGCCGAGTTTAGAGATCCCTGTCCTGGTGGAGGGGTGGATGAAAAGAGAGAAGGGTCAATCGAAGAGAGGCTGGCGCGTGCCCACCATTATGGCGATCCCTACAAAGATCCGCCGATCTATTAGAATGGGGGGTTGACAAACGACTTTGGGGGGGATCGATGTTTTATGGAATAATAGAATCTCCAAAGATTATATTCCAGGAGGAAGGGAGGAGGAAGTCGTCTCCTTTGAGGCAGATGCGGAGAAATTAGGTGTGCCACGCGCGCGACTTCTTTCTTCCTTGGGTAGTTGATTTGTCTGAGGGGCTTCAGAATTTTAGTGCTTAAAGAATTGTTTGGGTGCAAGAGGTTTGGCTTCCGCTCATTCGATCCGGCTTGCTATCCGGCTGGGTGCTGCCGGCTCGGGATCTGGAAGGGGTTAAAAGGTGCGGTTTGCAGTCGTTATTATTTTTTTATATACTACTGTGTCCAAAAAGTAAGACCCATTTTCCATTTAAAATTCACGGAGCTTATGAAATTTCAGGTTTTATTTTCTTTTTTAGGTTGCTGGCACTGTCTTTGACATCTGCGTGAAATTTCATGCCGAAATATTCATGAGTGTTTGAGTTACGCTTGACATTGTGAGACGCTAGACCGGGATCTACTCAAAACTAATAACACCAAACTATGCGACCACACTCTTAACCTTATTAATACTGTTTTATACTGGTAATTCATTTATAAAACCTGTATTCAATCGGGTGTTCAGCTTCCGAACTGATGCAGCTTGGTTCGAAACCCGATTAAGATGCTAAACCGAAAACTTCAGGATCCAAATATGGGCACTCGTCCAAATATGAATGCACTATAGCACCCTTTTTGCTGCACCTTCATTAACGTTGAATCTGCTATGAAAAGTAAAGGACTCAATGTAAAACTTTTCTTTTTACGGGTTAACGCCCTGCGCCCAACTCTCTACTACAATCCTATGGTATCTACGGTTTGAAGTGGATTCCGAACCACTACAACGAAAGAACTGACACTAAATAATAAGTTATTTTAATAACAAGAAGAAAAAAATTATTTCCGCTGATTTCATTAAAATATAATGAAATTTCCTTTGCCTCTAATCTCTTCAATTTGAAAATCCCGTAACTTTAAAGGAAAGTTTTTTTGTTATAAAAATAAAACTAAAAATTCTCCCTCCCCCTTATTTTCAAAGAAAGAAGAAGAGTATTTCAAATTTTCTGGCAAAAAAGACCTTTTTTTTTTCCCATCTAGAATTTACTGTTTCACCAGGCAGTGACAGATTTAGGCTTAGGCCCGCGAGGCCCGAGCCTAGGGCGGCAAATTTTTAGAGTCGCCAAAATGGCGGCAAAATTTTGAAATCGATTTTAAGATTTTTTTTATCAATTTTAAGACCGAATTTTAATGCTTCTTTTGCTTTGACAACCTCAAGATATCAATATTTGAATGGTAGAATTATTTTTTAAAATAATTAATCGTGTAAGTAGTAAAATTTAAAATATCTGACAAATAGGTACTAAAAACATTTTTCATTAAGTATAGCATTTATCTATTGATGTTAGATTTTTCATAAATTTTTCCTAAAAAATCTAAATGTAGCGTTTGTTTGCTCATCATTATAACACAAAATATTAATTCACCCTATTTAATTATGCCTTTGTCCGGTTACTTTAAAATTTTTTTTTAATCTCGCATAAAATTTTTACAGTTTTACGTAATGTGAGGTGTTTTTCAAAGATGACCATGATCAATTTAGAAAGTTCGTACTAGAATTTGGAATCATGCCTAAATTCAAATCGAATCCATTATTACTATTCATATTAGTATTATTATTATTATATATAAGGGCGTCAAATTAACTTGGGCCTAGGGCGCCATCGAACCTAAATATGTCGTTGTCACCAGGGTGAAAAATGAAAGAGTACTAACTCCTTCCTATTGTAAAAATTATGTACTTTATTTGAAGATATTGACGTTTAAAATATATAATCTTTTAATTGAAAGTAATACTTAAATGTATACTCTATCTGGTAACTCATCCGTTTAAATAGAACTCCATCTGGAACTTGCTCCTTAAAACTTCTTATTTTTATTTTTTTTAAATAAATTACTGAAAAGCCTGCTGCAAAGATTCTGATTTAAAAGATTTTAAAGAAAACGTTTATAATTGGAATAAATGTCTTATACCAGGGATGGGCAAATTACGGCCCGTCGGTAGGATCTATCCGGCCCGCGGATAGAATTTTAATTTGCCGGTCCGAGGCAAATTAAAAGAAATATATATTTATATATTATTTATCCATCTCCTTTTCTACTTTGGTTAAATATTATTTTTTTTTCTTCCTTTTTTTTCAAAGGACTGATGATCTCTTTACTTTCTCTATTTGGATATTTTTACCATGCCTTGCAACGTAAATTGTAAAGCAGTGAGGTCAGATTGCAATCTAACAATCATCGCAAGCAGTTGTTTCTAAATATCCATAGTTAGAGTTTTACAAATCATTATCGAAAGTAAGTTTCCCAAATTTAATATCTCACGCCCAGAAAATCAGTGCTATGTTTGCTTCATCTTATATATGCGAGCAAGTGTTTTCAACTGTGAACTTTAGAAAGAATTGTTTCAGAAGTAGACTGACAGATATAGCCTCGTTAATTAGAATCAGTACATCTCACCTCGAACCTCACTATAAGGAACTTTTAAAAATAAAATCATTCATCTCATTAACATATTTAAATTATAATACTTGTATATCGATTTTAAAATTTTAGAAAAAATTATCTTGGTCAGCCAAACTTTTTTTTTTTTTTTTTTTTTTTGATTTTTGGCCCGCGACCAAAAAAGTTTGCCCATCACTGTCTTATAAAATTGTATTCTTTGCACAAAAATCACATGTTGCTTTGAAGAAGATAATTTTCTGAGAACTTCTTTTAATGTAAAAAGAAGGGGGTGGGGGGGGGGAAACAAAAAACAAAACCTCTTTTATTCGATTCCATAATTGCATTTCAAAAACACTTCCTGTGTGAACTTGCACCCCAAAGAAAGGACCAGAGAAAGACCTCTTGTGCCAAAACTCCGCTCCAATGTCAAACCCGAAGTAAATTGACTGGCATCCTGACACTGTCCAGGAACAGGATGTATATGTAAATCTATAAACACGAAAGAAATAAAAAAAATTGCTGCTAAAGAACCACTTTTGATAACTACGTGTCGTCCGTCCTCTTGCCTCAGAGCGTTTTGTTCTGTTCCTAATGGTTTACGTAACCGTTGCGCTCCATCTGGTAGATCTGCGGCAATTATTAGTTGCTTCTTATGAAAAAGGATAAGGAGTTCTTCTTATCACAGTAAACAGTGGCGTGTGGCGCGTGCCATGGATTATAGATTGCGCCAAGGAGGGAAGGGGGGAAGGAATCATCAGCAGCTGTTGGATCTGCATCTGTTAAAACTCCACCTGTTGACAAACACCTAGCAGCCATTGCCTTCTGCACATCACTCAGCGAATGCAAAGTTCAGTTTTTTTTTGTTTTTTTTCATCTTGTCTTTATGTTCTTTTTTTTTTTTCTTTATAGTTTTTCACCAAGAGGAGGTTTCGTTTTGGGTCGGACCAGTGATTTTTTTTTATTATTATTATTTTAATCTGGTGTTATTAAAGTTTAATCTAAAAGAACGACAGAACATAAGCACTTTTTTTTTCTGTGTACAGAATATATTTATATACATTTTGGAAATGGCCATGTGGTACTTTTATAAAATTGTTTTTTATTTTTATTTAGGGTGCTTTTGTATACGTTAGTAGATCTGAAAAATATGTGGCGTTTTGTTTGAGAAGTTCAAAGCTGATACTCAAATACAAGGATTATTTTTTTTTAATTTTAGAAGAAATTGAATTACAAATACTGGTAAAAATAATTAAAAATAAGATTGTAGATTTTAATTAAATTGCTGTTACTTTGAACTATATTAATAATTATGATTAAATTACTTTCGATTAAATATTCCTTTAAGAAATGTGAACGTTTTTCTAAATGATCTTTTTATACTTTTTTTTTTTCCTTATAGTTTTTCACGAAGAGGAGGTTTCGTTTTGAGTCGGACCAATGACTTTTTTATTATTATTATTATTATTTTAATCTGGTGTTATTAAAGTTTAATCTAGAAGAACGACAGAACATAAGCACTTTTTTTTTCTGTGTACAGAATATATTTATATACATTTTGGAAATGGCCATGTGGTACTTTTATAAAATTGCTTTTTTTTTATTTATGGTGCTTTTGTATACGTTAGTAGATCTGAAAAATATGTGGCGTTTTGTTTGAGAAGTTCAAAGCTTATACTGAAATACAAGGATTATTTTTTTAAATTTTAGAATAAATTGAATTGCAAATATTGTTAAGATAGTTAAAAATGAGATTGAAGGTTTTAATTAAATTGCTGTTACTTTGAAGCATTTTAAACCAAAGTACCAGGATTAAATATTATTCAAGAAGTTATATTTGTATTCTTCTTCTTTTTTTCCTTATAGCTTTTTTTTTTCTGCGTACAGAATATATTTATATACATTTTTTTTTATAAAATTTTTTTTTTATTATTTTTATTATATGGTGCTTTTGTATATGTGAGTGGATTTTAAGAAAATGAACCACCGGCGGTACCATGGATGTTTGTAGTGGTTCGGAATCCACTTTAAGCCGTAGGTCTCGATCTAATAAGACTGTAGAGCGTTGGCCAAACTGCTGAAATCCTACTCAGTAAAAAGAAAACATCTCATGTTTCGTAATCTGCCAATAAGCAGACGGTCTTGGCCCACCATGGGGCTGTTGCCCCATTGAAGAAGAAAATCAGCATTAATTGGATACTAATAATAAAATATGGGGTATGTTGGTCGAGTGACCAGCTACAAGTTTCAGGTTCGAATCCCCGCAGTAGCATGGATATTTGTAAGTGGTACGGAATTCACGTTAAACCGTAACTCCCGGTCTAATAGGACTGTAGAGCTTTAGCCGTAGGACTAACAGTCCTACCCCTTTAAAAGAAAGCATTTCCTGTATCGAAAACTGCCAACTGTAGGCGCTGGCCCACCACGGGGCTGTTGCGTCTATGAAAAAGAAAAAATGTCTTTGGGAAGAACTTTTAAGGAAAACTACCCTTCATTTGAATACCGTTTGAGAGAGAAACCTGGAAAACTCTCACCTGGTAGTCCGACTCTCGAGGCAAGATGCTGAACATCCTAAACGCCTTCGAGTCTGCTTGTTTTAAAAAAAAGTGTCTACAACAAGGCCGCCAGCGGATGGAACCTCCGCCCTCATGCTCACCATCGACGCACGTTGCCACTGTTTATAGATAAAAGGCAGATTGCATCCATTGTTATCATTCTCTCACTTATTGTCAAAAATGGACTCGCATTCCTTTCAAAGTGATTATATTTGTAATGTCATTCACTAAGTAAATTTATATTGACAAAACGATGAAAATTTTGTAAGAATTATTTTTTGGGGGAGCTGTTTATAAATAAAAAAGTTCACAGCAGATTGCATTTATTCACTAACTTTTTTTGTCAAAAAATGGAAAGAAGTCATTATATTTGAAATTAATATTTTAATTGTAAATTCATGGTCATGATATATTTATATTGGCAAAACGATGTAAATTTTGTAAGAAAGCTCATAGTATATTGCATTCATTGTTATCATCCCCTCACTTTTTGTCAAAAATGGACTTGTACCACTTTTGAAAAGTCAATTGAGCAGGCTTATTTCCGTGCATGTTATTTTTTTCAATTTCTTCTATTGGCTCACACTCTCCCTATATATATCTTGTTCACATTTTCAATCGTTCATGAAATACTTTTTATTCCTCCACTCGAGTTCGAATACATTTTTTTTTTTTTAACTTGCAGTGGAGGACACTGGATGTTAATGCAGTTTTTTCAAATATTAATTCATCCATTAAATTTGATTCATTCATTTTAGTTTTTGTTTAGATTTAACCAATAGAGGGTTCAAGATATTTCAACTTTATTTGTAAAGGACTTTTCTGCAATAGAGTGAGAAAAAAAAAGTAAGAATTGACTTTAAAAATTTTTTTTTTATCTATTACTTGTTTTTTATTTATTTAATATTATTATTTCTTTTTTGTACATGACTCACGCGCCCAAAATTATCTCGGACACAAAGATGTCTTCGTCCCAATTTCTTGAAGAAAAAACAAACGAAAAAAAAAAAAAAAAAAATGCTCGGATGGAGTGCTGGTCTTCGTCAGCGTGCGGTCGCGTGGCGCTTATCTTGATTACACAGAGTGGCAGATAGCGCGAGCCATTCTAGAGAGAGATAGCATCGAGTTTAATTTCAACAAGGGTTCGGACGCAGAGCAAACAGTGAACATACGGCGGCACTTCAAGCTCCAGAGAGTTGGTTGACTCGAACTTATCGAACTCCTTGGAAGGAGCAGCTGCTCCTAGGAAAGGCTGCAGCTGATTTCGTTTTAAAAGGCTTGTTTTCTGTTTGTGACAACTCAATGCAAACGGGGAATCTCGTTAATTGCAGCGAATGCAACTGGACACCGTCAGATTTTTTTGAGTTGGTCTTCGCCTACATGGAGTCATTATGGGGAATTTGAATAGATTCGTTATAGAATGCGAAGTAGACATATTAAACTTTGTAGTTTTTTTTTCCCAGACGTGTTTGAAAGGAGAAAAAAAGAAAAAATTCGAGCACCAAATTTGAAAGAAAAATGGCTCGAAAAAAAAAAAAATGGATTGGCAAGAGTAAGAAAAAAGTGTCTAAATAGCATAAAATCTAAATAACAAACAATTTTTTTCAGCAAATAAGCAAAAATGCATCGCATCCTTAATGTATGCATGCATAAGGGTCTCCGAAACAGAGGTCTTTTAGCTGTTTTCTACACATGCATGAAAGAAAGCTTAACTTCCTATGATCATATGAAATCGCATCTTCCCATGATTCTGCGCAGTTAGGATCTAATTTGTCACTGTTTTTTGCTCAATAAGATTTAAAATATTTACAAATGCTGAAAGAAATGTGTTGAATGAAGATAATAAAAATTTATATTGCTGATCAAACTGTGTCAGCTATCTTTAATAAAACTTTCAAATGTCACTGTCCCTTAGCTAAAAATTTATAAAACTTTAACGTTCTTAATATAAAAATAATAAAAAAAAGCAAAAAGCTAATATAAAATAGCAAAGAAATGCATATCAACATTAGGAAAATGTGTGGATGTTGTGGGAATTTGTTAGGAAATATTTTAGTGATACGTGGGGGCCGATCTGATCTGGTAGAATCGCCAATCAAAAATTTTACTGCATTTAGTTAGATTAAGAAATAGAAGTACTTTGCCGCTAATCGGGCACGAATGAACCTTCTCCAAATATCGCTCAGCACAGCACGTTTTAACCTAATGACAAATAAATTAATAGTTTAAAAAAACTAAAAAACACGCTTTTAGAGTGAATCAAACTAAAAAGTTAAAAATAATTGTTCACGTAAGAATAAAATGACTGACGAGAAAATGAATGTCACTGTTTTAAAAGCGCGGGGTGCTCGATATCAATCGTTATAATTTTTTACTAGTTTCATTCCGAAATGCAGAGCTAGTTTTAAAATGTCATACAAAGCCCGATCACGCTTTTAGAACAGTGACATTTATTTTCTCGTCAGTCATTTTATTCTTACGTAAACAATTATTTTTTTACTTTTTAGTTTGATTCACTCTAAAAGCGTGTTTTTTAGTTTTTTTATCTATTAATTTATTTCTTACTTTTTAGTTTGATTAACTCTAAAAGCGTGGTTTTTAGTGTTTTTAAAGTATAATATTTAAATGAGGTCCCGGTACGGAGGACTGGAACTATAGTTCTTACAATAATTTAATTGTGAATAAAACAAAGACTAAATGCGAATAGGTCGAGCCAGCCGGGATTCGAACAGGGAATCTCCTGATCCATAGTCAGGCGCGTTGTGCCACTGTCCCACGTAGGTTTGAATGCCTTAGGTACTTCCATTCTACATGGGTTAAATTGCTCTTCATAAGTTAAAAAATAAAATCCCTAATCCTGGCGATCCCAATGATGATGAGATAATAAACTTATCAAAATATTTTAGTGTCCTCGATAAGTCTGCAACGTTTAAATTAAATCTGATCGTTTAAAGTAGGGCAATCGAGCCCAAAGAGTCAGCTACAAATAAACATACAGGTGAAACTAATAAAAGCGAATTAAAAATTAAATTGAATGAAGGATTTGTTTTAAGAAAATGATTGTATTCATGATTTATTTTCGAAACTCTTCGTAGTGTTTCATCTCCGAAAAGAAATATCTGATGATGGTGACATGGGCGGCTCACTAACAAAAAAATACCAAAATGTATACTGGGACTAATAATAGAATGTCAGTAACGAGCACATTAAAATAATTAAAAGACGTAATATCTTTTAATTTATTTTAATATCTGCGCTTTTTTTTATTTTGAATGCAAACTTTATACAAAAATTGAAAAAATAAAATTTATTTTGGCTATGAATTAGTTATTTCAAGAATACACAGATATACACAGATTGTGCCTATACACAGATTGTGTCATATTAGAAAATATACAGTAATTTGAATTTTTAAAAAATAATAATAAAACAGGTACATAGGAAAAAAAATAATGTTTTAATGGATCTTACGGTTTCATGGTTCTTCATAATTAAAGAACACATAAAAATAACTGTAAGACCTAATAATCTTTGAACTTATTTTTGGGTATCTTGAATGCAAACGTTATGCAAAATTAAAAAAAAAAAAAAAAAAAAAAAGCTGTAACTTAGAAATAATTATCTGAAGAAAAAACATGCATGCTTAATTACAAAATATACAGTAATTTGAATTAAAAAAATACTAAAATAGGTACACAGAAGGAAAAAAACAATGTTTTAATGAATTTCATAGTTTTGCGGTTCTTCTAGAAATTGCTGAGTTAAATAACTGCTGTTCGCCCGATATCCCTAATGTTATAGTAAGAGTCTTTTTCCAAACCTTACCCTAAACGCTATTTATTTCATTTTTTTTTTTAAAGTAGAATTCCACACTAAACTGGAAGATAAGCATCTGGTAAAGAGATATACCATGGGATCCTCATCAAGAAAAATAATCTTACATGCTAATCAGCAGTCTACTGAGTTTTCGTCCCTCTGGAGTGATGGATAGCTTGCAGAATGCGATAATGAAGTAACTGTAAACTGCCAGAAAAAGACGGGTGACTAATTAAGTGGAAAGATGGTCAACTGTCATTTGTCAAATGTCGTCAGGAACTCACCCCTCTGCCACGCGACACGCAGTTTTTGTTCATTAAATCCTAAGTATCCGGCTTCATACGGTGCAAATGACCATAGGTGTCCTATTTGAATGCGATCAGATGCTATTAGTGGAAAAAGAAACATCCTGCTTGCTTTAGGTTTCTTCAACTTAAACGAATCTATGAAGGCAGCAACTATTGATTTATGAGTATAGATATATTTTTTTACACCAGCTAGTTATTTAAATATGTTTGTAAATGAGGTCCCCGTTCTTCAGTATAATCTGACACTTCCCATTGTGTCCAGGGGGCATGAGTGAGTGGAACTAAAAATTCTTGTTAGAGCTCATTTTTAGACAGGAATTTTTTCAGAGATCTTTCCTGATGACTAATGGACATTTAGCGTCTGTAGCGTATTACATTGTAATTCTAGGAAAAATATTTCTTTGAAATTCGAGTGTCTCCTATAGCCACGTGCCTCAATTAATCTGATCTTCTCCTTTTTAACATCCACCTCACCATGGTTTAAAAATGGTAATTTCTAACAGAAATCAGTCTTTTTAGTAACCCTTTTTTCTAAATTCTTTTGCAAGTAATACAAAGGGAAAGTCCACTAAACAGAACTTCATTCAAAATACAATGTTTTGCACAATTTCAAGGGAAAGGAGGCATTTCCCCTTTATTATGGCATTTTTTTTTATTTATGGCAAAAGAGGACAGTATTCTTTAGCTCCTTGAAGTGTCTAGATTGGACAGAAGAGTCGAGTACCTGTGGACGTAGTGCATATCTGCCCAGAATTAGAATCTAATAAAAAACTATCATAGAATTAAATTACCAGAAATTAGAACTTTAAAGCTAAACGTTAATAGGAAGGTAATAAATTTTAAAAAAAAGGGTCAAAGAGAGGGGAACTAAATAAATAGTGACAAATATAAGCAATATAAAATACATAAATATAAGCTATCAGTCCAAAGAGTCTAATGCAGGGATAGGCAAACTCCATCCCGCCAGAAGATTCTATCCGGCCCATGGATAGAATTTTAATTTGCCGATCCGGGACAAATTAAAAGAAATATAGATTTATATATTATATATCCATCTCCTTTTCTACTTTGGTTAAATGTTATTTTTTTCTTCCTTTTTTCCGAAGAACTGATGATCTTTTTACTTTCTCTATTTTTGTTCTACAAAACATAAATCGACTAAAAATAAATCGACTTTTAAACTAAAACTTAATCTGTTTGCTGGGCCGCAGGCTAAGTACGACTTGTCTCATTAACCGAGGTTAAATTCAATACTCTCAGTAAATGAAGAGAAGCTTAAGAATTATGAAGATGATTTGAAAAAACTGCATTTTGAGTGCGAACGCAGATTTCAAGATTTCAGTGCCATTAAAATAGAATTGGATATTTTTACCGTGTCTTTCAAAGCAAATTTGGAAACAGTGAGGTTAGATTTGCAGGTTGAATTAATTGAGTTGCAATCTATCAATCACGTCAAGCAGTTGTTTCTAAATATGCCAAAGTTAGAGTTTTACAAATCATTATCGACAGTAAGTTGCCCAAATTTAGTATCTCACGCCCAGAAAATCAGTGCCATGTTTGCGTCATCTTTTATATGTGAACAAGTGTTTTCAACTTAGCCTCGATCCTTAGAATCAGTCCATCTCACTTTGAACGTCACTATAAGGAACTTTTAAAATTGAAATCGCAATTTCATTCATCTCATTCACATATTTAAATTGTAATACTTGTATATTGTTTTTAGAATTTTAGAAAAATTTATCTTAACCAGCCAAACTTTTTTTATTTCGATTTTTGGACCGCGACCGAAAAAATTTGCACATCCTTGGTCTAACGAGTGATCTCCCCTCTGCAGTGATGGACCACGAGCACAATGCGATAATGAAGTAACCAAAAATTGCAAAAAAAAAAAAAAAGACGGGTGACTAATTAAGTGGAAAGATGGTCATTTGTCAAATGTCGTCCAGAACTCACCCGTCTGCCACGCGACACGCGGTCTTTGTTGATTTGTTCAATAAATCCTAAGTATCTGGTTTCATATGGTGCAAATTATACAAAGGTGCCCTAATTGTCTGCCGCAAATGAATGCGATCAGATACTATTAGCGGAAAAAGAAATATCCTGCTGGTTTTAGGTTTCTTCAACTCAAGCAAATCTATTAAGGCAGCAATTATTGATATATGAATAGATATATATTTTTTTTACGGCAACTGGTTATTTAAATAAGTCCGTTAATGATCTCCCAATCTTCAGTATTCTGACACTTGCCATTGTGACGAAGGGTCATGAGTGAATCTCACTTAAAATCCTTGTTAGAGTTTATTTAGGACAGGAATTTTTTAGAGATCGTTCCTGATGACTAATGGTCATTAGCGTCTGTAGCGTATTACATTGCAATTCTAGGGCCTATAGCCACGTGCCTCTAGTAATCTGATCTTCTTCTTTCAATATCCACCACCATCTAACAAAAAATCCGTCTTTTTAGTAATCCTTTTGTGTAAATTCTTTTGCAAGTAATATAAAGGGAAAGTCCATTAAACAGAACTTCATTCAAAATACAATATTTTACACAATTTCAGGATAGAACGAGTTCTCTATTTACGGCAAATGAGGACAGTATTCTGTAGCTCCTTGAAGTATCTAGATTGGACAGGAGAGTCGAGTACCTGTGTACGTAATGCACATCTACCCAGAATTAAAATCTAATAAAAAAAAACTATCATAGAATTAGCAGAAATTAAAACTTTAAAGCAAAACGTTAATAGGAAGGAAATAAATTTAAAAAAAAAAGGTTGAAGTGAGGGGAACTAAATAAGTAGTGACAAATACAAGCAATATAAAATACATAAATATAAGCTATCACTCCAAACAGTCTAATGAGTGATCATATCTCTGGAGTTGATGGACAGCGAGCACAATGCGATCATGAAGTACCACTGTAAACTGCCAGAAAAAGACGGAAGTGACTAATTGAGTGGATAGATGGTCAACGGTCATTTGTCAACTGTCATCCAGAACTCACCCCTCTGCCACGCGACAGACGGTTTTTGTTCATTTGTTCATTAAATCCTAAGTATCTGGTTTCATACGGTGCAGATTATCCAAAGGAGTCCTATTTGTCTGCCTGCAAATGAATGCGATCATATGCTATTAGCGGAAAAAGAAACATCCTGCTGGTTTTAGGTTTCTTCAATTTAATCAAATCTATAAAAACGGCAATTATTGATATATGAGTAAATATATTTTTTTACGGCAACTAGTTATTTAAATAAGTTCGTTAGTGATCTCCCAATCTCCAATATAATCTGACACTTCCCATTGTGACCAAGGGTCATGAGTGAATCTCAATTAAAATCCTTGTTAGACCTTATTTTTAGGCAAAACGTTATCAGAGATCTATTCTGTTGACCAACGGTCATTAACGTATTATATTGCAAATCTAGGCAAAAAATTTCTTCGAGACTCCAGTGTCTCCTATAGCCACGTGCCACTAGTAATCTGATCTTCCCCTTTTTAACATCCACCACCCATGTTTTGAAAATGGTCATTTCCAACAGAAATCCATCATTTTAATAACTCTTCTGTGGAAATTCTTTACTAAGTAACACAAAGGGAAAGTCCATTAAACAGAACTTCATTCAAAATACAATGTTTTGCACAATATCAGGGGCAAGCAGTTCTCTATTTACGGTAAATGAAGACAGTATTCTGATGGCCAAAATTTTTCGGTCGTGGGCCAAAAATCGAGAAAAGAAAAGTTTAGCGGGCCAAGATAAATTTTTTTTAAATTTTAAAAACAATATACAAGTATTACAATTTAAATATGTTATTGAGATGAATGAAATTGCGATTTCATTTTTAAAAGTCCATTGAGATTCGAAGTGAGATGGACTGATTCTAAGGAACGAGGCTAAATACCCAAATAATGCTTTCTAAGGTTCATAGTTGAAAACACTTGTTCACATATATAAGAATGAAACAAACATAGCACTGATTTTCTGGGCGTGATATATTAAATTTGGGAAACTTACTTTCGATAACAATTTGTAAAACGCTAACTTTGGCATATTTAAAAACAATATGCTTGAGATGATTGTTAGAATGCAACTCAATTCATTCAACCTGCAAATCTGACGTCACTGCTTCACAATTTACGTTGAAAGGCATGGTAAAAATATCAAATTCTGTTTGAAGGGCACTGAAATCTGCGTTCGACTCTAAATGTAGTTTTTTCATAATTCTTTCTTGTCTTTCTTTACTGAGGGTATTGAATTTAACCTCGGGAAATCAGATAACAATAATAATATTAAAAATAAAAATTTTTTTAATAAAAAAAATATTTAATCAAAGTAGAAAAGGAGATGGAGGTATAATATATAAATATATATTTCTTTTAATTTGCCTCGGACCGGCAAATTAAAATTCTATCCGCGGGCCAGATAGAACCTTCCGCCGGGCCGGAGTAGTTGGCCCATCCCTGTCCTAGAAGTATCTAGATTGGATAGGAGATTCGAGGTGCACATCTGCCCAGAATTAAAATCTATTAAAAAAAATTATCATAGAATTAGCAGAAATTAAAAATTTAAAGCCAAACGATAATAAAAGGGAAATAAATTTTAACAAAAGTTAAAGGGGGGACTATATAAGTGGTGACAAATACAAGCAATATAAAATACATAAATGCATAACAGAAACATATAAATACGTAAATACATAACAGATATATATAAATACAGATATAATGGAAATAAATAACAGAAAATATAGATATAGAAATACAAATATAAAAAGCTTAAAAGACATAAGAAGCAATAAGAGTGGATATATTTTTTTACAGCAGCTAGTTATTTAAATAAGTTTGTAAATGATGTACCCAATGCCGGATTTTCCTATAGGCTAACTAGGCTTCAGCCTAGGGCCTCAAGATAAAGAAGGACCTACATTCAAATTGTTACCAAAATTAGGATTACACTATTCTAAAAACAATAAACACTAAAACACTGAATCGAAAATAAGGAGAAATTACGAAATAAATTTATCTGAATTGAATTTGCTTTAATCTTCAATGTAATGAATATATTTTATTTAATTTGATAGAAAATAGGATAATTTTAATTGCATATTTTATTTTCGTAGTCAGATTTTTATTATTTGAATTTTGTTTCTTTGTAAATGTTATGCGTTATGTCTGATGAGTTATTGTTACAAGTACTCTATAGGGTGCTGAGAATAAATGTCCAAATAAGTGATTTTTTTTGCCATATGTTTTATAAAGGTTTGTACCCATCACAACTTTTAACAGATTGATCTATATCACAGTGATGATGTATTTTATCATCTCTCATATAATTTACAAGCTTAAAAATGGGAGGTGAAAGGGTCTCATAAGTGGAATAGCCCAGGGCCACTTTTCATCTAAATCCTGCCCTGGATGTACCATTCTCCAGTGTAGGATCTTATAACATGATACTTCCCATTGTGACCATGGATCATGAGAGCGATTTTTTTCCATTTTTTTTTGGGAGGGGAGGGGGCGGGTTGTATTTCAGTATAAATAAATCACGTTTAACCTCTTATCTCCAGGAAATTTTCAGAGACCTTCCGAGTTGACCAATGGTCATTAATGTATCATATTTCAATTCAAGGAAAAAAATTCTTCATAACATAGGTGTAGCACATAACTATAGCCACGTGCCTTAGTAACCTGATCTTCCCCTTTCAACATCTACCCTCCATATTTTAAAAACGGTCATTTCTAACAGAAATCCGTTTCTTTAATAACCCTTTTGTGGAAATTCCTTTTTAAGCAAGACAAAGTCCATTAAACAGAACTTCATTAAAAATATGTTTTGGACAATTTAAGAAGAGAACGAGTTCTCGATTTTCTGCAAATGAGGACAGTATTCTGTAGCCCTTCGAAGCGTCTAGTACAGAACCGGATTTTCCTATAGGCTAACTAGGCTTCAAGATCAAGAAGGGCCTACATTCAAATTGTTAGCAAAATGAGATTTACACTATTCTAAAAACAGTAAACACTAAAACACTGAATCAAAAATAAGGAGAAATTCTACACATATGAATATTAAACAAACATAATAAATAATTTACAAATTTAAAAATGAGAGGGAAAAGGGCCTCATAAGTGGAATAGTCTAGGGCCTATTTTCATCTAAATCCGGCCCTGGTCTAGTATTAGAATACGAAAGTATACTGATACTAGACACAGTATAGTATCAGTATACAAAAGTTTTCAAATGTATGATAGTATATATATATATATATATATTTGATATATATATATATATGATACAACGATGATAGTATCAGTATACGAAAGTTTTAATAAGTCAAAATGCAAAATAACTCGATGCAATGATTTGATAAAAATAATTTTTTTAATTTTGATTTTTTTTTGTGGCGGGTTAGACAGGCATTTAAAACCAGTACGACTTGAAGTGTTCAATACATTTTTTTTTTCGTTCTAATGCAGCTGGCAACCACTTAGAAAATTGTCGTGTTCAATACATGGCAGCAGAAAATAACAAGACACAGAAAAAAAAACCTAAAAGATGAAAAAAGTTTTGACTTACTCATAATGTAACTATAAATATAAATATGTCTCACTATGAGATTCTTTAGTTATTATGTCCAATAAATTATGTCGGACATAATTTCTTGCTACTCAATTGTGGAATGAATAGCAGTTGGGATCAGTGGCGGATTTAGGTTCGATGGCGCCCCAGGCCTAAGTTAATTTGTCGCCCTTGTATATAATAATACGAATAGTAATAATGTATTCGAATTAAATTTAGATATTGAATTTAGGCATGAATTATACATACATATATATATATATATATTTATATTTTAATATTTTAAGAATAACTTAAGAAAATAGATAAATGGTATACTTAACGAAATTTTTTTTTAGTATCTATTTGTTAGATATTTTTAATTTTACTACTTACACGATTAATTATTTAAAAAAAATAATTCTATTCTTTAAACATTGACATCTTGAGGTTGTCAAAGAAAGAAAAGAAGCATTCAAATTTGGCCTTACAGTTGATAAAAAACAAAATCGATTTCAAATTTTTGCCGCCTCGAAAATTTTGGCGCCCCTAAAAATTTATCGCCCTAAACCCGGGCCTAAGCCTAAATCCGTCACTGGTTGGGATAGGCTGCTTCGATTCCTGTGTGTTAGTACAAAAAGTCTGATGGATACAATTTTTCATTTCCTACATAAAAAAGTTAAACCTGGATAGTGCGCTTATAAAATTTCGTAACTCCCCAGATGTTAGGCCTAATATCAAGTACATATTGAACTTACCAGAGGCAAGAAAAGTTTCTTGCATCGAAACTTATACATATTTGTTGTGATTACTTAGTGAAGAAACATTTTGTATTTTCCCAACTATCCATTTTTTTTTTAAACTAATTTTTATAATACTTTCAGTTACCCAACCTGTATTGAATAGTGTTTTCATAATGGGAATGAAAAAATGAATGTTTGAACTACTATTTGGTTAAAAGCTGTGTTGTAATTTTCGTCTCATGGGTTCTTGATCATTTTGCACACAGTAATTTTCGTAACCATGGTTTATTGATAAATTTGGTAATAAGGGTTCCTTGATCATTTTTGTCATGATAATTTTGTTAATGACGGTTTCTTGGTAATTTT
The DNA here is from genome assembly GCA_021605075.1 of Caerostris darwini. Taxonomy (NCBI): domain Eukaryota; kingdom Metazoa; phylum Arthropoda; class Arachnida; order Araneae; family Araneidae; genus Caerostris; species Caerostris darwini. The sequence goes on from BPLQ01004772.1 coordinate 352,553, forward strand.
GGTCATGCTAATTTTGGTAATCATGTTTTTTTTGATAATTTTGGTCATGGTAATTTTGGTAATCGTGGTTTCTTGATAATTTTGGTCATGGCAATTTTGGTAATCATGGTTTCTTGATAATTTTGGTCATGGTAATTTTGGTGATCATAGTTTCAATTTTGGTAATCATTGTTTCTTGATAATTTTGGTAATCATGGTTTCTTGATAATTTTGGTCATGGCAATTTTGGTAATCATGTTTTTTGATAATTTTGGTCATGGTAATTTTGGTAATCATGGTTTCTTGATAATTTTGGTCATGGCAATTTTGGTAATCATGGTTTCTTGATAATTTTGGTCATGGTAATTTTGGTGATCATAGTTTCAATTTTGGTAATCATTGTTTCTTGATAATTTTGGTAATCATGGTTTCTTGATAATTTTGGTCATGGCAATTTTGGTAATCATGGTTTCTTGATGATTTTGGTCATGGCAATTTTGGTAATCATGGTTTCTTGATAATTTTGGTCATGGCAATTTTGGTAATCATGGTTTCTTGATAATTTTGGTCGCGGTAATTTTAGTGATCATAGTTTCAATTTTGGCAATCATGGTTTCTTGATAATTTTGGTAATCATGGTTTCTTGGTAATTTTAATTGATCATGCTCCGACTTTTAAGAGTGACTTCACCTAGATGTTGTGAAGGTTGTTTTTTTATCCACTCCTCTCGATTTCGTTTACCTAAAAGGTGGCAGTTGGAATAGTTTCGAAGCAGATGCAGAAAAAGAGACGACGCACTTTATAAATATCAGGTGCTCACTCCCATAGCAGTGTGTAGCTTTTCAAGCAATGGGTGTCTGTCTCACCTGGAGGCGGCAGCTGCGCTCCATTCGAAAGGTGATACGAGGGAGCGTGCAGTGCAAAGTTCTTTAAGAGAGAAAATCCTCAAATGCATTTCTTCTTTTTACCCTCATGATTTCCTTATGTTTATTTTGATTGAAAATTTACTTTATCTAAGACAATGATAAAATATCTTACTGACAACCTGTCTATCATATCTTCGAAGCGAATAACCGAAATTTATTTTAAAGTAATGGTTATTATTTTTTATTCAATTCCTACTATTAGCTCACGCTCTCCCTATATATATCTTGTTCAAATTTTCAATCGTTCATAAAACACTTTTTATTCATCCACTCGAGTTCAAATACATTTTTTTGAACTTGTTGCGGATGACACGTGATGTGAATACAGCTTTTTCAAATATTAATTCAAACAAAATTTAATTAATTAATTTTAGTTTTTTTTTTAGATTTAAGTTGTATGCATTTAATAATAGATGGCGCCAGATATAAGAGGAAAATTTCAACTTTATTTGTAAAGGACTTTTCTGTAATATAGTGGGAAAAAAATACGAATAGACTTTAAATTTTTTTTTTTTTTTTTATTACTTGTTTTGTATACAGTATGCAAAAGATGGAATTTGAGAGTTCATTTTAATTTATTAATCCCACCATTAATTTTAGTTTTATTAATCCTACCATTAAAATTAAAGTCGCAACGAAAATAACATAAGTTTTTCAATTTGAATTGAACATATATATATATGGGGCCTGAATGGCTAGCGCTCGGTACCCCAGTTCCGGGTTCGAATCCCGGCGCTGCCATGGATGCTTGTAGTGGTTCGGAATCCACTTTAAATTGTAGTTCCCAGTCTAACATGACTGTAGAGCATTGGCGTAGGGCTGACAACCCTACACCGTAAAAAGAAGTTTCATGTCCAGTAGACAGACGGCCTCGGTCCACCATGGGGCTATTGCGCCAATGATGAGGACGATTTATAGATAGATAGATATATTGAATCATTACCATGACGTCTATTTCTGTCAAAGACGTCTCACTAATGTTCCGATGCATTTTATCTTTGAAAAATCTAGTTTTATTCAATCTCTTCTCTTAAATCAACAAATATTCTTATCTTAAAGCATTATATAAGCTTTTAAAAATAGAGTAAGTGTTGGAATAAGATCTGATTCATAGTATGTCTGAAGGTTCATTTCCCAACTAAAACCTTCCAGGACACTTTTAGTCACTAGAATGAAGTTAGAGTGAGGTTCGGAAATGTCTTGTGACAGGATAATTCTACAACTTAGCGACAGCGCGAGGTTCGGCATTATCATGCCGCACGATACCTCCTCTTCTGTTTAACTCAAAGATTTTTTTTTTCTGCAAAAATACTTTGTGAGTGTCTTAGTTGCCCATAGTAAACTTCAGCGGCTATAGTTTGATCAGTCACTCCCATAGATGAACAACTCCTGCCGTATTCTAGCTTACATCCCAAAGAATCTCTCTTTTTTTTTTTTGTTTGTTTGTTTGTTTTTGATGTAGTGTCCTTCAAGTCTGTTGCATAGAGCCTCAACATATGGCACTTAACATTATTATAAAGTATCCACAGATTTTTTCCGTAGAAAATTAGAAGTTGGATTGGTATTGTAATGACTTATACCTGACTTTGAAAAGAAAAAAAAATAACGTCCTAAATAACGTAAAAAAAAATATGCCCCACGAAAATTATTATATAATAGTGAAATATTTCTCTTAAAATCAGCCAACAAATTATTTTCATAGTAGAATGCTGCTTTCCAGAAAAGCAAAATAAAAAAAAAGAAATTAATAGAATAAACAGTAGGGTAAAGGTAATGTTACTGTGTCCTTTTAAATTTTATATTATTTAAAAAAAAATGTTCATTATTATCGGCACAACAGCCCACTGTGGGCCAAGGCAGTCTGTCAGTTGGCAGATTACGAGACGAGAGATTTTTTCCTTTCTACGCGATAAGGTTGTCAGCCCTATGCCCAACGCTCAGCAACCCTATTAGACCGGGACCTACGGTTTAAAGTGGATTCTGAACCACTACAAACATCTATGACTCGAACCCGAAACCTCTGGCACCGAGCACCAGAACGCTAGCCACTCAGCCATCAGGCCTCAAAAAAAATTTTAATATCTTCTAAATTATTGCCAATTGAATTGTATTTTATTAAGCATGACCAACTGGAAAATATCCATTTATCTATTATTATAAACATATTTTTTTTATTAGAACTTTTACAGTGGAAGCAAAGGATCACTCGCTGTTCACTTTTAACACAGCCTGTTGTCGTTCAGTTAACTAATTGCCGTTCTGTTTAGTTTCCTGTCAGAATGGCTCTTATTTTTGTTTAAATAATTTAGAAGCAGCATGAGATGCAGGATATGAAATGAAAAAAAAATTAATAATTGTGGAAGATAACAATAATAAATGCGGATGGCTAAATGAACACACGACAATTATGTTTGGTGACCAAAATAACAGGCAATTATAGATATTGTTTTTTAAATACAAGTAATATGTCTTTTGTTAATTATAAATTCTGAAATTCTTCTTGTATAAATATAAAACGATGTATGCATATATGTGTGTGTGTGAAATGTAGTGTATTCACTACATTTGACACACACACACATTGTAGTGTATACACAGTGTGTATACATTTACTTACATTTCACACACACACATGTGTATAGGTGTATACACTTATATTTCACTCACACACACATGTGTATGCACTTACATTTCACACACACACATTGTAGTGTATACACTTGCATTTCACACACACACATGTGTGTGTATACATAGAACTTTATCTCGGGTGGGGGGATTACACAAAGTTAAACCGTTTGCAGTCTAAGTAATAGAAAATGTATTCGACGTTGAAATTCCACAAACAAATATTAATTATTTTATTAAAATTAATAAGTTTTGAGCCAAGAATAAAAATTCATTTTCTTAAATAAAATTACATAAGCAAATTATTAAAAAAAAATTAATTGTCGTTTATCTGTGCCACCTCATGAATTACATCGTTCATTCGCTATTTCCATAAATATTGAACAAAATTAAACCTGGCGCTTTGAATCAATTAATACATTCAGGCACTTATAATAAAGGATTGACACTGGTGAGAAAAACATTGATTTATTGAATTACTAAATATTTGACAACTGGATCTAAGTGGTGACATACGTTTCAATATGTGCGCATATTTCACTTATTTGCTTGGGGGGGAGTTCAGCCACAACTTCTTTGCGCATCTCTCTCTCTCTCTCTCTATATATAGATACACTGAAGTGACAAAAGTCATGGGATAGCAATATGCAAATTTTCAGATGGCAGTAGCATCGCGTAGAACAGGTATAAATGCGCAGTGCTTTCGCAGAGCTTTCATTTCTGTTCAAGTTATTCATGTGAAGAGGTTTTGACGTGATGATGACCGCACGACGGGAATTAACAGACTTTGAACGCGGAATGTTAGTTGGAGCTAGACGCATGGGTCATGCCATTTCGGAAATCGTTAGGGAATTCAGCATTCCCAGATCCACTGTGTCAAGAGTGTGCCGAGAGTATGACATTTCAGGCATAACATCCCACCATGGACAGCGCAGTGGTCGACCGCCTGCACTTAACGACCGAGACCGGCGACGTCTGCAAAGAGTCGTAAATTCTAACAGACAAGCAACACTGCGTCAAATAACCGCAGAAATCAATGTGGAACGTACAAGGAACTTGTCTGTTAGAACTGTGCGGAGAAATTTGGCTTTCTTGGGCTATTCCAGCAGAAGACCGACTCGAGTGCCTTTACTGACAGAACGACATCGCTTGCAGCGACTCTCGTGGGCACGTGAGCATATTGGTTGGTCCCTAGATGAATGGAAAACCGTGACCTGGTCAGATGAGTCACGATTTCAGTTGGTAAGCGCTGATGGTAGGGTTCGAGTGTGGCGCAGACCCCACGAAGCCATGAACCCAAACTGTCAGCAAGGCACTGTTCAAGCTGGTGGTGGCTCCGTAATGGTGTGGGCTGTTTTTTCATGGCATGGACTTGGTCCTCTGGTGCGGCTGGACCGAACATTGACTGGAAATGCTTATGTTCAGCTACTTGGAGATCACTTGCAGCCATTCATGGACTTCATGTACCCAAACAACGATGGGATTTTTATGGATGACAATGCGCCATGTCACCGGGCCACAACTGTTCGCGATTGGTTTGAAGAACATTCTGGACAATTCCAACGAATGATCTGGCCACCTAGATCGCCCGACATGAATCCCATCGAGCATTTATGGGACATCATCGAGTGGTCTGTTCGTGCCCAAAATCCTGCACCATCAACGCTTTCACAATTATGGACGTCTATCGAGACAGCATGGCTCAATATTCCTGCAGAAGACTTCCAACGACTTGTTGAGTCCATGCCACGTCGAGTTGCTGCACTTCGCCGGGCGAAAGGAGGGCCGACACGATATTAAGAGGTATCCCATGACTTTTGTCACTTCAGTGTATATATATATATATATATATAGATATATAAATCACGATAGATACGTTCCCTAAGTAAACGTTAAAAAAATATGTTGCATCTACGGAAAATAGAAGATTGGTTCCAGTCCTAAGAAATCAGTAAAATTACAATAAACCAGGGGGTGACCAACGCAAATGATTTTGCGGGCCGCATATAAAATTATATATCCCCATGTTAGATTTAGACCCACTATAGACATTTTTTGGTAGTGAAACATAACGAGTTATTTTTATTATGTTTACTGTTATTCTTACATGTAAACATAAGATAACATAATAATAATGATACTAAACGCACATTGTAAAGAAATATATAACACTAAAAATGAAATATAAATTTAAACGAAATAAAAAAAAATATTTATTTGACTAGTGCGATATTTGTTTCTTCACTCTTTCACCTAGCTTTTGCAAATCGATCTCAATTTGGGTGTTTGCACATCCGTTACGTTTGAGCGTGTTTTGTGTTGAATCAGTTTCATTTTAGAAAAAAATTATTCGCAGGTGTAAGTTGAACCCAAAGCGCTAACAACTTCAACTAAGAATCTGCTATCAACAATCCACTGTGCGTATCTAAGGATGGTCACTGCCGTCATTTAAAGTGAAACATAGAGCCTGCTATATTAGATGTTCCAAGATGCGTGCGCATCATGATTTCGGAGAATATATTTAATTATTCTGCGAACTCATAACTGTAGACTCATCAATAAAACAAGCAGTATCTGTCATAAAGTTTAGTTAAGCTAAAGTTTTAAGTTAAGTTAAAGTTTTTGTTCATAATTTCGACAGTTCATAGGGATGCACAAATAAGATGTTTTTTTAATACATTGTTTTTCGCTACTTCGGCCATTATAAAATAAATATGTTTTGTAAAAGTGTAATAAATCTCTTGGGGCGGAAAAATATTTAAGGCGGGCAGAAGGTTAGCCAATCCTGCAATAAACCATCAGTTTTCATATTAGAATTTTAAGCATTTTATTTTATAAAGAGTGCACATGTATCATGCAAAGTAAATTATCATTTGAAAAAAAAACAAAAAACATATCACTCGTTTATAAACACAAAAATCATGCAAAATAACATGAGTTACACATAAAAAGATTGCATTCGATGTCCCTTTCTGACACTAAATGCATGCGTTTGCTTAAGACTGCAATATTACTGCTATCACTAAAAATGTCTGGGTTGTCACCATTGGTAAAATTCTTTCTATAATCTCTTGAACAAAATTAGTAACTAGCCTCCTGTGGTGGTTATGTTTCAGTGGAATTAAGAATGAATTCAGTAATTAATAGTTGCGTTTGTGTTTTTTCTAGGTCATTCTATAATTATCTAATATCTTTTGTCTAATGTTTTTTTTTACTTTCTTAATGCTGTTTGTTTGATGGCATTTCTGTCAACTGGTGGTCTTTTTTTGTGATTTATCTTCAATCCACATTATTCATTTCACCACATATCTCTTGTATATGATGAGGATTTAGCACTTAACTTTGTTCCAGAATATGCCGATTTTCAAATAGTAGTGTAATTTTTCTTGATAATTTTTACGGTATCTTCATGTCTCTCAAAATGCTATCCTACAAACGTCGTATCTAGCCCAATTTCAAGGCGATGTAAAATTTGAATTTAGGCATTTTGATGTAAGGCTACCGAAAAATATTTCAGTTAAATTTAATAAAACATCGAATAGACACTTTCCACTTTGAACACCAAATTCAAAATGCAGACAAAATTCCAGTCTACTGTGGTGCTTATGTTTCAGTGGGTTTAAGAACGAATTCAGTAATGAATGGTTGCATTTGTGTTTTTTCTAGGTCATTGAATAATTCTCTGTTAGAGAACATTAATGATTTCAGATCATGTTGAAACTTTCCACCTCATTTCCTCATTAGGATCACATTTAACAAAATGATTACCCAATTTACTGGCCCGTTCAATTCCAACCAATTTACTGGTCAGACTTTAATTAAATCTGCATTTAAAACAGGTTCTTCTTCGTCTTTATCACTATGTTCTTTGCGATCAGGAGACTCAAGGACAACCTCTATTATTTCATCGTCTTAGGTCTTTATCATATAATAATTCCTATATATTTTCAAACGATAGACCAATGAATCCTTCTCCATCTGTGCCAATGGTGTGATGTTGAAAAAGTCGGTCATATTAGGGAGGAGGGGATCATTGTTTTTAATACATTCTGGCCAAACAGCTTTCCAACATGTATTCAAAGTGGACGGCCGTAATTCAATTTGATTGACACAATCCATTATTAAAAAATTCTTCCACACAGCAATGTCTCTCTTAATGTTCAATTTGTCCAAAACGTATTGAAATGTTCACTTTACGTAGTATGTTTTAAATGTCGCAATTATACCTTGATCTGCAATATTAGATGGCAGAAAACTAAAATTGCACGCTTGGATGTTCTAAGACCAGAGCCTGATTGGTCGAGTGGCTAGCGCTCTGGCGCTCGGTATCACAGGTTTCGGGTTCGAGTCCCCGTGGTGCCCTGGATGTTTGTAGTGGTTTGGAATCCACTTTAAACCGTAGGTCCCGGTCTAACAGGATCGTAGAGTGTTGCGGAGGTAGTGTTACTCCGCGTCCGTAGCTTATCTTCAAGCTACACGCACCTCCTGGGTAGTGCTATGTGAATAATGTCTGTGCAGTGCTTGCTTAAGGTATCCAAGACAATTGCCTAAGTGTTTGCCAGCTGCATTAGAACAAAAAAAAAATTTCTAAGACCGGATGGCAGAATGCATTGGCTATAAATCAAAAGAACTTTAAATTCGAGACTTTTGACGTTCATACACAGTTCTGACTTCCGGGACGAAACCTTTATTAAACCGTTCACTAAAGATATCTGTGGTAACCCAAGTTTTTTTGTTTGGCATCTAGTGAACTACATTTTTGAACGTGATTTTAGGGCTCGTGAAAATATTTGAACGCGGTTTTAGGGCTCGATTTATAGCAGTGGTTTTAATATTTGATCACCTGAAGTGTTGGTTTGGTTTGTTTGTCGCTCTACGGTCATCTTATGCACACTTTAGGCTAAACAGACCGGAACCTACAGTTAAAAGTGAATTCCGAACCACTACAAACACCCATGGCACCGCCGGGACTCGAACCCGAAACCTGTGGTACCGAGCACCACAGCACTAGCCACTCGGCTTTTTGCTGTTTTGAAATTGAATTCATGTCGATTAAAAACACATTACCGATCTTTTATGATTACTAAAATCTTTTGAAGTTAATCATTCTTTTTTAACTCATCCCAAGAAACCACCTTATTGAAAACAAACGAACAAGTTCTATCATTTCACCCAATTTCACTCATCAATTTTCTCACCGTGTTTTTTTTTTTTTTTTTTTTCAATTTCTTCTGTTAGCTCACTCCCCCATATATATATATATATATATTGTTTACATTTTCAATCATTCATAAAATACTTTTGATACATCCACTCAAGCTGAAATACATTTTTTTTTGGAACTTGTGGTTGGATGACACTGGATGTGCATACAGTTTTTTCAAATATTCATTCATTCATTACATTCAATTAATTATAGTTTTTTTAGATTAAAGTTTCATATATCTACCTATAGATGGTGATAAACTTAAAAAAATGAATGAAAATTATTTATACAGGACTTCCTGCAATAGAGTGAAAAAAAAGTAGGAATTGACTTAAAAATTTTTTTTTTTATATTACTTGTTGAAATTGAATTCATGTCGATTAAAAACACATTACCGATCTGTTATGACTAACAAAATCGTTTTTGTTTCATGTTAAGCATTCTTTTTTAAGACAAACTAAGCCTTGATGAAACCACCTTATTGAAAACAAACGAACAAGTTCAATCATTTCACCCAATTTCACTCATCCCTTTTTCTCATCATGTATATTTTTTTTTATATCTCTCTTCCTGAACCCAAAAACCTGAAAAATTCCACCGACTTCCAAAAATCAGGTGAGAAATTCAATCCTCCTGCGTTTTCACAGGCAAAAACCCTCTCTCCCGCAAAAATCGGGCGTAGGGCCCAGCCGTCACCTGGACCCCCACGTACCATCTGCCCAGAGCACTAAGAAGACTCGGCCCAAGACGGAAAGGGTATTAGAAGGAGACGGCGCGGACCGGAAATAGCGAACAGCTGGCCGCCCCTCCGAGCAGATGGTCCCGTCTCTCACCTTGCTTGCCGTGGAAGTGTGCGGCAGAGTCGTCTTCTCTCTCTGGTATCTTTCTGCATGTCCGCTTTTCATCTCCACGATCGTGACGTGCAATGTGTGAATGGAGAAAATTGTTACGGAGCACCGACGCGCGCCCTCTGGTGCACGGTTGTGGAAATGAGTGTAAAGCGGGTCGTAGAATTCATTCATACAAAAAAGTTACTAAAGTAGGGAATTTTCCGAAAGAGGGAGTGAGGTAACTAATGATTTGAAAATTATTAGTCCCCCCGTGAAGTTTTTTTAATGTGAAAGTTAATCATTACTTAGTGTGAAATCATTAGTTTAAATCATTAATTAGTGTGAAATCATTAGTTTAAATCATTAATTAGTGTGAAATCGTTAACGTAAGTGAGTAATAAATAAGTAAGTTCAATCATTGATTAGTATGAAATCATTAGTTAGTTTCAACGTGTTTAATGAAATCATTAGTTAAATCCTTAATTAGTGTGAAATCGTTAACATAAGTAAGTAATAAATAAGTAAGTTCAATCATTAATTAATATGAAATCATTAGTTAGAGTGAAATCCTTAGTTAAATCCTTAATTAGTGTGAAATCATTAGTTTAAATCATTAGTTAGTATGAAAATGATTTGAAATTGATTTTTTTTTTTTAAAAAAAAGACAAAATATGGGTGTGATTTGTAAGTAAATTGCGGATATAAAACCTGAATCAGAGAACACAAAAATTGTATCATTTGAAAGAAAGGTTTTTTTTTATTTATTTATAATAACATATGGGTTAATAATAAGTGGTTGATAATATAAGCATTTATAACATATTGGTTAATAATATGGGTTAATATCAAATTTAAATAGGATAAAGTGTAAAGATGACCAACAATTCTCCAATTTTTTCTTTTTTTTTCTTCCCGAATTAGTTTATTTATTTTTTCTTGTATGAATTTTATGAAAATAATCAATTATTTTATTATTTCTTTAACTTTATTTTTTAAAAAACAATTTCTGTATTCGTGTTTGCTTTGAGTTCGGACAAAATAAAGTCATTGATTTCCTTTGTTTTCAACAAATCATCATCTTCATCTATGGCGCAATAGCGCCATGGTGGACCAATGCCGTCTGCTTATTACCAGATTTCGAGATAGGAGAATTTTGTTATGAATAATTTTCAGCCTACTGTAATAGTGTTTAATTTTTAATGAAATATTTTCAACGTGTTTAATGAAGTAGAAGTATACATTAATTTGTTGCAATAAAATTGTTGCAATTTGTTGTTGTAAAAAATAATTAAATAAAAAATATTTTAAAAACAATTAAATAAAAAATATTTAAAAAATGGATCGAATAATAAATTGAAATCGCGGTTATAAATTTATATAAAAAAATTATAATATAATTTCAAAAAAAAAAAAAAAAAATGGATTGAATAATAAATTGAATCGTGGTTATAAATTTATATAAAAAAATTTGAAAAACTCATGTTTGCTCAATAACTATAAGCACTAAGTTTACTATTAAAAATTAAATACTTCTGAAAAATACTACTTCTATATTAATACTGAATACTATTTAAAACCTTTTTTTGTACTGTGATATACTATAAAAGGAATTTTTCAACCACATCAACAACAACAAAAGGCATAATTTTGTTTTATGAGGAATTTATATATTGCGTCTGAAACATTAACCAAATTCTCGTATTTGCAATAGACACATTTTTACGAAGTACATTAATCCTTTTAGAATAGGTATTTTCATACTGAAAGGAAAAAAAAAAAAAAAAAAGAAATGAATTAAAAAAAAAAAAAAAAGTATTTTAGTAGGTATATATAGTATTATGAAAGTATTATATATATAAAAGTATTAGTAGCAAAATTTTGTTTATGAGAAATTGCGGCTAAAACATTCCAAATTCTCATACTTGCATAGATACATTTTTACTAAGTAATAGTAAAACATAAATCCTTTTAGAATAGGTATTTTCGTATTCAAAGGAGAGAAAAAAAAAAAAAAAAAAAAAAAAAAAAAAAAAGAAAGAAAGAAAGAAAAGAAAAAAAAAAAAAGTCAAAACTCCTCAAATTTCACCGATTCTGCATTTCAACAACAAGGTGTATTGGTTTCTCAGGTGAAACTCTCAAAAAATTAAATCTCAAAAAACGAACCAAACAAAAAGATAAAATAAAAAACACCAAGTAGGAAAAATTATCGAGTCTGCAGCCGGTTCCAAAAAAAAAAAAGAACAAAAATTGGTGGAAAAGAACCCGAATCGTTTGGTGTTCCACCACCAAAGAACAACCTTCTGTTTCGCAGACGATCTGCATCTGTGTTCTACGAGCAGGTCCAAGAAAATGGAACAAAAACAGCTGTTGCACCAGAAAAAACCAGGTGCTGGCACTGCAGCTTATTTTTAAATAAAAATTCTGCTTCTTCCCCCTTCTTCATCTTCAGGGTTCCCTCCACCCCAGGAGTGGAAGTTAAGGGATCGGACCCTTTTTTTTGCCACCATCTCAGAGACTAGATAGCTTCCGGTTCCGGCTGAAACAGCTGGTTGCTTTAACTGGGAAAAACTTCTTTAACGAACGAGAAGACGAACCTTTTTTCGATCTTCAGCAAAATCCTTTGTTATTATTATTCCTCCCCCCCCTTCTTTAATTCGTTTATTAGATTTTTACAGATTTTATTTTATCTGGAAATTCCTCATGTACTTTTGTTCTAATATATTCGGATTTGTGTAATATAGAACTGTTCAAATTACAAATACATATTTTTTTTTCCTTAACAGCAGAAAATAATACATTAAAATACTAGTTTCTACTACTGTGCTCAAAAAGTAAGACCAATTTTTTTTTTTTCAAAAACTCTTTATTTGTTCTGAAAAATTTATTTCATCGCCTACAAAGTAATGCCCTCCGTGCACAATGCACTTATGTCAACTTTTTCCAATCCTCAATGTATGCTAAAAAGTCATCGGCAGTCATGACTTTCAAAGCGCGTTCCGATTCACTTTGAATCTCTTCAATCGACTCAAAAACGGTGTCCCCGGAGTGGTCTTTTGAGTTGAGGGAATAGTCAGAAATCGCACAGTGGGAATACGGTGGTTGTGGAACGATATGGGTTTCATTTTTGACGAAAAAGACACGAAGAATCAATGCAGTGTGAGCTCGTGTATTCAGTGTTTACGGTACCCATCGAGATTGGACGCGTTTGAGGCCCAACATGGAATGGACCAATCCTTTTGAAATTAAAACATCATGAGCAAGGTCTCTAATTGTAAATCGACGGTTTGCAAGCACCCAATCTTTAATTTTTTGGACGTGAGCTTCGTCTGTTGAGGTTTGTGGTCGACCAGAGGGCTCTTCGTCTTAAACGCGTTCTCTGCCTTCTTTGAACTATTTATACAAACTTCTAAACACTTTCTAAGCATTCACACTAATGAATATTTTGACGTCAAAATTTCACACAGATGTCAAAGACAGTGCCAGCAACCTAAAAAAGAAAAACGAATTGAAATTCCGGGAATTTTAAATTGAAAATTGGTCTTACTTTCTGGACACAGTAGTACACTTTCAAAAAAAAGGTTTCAAAAATATTAATTAAAAATTATTATTTTTTAAACCAACATAATAACAGTCATTTAAAAAAAAAAAAACAATTAATATTTTTTAAACGGTTATCATAGAGCATGGATAAAATAAAATATTAAGAAAAGGAAATTTTTTTATTATTTTTTTCATTTATTATCAGAACGAAAGCACAGATATTTTTAATAAATGTTTACTTTCTTTTTCATGTCGTAATGAAGTAAATATTATTATTTATTATATTATTTTGTAACATTTTATAAAAAAACATATTTTAAAAAACGTTTTAATATTTATTTAATATAGTTATTATTGTTACCTTTTATGAAATATTTTATTTAAACATATTTATTATATTAAATTCAAAACATTTCATGGCATATAGCAGAAAATACCTAAACATAATAATTGTTTATTTTAATTAACTTTTTTTTTTATTATGACTTTAATAAAAAAAAAGTTACTTCAAAAAACTTTACTTTGAAAAGTTAACTTTTTAAAACTTTACTTTTTTTATTTTTTATTATGACTTTTATTATTAAAATTACTTAAAATGAGAGGCTTTATATTCACTTAGTACACATTTTAGCATTTAATTTTTTTCTTTACTTTCATTAATTTTACTTCCAAAATATTTCTTTAAGATAAATTTGTAAAACTAATAATGTATGAAGTTATTAATATGCACTTGCACGTTATTTTCATTTATTTTATGCCATATATTAAATAAAACTATTTAGTTATATAAAAATGTTATTTAATAAAACATTATATCATAAGAAATTAAAATATTTTATGTATGTTTTTAAAGATAGCTTTCAATGTCATTTCAAAGCAATATTATATTACAAAAAAAGGATAAAAAATTATTTTAATTCAATACTCGCAGGATATTATTTAGGATACGCTTCAAACAACTTTTATTTAATTTCAAATTATAAAATTTTTTGTTGTATTTTAACTAATTAGAAACGAACATTAAACTAGAAAATACTGATGAATCAAATCTGAAGATTTTTATTTGTTTTTTATTGACAAATTAAAAATTAGCAAAGTATATAATTAAAAAAAAAAATTTTTTTCTGGAATTTTAAGTAATTGATATTAATAAACGATACTTCTTTTTGCAATATTTAACAGGGAAAAAAAGAATTGTTTGTCGCAAATTAACAAGGAAGGAACGCACATTTTCAAAAAAAATGAAAATAAAATACGATAAATATAAAATTTATTTTTTCTCTTTTTAAAATTTTATATAAAAACAATAAATTGTTTAGTCATGGGGGTGGGGGTAAGAAAAAGGATAGTCTTCTACAAAAGAAGGGGAGTAGAGTAGGACCTTACTCGCCCCCTTAGATCCCCTTCTGAGACTTCCTTACAAACAGGCTTGCCTGCTGCCATCTATCGGCAAACTGTCGATATTTCCCTATAGAAAAGGGGCTAATGTAAAAATTATGTTGTATTCTATTACACTACTGTAGTGAAATGCATAATTTGTACAAACCCCCCCCAGGAAAGCAATTACTGTATATGAAATTCAGTGCAGACAAATGTGATATTTTTGTATGGTTTGTGTTTTAAAACATCTGGGTTTTTTCCTTTCGATACTAATGCCGACGGCAAGGAAAAAAAAAAAAAAACTGGACGGATGATGAGAGCTGACAGATTGTCGAACAAAACGACAGAACTTTAATGAGACATTTATTTTCGCACTGTGCCCAAAAAAGTAAGATCAATTTTTTTTTTTTTCAGAAACTCTTTGTTTATTCTTCCAAATTTACTTCATCGCCTTCAAAGTAATTCCCCCTCCGGACACTGCACTTATGCCAGCTTTTTTTCCAATCCTCAATGCATGCTAAAATGTCATCGGCAGTTATGATTTTCAAAACGCGTTCCGATTCACGTTGAATCTCTGCAGTCGACTCAAAAACGGTGTCCCCGGAGTGGTCTTTTGAGTTGAGGGAATAACCAGAAGTCGCACAGTGGGAATACGGTGGTTGTGGAACGATATGGGTTTCATTTTTGGCGAAACAGTCACGAAGAATCATGTGAGCTGGCTCATTCAGTGTTTTTGGTACCCATCCAGATTGGACGCGTTTGTGGCCCAAAATGGAATTGTCTGATCCTTTTGAAATTCCAACATCATCAGCAAGGTCTCTAATTGTAAGTTGACGGTTTGCAAGCACCAAATGAGGCTGAGGGTCGACCAGAGGGCTCTTCGTCCTCAATACGTTCTCAGCCTTCCTTGAACTGCTTATACTACTTGTAAACATTTCTTTCCGATATAGGAATGCTCCCCGAATGCCTTCTGCAACATTCTATACGTTTCCGCAAACAAAATTGAATGCAAGTTCTTTGCTCAATTCATTCCGGCATTTCAAAAATCGCCGGAATTCGTTTTAGCGTCTCACAAAACTAAGCGTAATTCAAGCACAAATGAATATTTTGACGTCAAATTTCACACAGATGTCAAGGACAGTTCCAGCAAACTAAAAAAAGAAAATTAATTCCATAAGCCCCGGGAATTTTAAATTGAACATGGGTCTTACTTTTTGGACACAGTAGTATTATTAGTAAGAAGGCAATAGTGATATTAATAAAACGACCATTTAAATAGCGAGTTTCTTAAATGTTTCTTGAAACGCTAAAACAAAACCATTAAAACCATTGATTATTAAACTTACGATTCAAAATGTGTCTTAGTTCTTTTCTAAACTTCAAATTTTAATTTATTCTCACCACGCCTTTTGCCATTGTTTCAGTTTTAAAAAATGATAGCGTTTTTTTTTTTTTTCTTATTTGTTGTGTGGCATCACGAATGGCTGTGCAGATCAAAACACTGCTCGAAAAAGAACAGCTTGGGATAAGAATTATTAAACTCCAGGTGGCATCAGAGAAAAGAAATGGCTGTTTGTTTTTCTCCCGTTATCTTCCTTCCTTCCTTGAGATGGGCAGATGCTCCCATTCGAACACGTCTCTCATTAACACTCTGTTCTTAAAAACAGCTGATCTGAGAAGTCTTTGTTGTGAATTTGAAATAATTTTTTCGAAATCAGTTTGTTCTCAAATAAAATTATTATTCCAAGGTGATTTCACCTGTACCATTACTTTTTTAACATTTTAATAACATGCAATATCACACTGATTATTGAAAATAGTTTACGTGAAAATGTAACGTAACTATAATATATCTCTTATTAACGGAAATAGTTTACGGAAAAATATAACAGCTATTTTAACTATTTACCTAACCATCACACTGATGAATGGAAATAGTTAACGTAAAAAAATATAATAATTATTTTAACGATGTACAATATCACACTGATGAATGCAAATAGTTAACGTAAGAAAATATAACAATTATTTTAACAATATGCTACTAAAGCATAATATTTTTCTGACGTATAAAAGAAGATTTGAGGTAGGTAAAACAGAAACAAAATTAAATACTTATTAAAAGTTAATTTAATTAATTAACTTTAAAATGCAATTTTGAACCTGGATGTTTTTCTGGAGTGGAGATTCACCCTGAGACAAAGATGCTTGACTCCTAGGTTGCTGAATAAATAAATTCATAATTGAATCACGTGAATTAAAAAGTACTCGAAGGCACAATGGTATTTGCATTCGCTTAAAATACATTTTAATTTGTTTACAAAAAATACATATATCCTATAAAAAAAAAACATGCAGACAAATTATGCAGGTAGCAAAGTATTACAGAATAGCTTAAAATAAGCAAAAGGAAATTGTTCGTTTTAACCACAAAGATGCTCTACTTCTGATACATTAAATCATATTTGTTCTTAATAATAGAACAGTTTTTATAAGATCTTCTTTCATTGCAGATCTGAAGTAGCTTTCTAGAAGCTCCATGACTTACTGGGTTTGCTGTTAGGGCAGCCGCTGTCTTCACTACTCATTATATTATGGGAGAATGCAATTGAATGGCTTATTTAGCATTTGTTTCTATTATTAATCTCCAGTAAAAGCTGAATATGTGTACAAATATACCTAAAAAAATAGATTAAATGTAAAAAGACAATCTTAAGTTCTTGTTTTGACAATTTATGTGAAATATATTTTTGCTTGCTTATTTATTTTATATATATTTCTGAAGTTGAACCAAACACACACGCACACACATATATATATATATATAATTAAGCTTTTAGAATATATATAATTAGATTTTTATTAATTGAAAGATAAAATTAGCTTAAGTGCATCAAGTATTCAAAATTTAGAATAAATATGCCAATTTACCTCTATATCCTCTATATAGTATTTTATATTTTTTAAGCTGCAAATTTCCTAAGTGTCATTAATTTTTTAAGAAATGAAAACTTATAACAAAAATATAACCTCACGTGTTTCAATTCATAAAAAATAATATGTAATACTTTACTGATGAATAGATATGTGAAGCAATAATAGTTATTAGAGGAATTTGATTTAATAATCTCAAGTGATTCTTGAAGATTCTCTTTTCTGTATTCCTGTGATTCTTGAAGCAATTTGTCCAGTATTAGACATACTAAATGCCATTCGATTTCTAATTTTACCATCCGTGGTGCTAATGATTGTCAACCCAGCCAATCGAAATTACCACAATTGTACGCATCAACAAAAATGGTTGCGTTTTGGTATGTATTCATGTATTTATTTCTATATATCTGATCTTTTCAATTACCAAAATTACCAATCAATTTTTTCAGGTGAAAGTAATTGATTATTGTCATAAAAATCATGCAAGAAATAATAACTGATTCGGGAAGAAAAAAAATTTGAAAATTGTTGGTCCTCTTTGCAATTTATCCTATTTATATTTTATATACATATTTATAATAAATCTAATATGAAATAAATTACATTTATTATTATCCCATACATTGTTATTATAAATAAAAAAAATTGTAAACTTTTTAAAATTTTTATGTTATCTGATTTCTGTGTTATATCCGAAATTTAGTTACAAATCACATCCATTTTTCTGCTGTTTTTCAATTCCTACTATGAGTTCACAATCTCCCTATATATATTTATATATCTTGCTCATATTTTCAATCGTTCCTAAAACACTTTTTATTCATCCACTCAAGTTCAAATACATTTTTTTTGAACTTGTAGTGGATGACACTGGATGTGAATGCAGTTTTTTCAAATATGAATTCATTCATTAAATTTAGTTTTATATGGGAGAAAAAAAAATTTTCTTATGTAAGATCTTTAGCAGGATATAAATTTAGGAATCAACACCGTCAGTGGCGAAACGTGTAGATCGCTGGGAAAAAAAATTTCTTTTTTCATTCTGGGTTCTAGTCTGAGTCAAGGAGGAAGCAAAATGGAAAAAAAAGTAACTAAAATAAAAATTTTCTTTATTGATCTAAGTAGGAATTGACTTTCAAATTTTTTTTATATTACTTGTTAATAATTTGTTAATTAATAAGTATGAATCGCAACAATAGTTATTAAAGGACTTTGGTTTAATAACCAATCGAAGCAATGTTATCAAGCACTCACCATACTGAAAGCCATTTATTCAACTATCCATACGTTTACACGCTGCTAACGATTGACAGCCCATCTATCCGAAATTACCACAATTGTTGCATCAACAGACACGGTTACGTTTTGGTGTGTATTCATGTATTTATTTCCATACATTTGATCTTTTTAATTACCAAATTATAATATATTTAATAATTTATTTATTAATAGGTATGCAACGCAATAGTAATTATTAAAGGAATTTGATTTAATAATCCCAAGTGATTCTTGACGATTTTCTTTACTGTATTCACGTGATTCTTGAAGCAATTTATCCAGCACTAGCCATACTAAAGGTCCTTCGATTTGCCATCCGTGGTGCTGATGATTGACCACCGATCCAACAGAAATTATCACAATTGTTGGCATCAACAAAAATTTTGTTTACGTTTTGGTATGCAAAATGGAAAAAAAAGTAACTAAAATAGAATTTTTCTTTGTTGACCTAAGTAGGAATTGACTTCATTTTTTTTCTTTATATTATTTGTTAATAATTTATTTATTAATAAGTATGAATCGCACCACTAGTTATTAAAGGACAAATTGAAGCAATGTTATCAAGCACTCACCATGCTAAAAGCCATTTATTCAACTATCCACGCTTTTATGCTCTGCTGGTGATTGACCACCGATCCAACCAAAATTACCACAGTTGTTGGCATCAACAAAAATGATTACGTTTCGGTATGCATTCATGTATTTATTTCCATATATTTTATCTTTTTCAATTCCTTCTATTATATTAGCTCACACTCTCCCTATATATATCTTGTTCAAATTTTCAATCGTTCATAAAATACTTTTTATTCATCCACTCCAGTTCAAATACATTTCTTTTGAACTTGCAATGGATGTTAATACAGTTTTTTTCAAATGGTAATTCAGTAATTAAATTGAATTAATTCATTTTAGTTTTTTTTAGATTTAAGTTGCATATATCTACCAATAGATGGCTCCAGATAAACTTAAAAAAATGAATGAAAATTATTTATAAAGAACTTTCTGCAATAGAGCGAAAAGAAAGTAGGAATTGACTTAAATTTTTTTTTTATATGTTACTTGTTAATTACCAAATTATAATATTTTTAATAATTTATTTATTAATAGGTATGCAACGCAATAATTGTTATTAAAGGAATTTGATTTAATAACCAATCGAGACAATATTATCGCCAATTGAAGCAATGCTATCAAGCACTCACCATGCTAAAAGCCATTTATTCAACTATCCATGCGTATATGCTCTGCTGACTATTGACCACCCATACAACCGAAATTGCCACAATTGTTGACATCCACAGAAACGGTTCCACTTCCGTTGAACAAGAACAGCAAGGTAAAAACCCGTGTATTCACTTAACAATAATTTGATCTTTTCAATTGCCAAAATAAAGGAAATGAAAGCATTTTCCGTGATTTGGGCACGCGCTGCGGACACGCCCCGGAAAATAAAAGAAAACAATTTCAAAGAATGAACCACGCGCGTGGCAACATTGCTTTGGTCTGATGTAGTAAACAAACACAGTGCCGCAGTTCTTCCTCGTTCTATCTGTAGCAAATACTGGTGTTCTTTTAAAGCGGTTTTATTGTACTGTAAAGATCTGGGGGTGGACAAGTATTCGAATTGTATTTGAAATTGCTATTGTTGTTCTTTATTCTGGTATGCACGAATCATTTATGAATTCGCAATTTATAAGCATACAGAAAAAATACACCATTTAAATTACCACCCTAACCTGTCATTAGAATAATTTTTAGGATCTATTTGTCGTCGCAGCTGCAGATTTCATTCATTTTTTAAAAACGTGCATAGATTAATTTTTGAATAATAAGCATGTTTTTAAGTCATGAATGGGGGATAATAATGTTTGCAAAATGCCGATACAGTCCTATTCCAACTATTCATTCGTTTATAGTATCAGTTGAACCATTTGTTTAAATACATAAACATTAAAACATGTGCCGAAGAAAAAAGTGATAGTAAAAATCTACGAATGTCAAAATTTAAATGAAGAAAATAAAGAAAAAAAATAACAAATTTCAATAAATAGCTATGCTTTACACACAATAACAATTCATATACAGTAGAACCTCTGTAAGTCCAACTTTAAGGGAGATGCCAAATAATTCGAGTTATAGAGTTTTCGACTCATGGATAATTTCGACTTACGCGGATTTTGTAAGGAAATATTCGACTTGTAGAGGTTTAGATTCTTTCCAACTTATTTTAAGTTAGAGAGGTAAAATAAATAAAAATTCAACTTACAGAGGTAATAAACATGTTTATTTGCAACTTAAAAGTTATAGTATGTACTACAATAAAAAATCAAAATAATTCCGAAACAAAAATTAAAATTAAAAATATTATATATTAATAAAGTCCGTTATTATTATTTATTATTTATTATTATTATTATTATTTTTTTTTTTGCTTTAGACAATTCGATGGCTATCTATCTATAGCATTATCTAAGCTATAAAGAGCAGAAGATTCTTTTTCTTCCGAGTTGCTATTTCATAGAATTGGTTATTCTATTTACTATATACTCATACATTGTTTTCTAGGAAACAATGACGTGCATTGTCGGCAAATCCTTAAAGTCAGTAACTCATTTTTCTTCGAGTTATAGAGGTAATTAGTTTCAAATGATCGAGTTGTAAAGATTGTAAAATCAAACATTGCTAATGTTCGAGATACAGAGGTCCAATTCTTTTTTTTTTTTTTTTTTTTTTTTCTAGTTACGGAGGGAAAATATATACCAAAATGGCTTGTGGGGATTGATTCATTATTTCGATTTATAGAGGGTTGAAGTTTCGAGTCACGAAGGTTTTGGGGCTTGAAGGGAAGGGAACAAAAAAATTTTTCGAGTTGTGGAGGTTTTCGACTTATTGAGGTTCGACTTAAAGAGGTTCTACTGAAGAATACAACGCAAGATCACAGAAACCAAAACAGAGCAAACGAAGGCTGATATAGAAAGGCTATTTTGCACATCAATAGCTACTACTAGTATTTGTTACATACAAATTGTATAAAAAGCTTTTCTCAGGTTGTTAAAATTATTTTCCTTTGGGTCCACTGATTTCTTTCTGGGTTTACTGATTTCCTGGCATTTTCACACACCGTCATTATATATTTTGTGCTCATTTTTGTGTTCACTTTTGATCTACCAATGCAATTTTTGCCTTTCAAGTTAATTATTTGTATACACATACATGTATTAAACAAAATTAGGAACCAGATAAAATTAAGATGAAGGAATCATCAGGTAGCAACAGAAAAATTATATCTAGAGAATGATATTATAACTCCGTTAAACAAAGTGATCGTGTTTTAGAAAAATGCCTAGTCGTTCTCTTTTTGATTTCTATTCCTGTTTTCCAATTCCTACTATTAGTTCCCTATATATATTTATATATCTTATTCAAATTTTCAATCGTTCATGAAACACTTTTTTATTCATCCACTCTAGTTCAAATGCATTTTTTGAAACTTGTAGTGGATGACACTGGATGATAATACAGTTTTTTTTTTCAAATATTAATTTAGTAATTAAATTAAATTTATTAATTTTAGTTTTATAGGGGAGAAAAAAATTTCTCTTCTATAAGATATTTAGCAGGATTTAAATTTAGGAATAAATACTGTCAGTGGCGCTGGAAAAAAATTTCTTTTTCAGATTTTTTTTTCATTTTGGGTTGCAGTCTGAGTCAAGGAGGGAACAAAATGGAAAATGAAACATGTGAATATATGAGTGAGAGAGATGGAAAGTGTGCGTGTGTGAGAGAGAGAATTTTTTCTAACCTAAAAAAATGAATAAAAACTATTTCTAAAGGATTTTCTGCAATAGAAAGAAAAAAAAATAGGAATTAACTTAAAAATTTTATTTATATTACTTGTTCAGTAGTAACTCATTTATAAAAAAAAATCTGGAATGAAAATTTAAGTTGCATAAAATGGTTTTAAATGCATCAAACACATAAAGCTACAACTCGCCTCTGTCATTCTTATTCTCAACTGCAAAGCCTACAACTGAAACAACACGAATCGTAGTTCTTGAGTACACCGCCAGGTGCCGAATAAAGCAACGTCTTTGGCAGAAGCTCGTGCTTTTTTTTTCATACCTCCCTCCTTTTTGTGTGTCTCATTTTTGGCAGGTGCCACATTTCAAATCGCCGACATGTCTTCGAAAGCCAGGTGTGGCAACAGTAATATTCAGATGGTGGAATCACTGATAGTGATCAGGTGCCGAGCATTGTTCTAGGAGCAGGTGAGATCAGTTGCAAATGTTCCACAATTTCTGTTTTTTTCTTCTTCTGATCTCGAGCTAGGAACTCTTCCAGATGAGATAAAAAATAAATAAAAAAGGTTCTTATCGTAAAACAGATACACACACTTCGTCAAACGTAAATTTAATTTCTAAAAAAGTCAACCAAATGAGAATTTTTGAAAGACTTCCTGATCTTGATGAAAGATTAAAGCATGGATCCTAGAGGATCCATAATCCAGCACTAGTTTAATAAAAAAAAAAAACTTTATATCTTATGCTTTATTCCATGTTTACTAATATTCTACAAATTGAGAGACAAGAACTTAGTTAATAACTGTTCGCATTTATAAAAGTGAATTTAACCATCACTTCTATGTCTGAGTTGGGTAGTGCTTCCTGTACTACTTGAACAATTGCTTCCTCATAAAGTTCGAGAGCTATTAAATTTTGTTATGTTCCTGACGCTATTGAATTGGATAGTTCTTGTGGGAATTCAGCACTTCATGGCTCTCTTCTTTTTCTGCACCAAATGGGATTGCCGAAACTGCAGTATTTTGCAACCGCAGCCGCCATTTTGCTTGTTTAGGAGGGCACTTGGAGAAAACCTCAAGGGATAAAAATCACCAAATAAACTATGGAATCCTAAGTGCAGAACTTGTAGTATTCTGACCAACTATTAGGCAATGTGTGCAGCGGATTCGAACCTCAGTCCTCCTGCACGCTAATAGGACATGGAGACAAGTTTCCTAAACACTCCTCCATTGTGGCTATGAATACTTTTTTCTTATTTGTGTTTTCCTTATGTATGCTGCGAACAGCCCACAGATGAGGAAAATTTATAGAAGTAATTACATGTCGAAATAATCACAATAAAAATTAAAAATAGACTTTCTGCGTAACAAAAGAGATTGAATATTTGCAATAAAGATTAAAAACTGACTCTCTATATATCAAAATAGAATAAATATTCATAATAAAGACTAAAAACAGATATGAATGACTATATGTGTATGGTATGTAGGTAACTATAGACTCGATAAAACCAAGACATTTTGTATATGGGGTCCTATTAACGTTGAATTTTTTTCATCTATTGTCCATTATCCGTTAGTCCTCATGAGGTATGGATATTGAATTGTTTTACAAAGAATATTTATTAAAATGCTTGTAAACATTGGCCAAAATTTAACAACTCTAACATCTGGAAAGACTTTACATTTGGTAGTGACCTAAATCATGGAAAGAAGGATTTCGAAGTGGGAGGGAAATTCGTTCTTAGAATTAACTTTAGGGCTAAAAATGGTTCTCAGAAACCTTAATAGACTTAATGGACAAATAATGAATAATCACATTTTGTTGAAGATTACGAAATTTCAGGAATTGCATCTTGTGTAAAGTTTTTCCTGCAACCCATCTTAGCATGTCCAAAGAAATGGCCGACAGGCCGTGATAAACTATCCATTATCCTTTAAGCTCATCTTTATTCCTTTAAATTATCGAATTCGGACTCAAGTCCCCACCATGATCATTGAGAATTTCTTGGAGAAGAAAATATAAATAAAAAAGTAATTGAATATTTATATACATATAGATAGATATATAGATAGATATAGATATAAATATAGATAGATAGATGCAGAAAATGTCATTAGATACAAGTCGCCCAGGATATCAGCAACAAATATCATAAGAAAAGAATTATAATATCTGAAGGTAGTTTCAGCAAGGAACACATATCCCCAAGACATTATAAATATAAACTATGTTAATTTGCCTCTCTAGATGAGTGATTTCATTCAAAAAAGAAATCTAGCAACGCATTTTAAATATCTACCTCTTTTTCTTATTCCTCTATATTATATATCAGATCTTGAAAGCAATTTTTTTTTAGATCTGAGTGTTAGGCGCTTTATGGTATTTTATTGTGTAAGGATTTTGGTATAAAATTCGCATGTAGCGAATACCGGTAGTGGTTGCAAATTACTGTAGTGCAAAAGGTTCGTATTTCTAGTTCATTTCTTCCCAATTCTTTTTTTGTGTTGTGCTTTATATAGATCTGTAATTGAAAAGAAAGATAATTAAAGTCATTTAAGTAAAATGTAGCCTGTTTTTAATGATGTGTTTAATGATGTGTTTCTAAATTACAAATTCACTCGAAAGATGAACAAGTCTGCTCTCTGGTCAGGCTTAATTGTACAACACTGTGGCCTTAATTGTACCAAACATTCCCAGTGAATATTTTCCACCATTAATTCATTATATTTTTCAAAAGAAACAGTGATAAGGACTCCGGGTAGATTTTTACTAAGCTTTTATAACGATTAATTTTTTAATATGTTTATTTTTTATTATATATCGATATTTCTTCTTCAAGAAAAATCTAGATGGATGTCTTTCAGGAGGAGTTTCAGGAGCAGAGCCCCTCTTTCGCAAATCCTGCTGCAGAAAGCGCTGGAAATAGTACATCAGACAGTCCCAGACTGTTGATGTGAGACATTTACAAACGTATCCGCCTTGTTTCTGAAAGCAGCGACTGCAACTGCATCAGCAGATTCGGACCTAATGGGCTTAGAGCGGTGCGTGTTATCACTGGGTCACAACGTTTCTTGTAGAATTTGGATCATTCTTCATTTACGACTAGGATTTTCAAACTTTGATACATTCGTTTGGCTATTGAATGTGATAATGTTTCTAGTAGAATTTTTAATACTTCATTCTTAATTTGCGACGACATTTATCTTACTTTTGTATATTCTTTTAGCGATTCTTCAACAATTCCTTCATCCCGAAGTTCTTGATCTATTCAACATTGCCTATATTCATGTGGCTATTTGAATTTGGCCATTCTTGTAAACAGTGCTAAATCCATTGCTTCCTATATCTCGTGCATTATTAAACATTGGCAAATTCCCGAGTTTATTCATCCGTTCTCCAATGTTCACACATGATAAGTTGAAATTTGCCGAGCAGATTTCAGGTTTATTCCTATGTTTTAGTAGTATATGTTATTTTTATTTTTTATTTAGTGATATTTGTAATTTATCTGTAAGAGATTCATGCTTGGTTAACCTGACCAATTTTTTAAGCCTATGGTCATTTAATTTAGTAATATCTGTAATCGATCTGTAAGAGATCCCTACAAAGCTTTATTTCCTTTTTACTGACAATTTGGCTAATTGCACCAGCTCTGGCTTTCACCAAAAAGATTCAAAGTCCATGAGAAACAATGCATTAAATAGAAGGTCTCTACTTCATTATTGGAAATTCCTAATTTTGGCGGCCAGCCTAATAGAAATATCCAATGAGTTTTACCAGTCCAAGTTCAATCGTTCAAAGCAAGGCAACATGAAAGACTCTATGAGTCAGTCATTATTCGCAGCCACCAGCGCCCTATTATGCAAACGTCGACCGCTCGGAGATCGCAAATCAAAAGCCGATTGTCGTTATCTTCCACATCAACAATTCAAAAGAAGGTCCGATCTGGCACGCTATGTGTGAAACCGAGCTTTCTGAATGGAAAGTCATTGTCCATCGTGGTATAACTCGGAATGAAAGGCCGTCCCTTTTCAGAATTGGTACGTTTATTTCGGGTAACAACAAAAAATTATGACGGTTTCGGTTACCTTGGATACCTTTTTGTGCGAATTATATATATAAGTAATAAAATATGTAGCCTTGTCGGTTTTCTTTCTTTCGTTATTGTTATTGTTATTGTTGTGGGAATGTGTTTTACCAAAATCAATTTTGATAATAATAGATAGGTTTGCCTGATGATAAACATAAAGCATAGAGCACACCAATTGCTAATAAATCCTTTGAGAATTCAATGGCTTTTAACAATTTTACTACTGTATCCAAAACGTATGACCAAATTTCAATTTAAAATTCACGGGACTGCTTATGGAATGTCAATTTGATTTCATTTTTAGGTTGCTGGCACTGTCCTTGACATCGGCGTGAAATTTCACGTCAAAATATTCATTAATGTTGGAGTGACGCTTGGCTTTGTGAGATGCTCAAACTGATTCCGGAGATTTTTGAAATGTCTGAATTCATTAAGTAAAGAACTTGCATTCAATATTTTTTTGCGGAATTTTGCAGAAGGCATTCGGTGAGCATTCCTATATCGGAAAGTAATGTTTGGAAGGGGTATAAACAGTTCAAAGAAGGCAGAGAACGCGTTGAAGACGAAGAGCCCTCTGGTCGACCCTCCACCTCAACCGACGAAGCTCCCGTCCAAATAATTAAAGGTTTGGTACTTGCAAACCGTCGATTTACAATAAGAGACCTTGCTGATGACGTTGGAATTTCGAAAAAAATCGGTCAATTCCGAAACCTGGGATACCGAGCGCCAGATCGCTAGCCACTCGGCCCTCAGGTCCCTTGTAGATTTAACTTAGGGAAATAAAATTAAAGATTGGGTGCTTGCAAACCATCGATTTACAACTAGAGACCTTGATGATGATGTTGGAATTTCAAAAGGATCAATCAATTCCATTTTCGGCCTCAAACGAGTCCAATATCGATGGGTACCGAAAACATATGGCGTAAACATGGGCGTAAATGCATTGTGTCCGGAGGGGATTACTGTGATGGCGATGCAATAAATTTGGTCTAAAAAAATAATTGGTCTTACTTTTTGGGCACAGTAGTATCTTTCTGAATGACGGAGAAAGCTTCGAGTTAAACCTCGTCGAAATACAATGCAAAGGTGTGGCTACTGAATCGAATTCAAACGAAATGGCTCTTTTAAAAATTAGCCGAATTAATTGCTTCTTTTTTGACCATGTGCCGATCCTGTTATTAATGCCACCGCGCCTCAGCGCTGTGAAAGCAACAACAAAAACTTAGTGATGAAAGGATAATAACTCTGAAAAGATGAATGATTTTTAGGTTAATGTGAGTCATTTAAAGTGAATTGTTTCAAAAGTTTCATTTGATACATAATTTTATCGAAGAACCGGATATTTTTATTGGTTGTTATGAAAAACGTTATTGAAAAAAATTCACATAACAGCCTTGACGTTGTGTTACATAAAAATTCTAACAGTCTAATTTTAATCGATTATTATCATATTTCTTAAAATATAGGGCTTTGCGTTCTTTGTAAATGCGACTTTGTTATTGTGTTATCTGTTTTTGTGTGTGTGTCTGTGTGCAAAATTAATATTAACAATTTAATATGGTTATAAATGGGGAATGTTTGCTTTTCCAGTTTCAATATAGTATATTTCTTAAAAAGAGTCAATCAATTTAGTAGTATATTTCTTAAAAAGAGTCAATCAATTTAGTAGTATATTTCTTAAAAAGAGTCAATCAATATAGTATAATTCTTTAAAGAGAAATTTTTTAACTGTTTGCTTTTCCAGTTTTAATATAGTATATTTCTTTAAAGAGGAATTTTTTAACTGTTTGTTTTTTCAGTTTCAATATAGTATATTTCTTAAAAAGAGTCACTTTGTACAAAAGTTAAAATTGCCTATTTTCTAAATTTCTTGTAAATTAAAAATATCTTTTGATAATTATCATTTATAGGATTTTAACATCGGATCTTTTGATAATTAACATTATTATTATTATTATTATTTTTTATTTTTTTTTTTGCATATTTATTAGGGAAAAAAAGCATATCTGTATTCAATTTTTTTTACACATTTCCCTGTTGCTTTTAACAATATTTGCTCCAATGCAGCTGGCAAACACTTAGACAATTGTCTTGAATGCCTTCAAGGCAAGCGCTGCACAGACGTTACTCACTTGGCACTAACCAAGAAGCGCGTGTAGCTTGAAGATAAGTCACGGACGCGGAATAACAATAACTTCGCAACGCTCTACGATCCTGTTAGACCGGGACATACGGTTTCAAGTGGATTCCGCACCACTACAAACATCCGGGGCACCGCCGGGACTCGAACCCACAACCTGTGGGACTGTGAGCCAGCCCTTTGGCCATTCAGGATCCTGCTTTTAAGAATAAGAATCACGATGAAATGTAAGTAATTTAATACTTTTATTTAAATAATGTACAGTAAGTAAAAATATTTTTTGTTTAATAGAAGATAATTTTACTTCTAAATTAAACTTTGTTTTTCAAAATGGGCAACTGGAAACGATGCGCTATAAAGTGACAAGATCGAAGGGAGATTTTGAATTATTTTAGAAAATTAAACAATTCAAATTAATAAGAATACAACATAACGAGTATGAAGTTTACACAATAATTTCGAAATTTCGGCAATAGTTAATAAAACTTTGTTAAAAATAAAATAGTGTTCATAAAATATTTTTTAAAATAATTTCAGTATACTTTGTGAAAAAATGAAAGGAACTTTATTTGTGTGCTAATTGTATTATACTTTGACAAAGTTTTACTTGTGTAAAAATGTCGTGAAAATATTTAATATTTTTTTATTTTTCCATCCAGAATAGCTATTGGGATATTTAGATCACGCTTGCGTTATATCGCGGGTCATTACATCACGCTTTCTAACACGCTCGATATAACAAGGGAATATTGTGTTAAAACAGTACAAAACTACAAAAACTGTAAGGTGATGATTATAATTAAAGTCTCACTTCAAAATGCTGTAAAAAATGAACCATTCATCACAATGAGTTCAAATTTTAACTGAAGATACTTGAAGAAGGGGAAACGGTACAGCATCAAAAAAAAAAAAGTTCCACTGATTTTTCCCATCCAATTGGGTATGACCTTGCCGTGGTGGATGGGCTTTCCACTCACAGTGTCACAACTGTCGAATGACTTGGAAGTCATTTTTTTCATCAAAAAACTGAAACAATCAAGCACATTGAACACTACAGTTGGTTGAATGTGCAACTCATGCCAAATACGTTGTCATTTCAATTCGAAATATCACTGGCAGCCGAATTCACTCTCTTTATGCCGCTTACAGCGCCATCTACTAATACAATTTAGAACTTTTTTGTTGCCGTACCGTTTCCTCCTTCTTCGAGTATCTTCAGTTCAAATTTGAACTCATTGTGACGAGTGGTTCCCTTTTTACAGCATTTTGAAAGTGGGACTTTAATTATAGTCACTGTGCATATGAGATTGTATATTGTATCTTGTGTATTTGTATATAATTAAAAAAAATTTATGAAATCTGTTCCATGTTTTCCATATTCCATATTTTTATAATGAGTGATTATTTTCAAATGCCTTTTGACTAATAGTTCTTGGTGCAATTTTAGTTATCAACTATTCGTAAATGGTAAATTCGTAATGTAGGTATCGTGGTAAATTTGTAACGTAGAGTAACTTATACCAATATACTCATGGTGCAGGTTAATTGTGCCAGAGTCAGTCCTCCTACATTCTAACCGCATGAGTAATCCATCGGCTTCAAAGTCAGGTTCCATTTTAATATAAAATTAATATTCTCTCTCAAAATAAAATAGCGGCCTGACGGCCAAGTGACTAGCAGTCTGGTCTTTGGTGCTTCTGATTTGAATCCCGGCAGTGGCCGTGGATGTTTGCTTATGGTTCGGAATAAACCACTTAAAACTTCAAGTACTTGTCTAATGGAACAAGTATGCAAAAGAACAAATAATACAAAAATTTTTATTTTTTTTTAAGTCAATTCCTACTTTTTTCTCACTATATTGCAGAAAATTTCTTTACAAATAAAGTTGAAATTTTCCTCTTATATCTGGCTCCATCTATTAGTAGATACATGCAACTTAAATCTTAAAAAAGCTAAAATTAACTAATTAAACTTAATGAATGAATTAATACTTGAAAAAACTGTATTCACATCCAGTGCCATCCACTGCAAGTTCAAAAAGAAAAATGTATTTGAACTGGAGTGGATGAATAAACAGTATTTTATGAACAACTGAAAATTGTAACAAGATATATATAGGGAGAGTGTGAGCTAATAGAAGGAATTGAATAACAAATTTCAATAAATAGCTATGCTTTACACATAATAATAATTCATATACATACATAAGAATACAACGCAAGGACACATAAACCAAAAGAGAGCAAACGAAGACTGATTTAGAAAGGCTATTTTGCACATCAATAGCTACTACCAGTATTTGTTATATATAGGGAGAGTGTAATATACATATAGGTAGAGTGTGAACTAATAGTAGGAATTGAAAAAAAAGGACCGCACAGCGACAAGCCAAACCCGATCAAATCAAAATAAAATATCTCTATTACTTATATTATCGATTAAGAATGATACATTTTTTCGATCGTGCGTCAAATGTTTACTTTGTATCTGACCAGATCGCATGAGTTGCGGGACACAGCGACACGAAATCGATTAATACGGGAGAAGAGGTCTCCTGATCAAATAAAAACAGTGCATGAAGCCCACACGGACTTCGTGATTGATCTTGGCCTTGGATCCGAGAAAGGGGGCGGAGGCTTCAAGGACTTATCGGGACCTAATTTTTCAATTTCTTTGTCAACGTTCGATCAGACCGACGCCCACCACGACAAACACATGGGCCTTCCTTGCACAGTTCTGTTTGATGTAGAAAACTCCATCAGCCCGGATATCTTAATTTGATTTGTTCAGCCGCCTTATGTACAAGCACATTTAACATGACGTTGTATAATAGTTGAGCAATCACAGAGATGTATGACGGTTGTAAATTTACGGTGTTGTTTTATAGATAATGTTTAAACTCGGGCCTGATGTCACGCTCGGTACCACAGATTTCGGGATCGAGTCCCGGCATGCCATGGATGTTTGTAGTGGTTCGGAATCCTCTTTAAATAGTAGCCCCCGGTCCCGGCCAATAATGTAGAGCGTTGCGGGGTTAGTGCTACTCCGGGTTCTTAGCTTATCTTCAACTACACACACCTCTTGGGTGGTGCTAAGTGAGTAACGTCGGTGCAGCACTTGCCTTAAGGCATCCAAGACAACGGTCTAAGTGTTTGCTAGCTGCATTAGAACAAAAAAAAAATGTTTAAACTCCATGACCACGAATTTCTTAATTTGATGTGCTCAGCAGCTTATATCCATGCTTATATACCAACACATTTAACGTGCCATTGTATAATAGTTGATCAATCAGAGACGAGTATAATAGTTGTAAATTTACGGTGTTGTTGTGATGTATAATGTTTAAATTCCGTCACCAACGAATTTTTTAATTTGATGTGTTCAGCAGCTTATATCCATGCTTATATACCAACACATTTAACGTGCCATTGTATAATAGTTGATCAATCAGAGACGAGTATAATAGTTGTAAATTTACGGTGTTGTTTGATGTATAATGTTTAAATTCCGTCACCAACGAATTTTTTAATTTGATGTGTTCAGCAGCTTATATCCATACTTATATACTATAAAATGTAACCCATTTTATAAGTGCTGCAAAATCAGAGGTATAAATAACTGTTGTAAATTTGCTTGTCATTTTACAATAGCGGTGCAATCAGAGAGATGGATGATGATTGTAATTTTACGATGTTGTTTGATGTATAAGGTTTTTACTCCATAACCCCGGATTTCTTAATTTGATGTGCTCAGCAGCTTATATCCATGCTTATATACCAGCACATTTAATATGCCGCTGTATATTAACTGCGCAATCAGAGAGATGTATAACGGTTGCAAATTTACGGTGTTGTTTTATGTACAATGTTTAAACTCTATCACCACGGATTTCTTAATTTTATACGTTCAGCAGCTTATATCCATGCTTATATACTGGAAAATTTAACGCATTGTATAATAGATGCACAATCAGAGGTATAAAGAACGGTTGTAAATTTTCTTGTCTTCTACGATTCTATAATACTTCAGTACTTATTCATTTGGCACTGTTATTTTTATTTATATATTTTTTTGTAAATTAATTTAGAGTACAAGGATATCTTTAAAATGAGTGCAAATACTACACTTTAAAAATTGTAAAAAATGCTTTGCTGTTCAGAATCTGTTTTTTCAGATATAATAATTCAATTAAAGTCATTGAATTACCATTAGTAAAGATCCATTAGTAAAGATCATAGAGCATACAATTACAAAAAACAGTCACAAGTCGAGAGTCGGTATAAAAAAAACGACTCTCAAATCTGGAGTCCCCATTACCATATTTAAAAATATTTAAGATATTAATTGAATCCACTTTTCAAAGGTTTTGGTGTCAAAGAAAAACAGGTAAATGACCTTTAAAAAATATTTGTGGTCTATTTTTTTTTATTTTAGATAGAATCATCAAAGGTTAAACAATTTCCGCATTTCAACATCAACAACATAATAAAAACAAAATGGCGAAATTCCGACCATTTTGACTCGGAGGACTTTTTAATTCACGTGGTCCAATTATGTACTTATTTATTTATTTATTTAGATCAGCTAGCTGGAAGTCTTTTTCCCATGGTACATTATACCCCGTCTTCAAGTTCGTTCGTGAACCAATTATATCGCCGCATTCCACGGCTTTGTTGATTTGCGCCGAGTTGTTAAAGAAAGCACATCGGAGCCTGCCCTCAGAAGACCTCGTCTGGCAATAAGTGGACATGCGTGCTGATGGTTTCTGCAGGACCATTCAGTTCTGCTAGATGTTTGTGTGAAAATGTTCCAGTTTCGCAGCGACACCAATTTTGTGAACTGAATTTTCAAATTTTAATTTAGATTTTTAAAAAGAAGGGAAATGGATGGTTAAATAAATAGTTATTACTTTCTTTCTCGAAACCGTCATTTTCTGCCTATAATCCATTGGGGCGTATAATCCGAAATAGTAATTTTAGACCGAAATAAATGCTTCATATAATTCGCAGATGATCTGTTTTTATGAATATTTTACAGTCTTAAAAATCAATTTTGATGCCATAACTCACATGCTATAAAAAAATTATATTAATGCCATACTATTATGTGACAAATAAAAAATAACATTGACCATATAAAAATATAAATTCCATAAACATAGACCATATGACAATATATTGATATCCTAAAAACGTATGCCATATAAAAATTTTGATGTCATAAAATCATTTGTCAATTACATGGATGCCACCAAATACATCATATAAAAATATATGAATGTCATAAAAATGTGTTCTACAAAAATTATATTCATACCATAAAAACATATGCCATATAAAAATATATTGATGTCATACAAACTTCTGCCATATAAAAATGATATTGATGTTATTAAAGCATATGCCATGTAAAAATCTATGGATGTCATAAAAATACGTCATACAAAAATTATATAAATGCCATAAAATCATGGGCCATATAAAAATATGCAAACGTAAAAAATATAAAAACGTAAAAAATATAAAAATCGTATTTATATATGGCTTATTATTTCTTTTTATAAAAATATGGCTATATTTTTTATAAATATATGGCTATAGCTTATATATTTTTTTTATAAATTTATTATATATTTATATTTTTACATGGCAAGAACACTTGCCTGTAAAAATATATATCTACATATGTTGCACAAAAATTATATTGCTGTCATATAAAAATTATATTATTGGCAAACGGAAAGCAGATACATATAATAAAAACTATAAGAGGAAAAAAAATCATATATTTTCATATTTTATAGCATTCATATTCGTTACATTCATCCCGATAGTAAGCAATTTGGCTTCCCGACATCCCACAAAAGATCTAATCATATAAGATTTCATTACAATTCTTAACTCGGCAATTCAATGGTGCTTTTTTTCCCCCCATCCAATGAGGACATTGTTCCAACACATTTGACACATTTCCAACAATGCTTATTACTCTCAAGAACAAGAGAAAAATAAAAAGATATATATATACATACTACTGTGCCCAAAAAGTAAGACAGATTTTCAATTTAAAATTCCCGGGACTTATGGAATTTCAATTTTATTTTATTTTTATTTATTTATTTAGTTCTTCGTTTTTAGGTTGCTAGCACTGTCCTTGATATCTGTGTGAAATTTGACATCAAACAGTTCAAGGAAGGCAGATAACGCGTTGAAGACGAAGAGCCCTTTGGTCGTCCATCAACCTCAACCGCCGAAGTTCATGTTCCAAAAATTAAAGATTTGGTGGTTGCAAACCGTCGATTTATAATTAAGAGACCTTGCTGAGGATGTTGGAATTTCTAAAGGATCGGTCCATTCCATTTTGGGCCTCAAACGCGTCAAATCTCCATTGGTACCGAAAACACTGAATGCTCGCTGATTCTTCGTGACTTTTTCTCCAAAAATGAAACCCATATCGTTAAACAACCACTGTATTCATACCATGCGACTTCTGGATATTCCCTAAACTCAAAAGACCATTCCTGGGACATCGTTTTAAGTCGACTGAAGAGATTCAACGTGAATCGGCGCGCGCTTTGAAGGCCCTCCCTGCCGATGACTTTTTAGCATGCATTGAGGATTGGAAAAAAAGTTGGCATAAGTGTTTTGTGTCCGAAAAGGATTACTTTGAAGGCGATGAAATAAATTTGGAAGAATAAATAAAGAGTTTTTGAAAAAAAAAATTGATCTTACTTTTTGAGCACAGTAGTGTACATACATACATATATGTATATATATATATGTGTTTGTGTGTCTATGTCACAAATGCGCATCCTAAATCCACAGATTGGAAAGGCCTTGCATTAGAGGTGAGGGGAGTTGCAAACGTTGCTAAGATACCCTCTTTGAAATTGTCTTCCCTCATTACAGTGTAGTATAGGCTATATTCCATTTAATGTTGCAACTACGAGACACATGTCGTACAAGTGAGGGATGACTTCGAGTTAAAGTATCTAGCATTTGTAAATATTAATTTTTTTAATGAATCTCCCCTCTCCCTCTTACATCTACTTTATTGCATGTGCCTATTTTCTGAAAATGCTCAATGGCTATAGCCTTAAACAAGTAATATAAAAAACAATTTTTTAAAGTCAATTCCAATTTTTTTTTCACTCTATTGTAGAAAAGTTCTTTACAAATGAAGTTGAAATTTTCCTCTTACATCTGGTGCCATCTATTGGTAGATACATGCAACTTAAATCTAAAAAAAAAAACTAAAATTAATTAATTAAATTTAATGAATGAATTAATATTTAAAAAAACTGCATTCACATCCAGTGTCATCCACTGCGAGTTCAAAAAAATGTATTTGAACTTGAGTGGATGAATAAAAACTATTTTATGAACGATTGAAAATTCGAGCAAGATATATATAGGGAGAGTGTGAACTAATAGTAGGAATTGCAAAAACAACCCACATCAAACTACTAACTCATTGATCAACGACCTTCTGTTGTGTTCAGTGATTGGGACAGACGATATATGAATTCCCCCTCCCTCACCCCACCATCCTTCAGAATCGTTTGCACCACACACACACACATACACAAAATAAAAAAAACTAACAAGCTGGCAATCACAGAAATAAATATGCTGGCAACGGACACTGCTCCTCAAAAACAGAATGCTCTAAAAAGCAAACATATACCTTTTTAACAAATGAACAAAATATACCCCGCTGCTAGAGAAAATAATTGAGGGCTGATGAACAGGGGGAGGGGCAAGCAAGCTCCTTAAAAAGGCGTGAGACTTCAAAGATCACGTACAACTCTTTTTGCATTTCGTCCATCTCCCCCTCTATGCACTTCTGGTAAAAAAAGACGAAATAAACAAACAAACACGGCGTGCAACAAACTGCTGTGGCTGCCGTATTTGGTCTACGCCGTAGGTCAACAAAAACTCGAGGTCGCTCTAGAGGTGGGTTGCCAACCCCGCTTTACTATTTTTCGAAGCTTTTTTTTTTGTGTTATCGTTTGGCAAAAAGGAAAAAAAAAAAAAAACTTTTTTTTTTTCTCTTTTAATTTTTTGGACATACTTTTTTTTTTTTTCCTTATGCTGTATTTTTAATTCAGCGTTATTTTTTTAAAATTTTTATTTCATTTTTATTGGCATTCGTGTTGTAGTGTAGCTTTTAACTGGCGTAAATGAGAAATAATACCGCTTTTATATCCATGATTTACTGCGCGCGTGTTAAAACTAAATGGATAGGACCGTAATTATCAGAATTTGAGCTACAAGCAGTATGTGTTTATGAGTTTCTAGTGATTTTGGCTTGAGCGTACTCTTATTGTTTTATATAACTGTCCTTTTTTTTTTTTTTTTTTTTATACTTATATTCAACACAGTATATCATGAATATAATATTTTATAGGAAGTCAGATTTTTTTTTAAAAATTATTTTACTAGAATTTAAAGCAGGGACCTGATGGCCTGAATGACTAAGGCTCTGGTTGTCGGTACCACAGGTTTCGAGTTCGAATCCCGGCGGTGCCATGGGTTTTTGTAGTGGTTCAGAATCCACTTTAAACTGTAGGTCCCGGTCTGTTTAGCCCTCGTGTGCACAAGATGACCGTAGAGCGACAAACCAAACCAAACCTCTGCCTTGGCAATGAGTACTGCGGAACTATGTTAAAAAGAAAAAAAAATATTGCTATTTGCTTTAAAATTTTTAATTCCTGCTAATTCTGCGATACTTTGTTTTATTATATTTGAATTATGAGCAGATGTGCACAGGGACTCTCCTATCCAATCTAGTAGCGAGTGATCTGATCAATATTGGTTTAGATTTCCAAATGGAAGGAGTTCAGTTCGAAACCAGACTAGTGATGCCAAACTGAAAATGCCCGTGTATATGTAAGGAAAGAATACGATCGAAGGCTAGAAAATTCTTCCTTTGGTCTTAAGAAGATGGCCACTACTAAGAATTAAGAAGTTACAGTGCAGCAGATCAGTTAGGGTGTAGCCTGGAACGCGCTTAATGTGTTATTTATTTGTTCTTTCTAATGATGCAACTGCCCATTACTTGAAAACAATAAAAAAACCATTTTATTTCTGAAAATGATTATGCACTACTTCGATTCTGATTGATTAGCCAGAAACATGTCTTAACAAATAATAATCATTTTGAAACTAAACAAACAACACATTTTTATTATAATGTAGCATAAAATGCAACTCACACAGTTTATTACTGTGTCCAAAAAGTAAGACCCATTTTCAATTTAAAATTTCCGGGGCTTACGGAATTACAATTTTTTCCCCTCTTTTTTAAGTTGCCGGCACTGTCCTTGACATCTGTGTGACATTGACGTCAAAATATTCGTAAGTGCTTGAGTTACGCTTGGCTTCGTGAGACGCTAAAACTGATTCCGTCGATTTTTGTAATTTCTGGATTCATTCAGCAAAGAACTGGCATTCAATTTTGTTTGCGGAAACGTACAGAATGTTGCAGAAAGCATTCGGTGACCACTCCTATATCCGAAAGAAATGTTTACAAGTGGTATAAACGGTTTAAAGAAGGCAGAGAACACGTTGAAGACGAAGAGCCCTCTGGCCGACTACCAACCTCCACCAACGAAGCCTCACGTCTAAAAAAATTAAATATTGGGTGCTTGCAAATCGTCGATTTACAATTAGAGACCTGGCTGATGATGTTGGAATTTCAAAATTCCATTTTAAAAGATGTTTTGGGCCTCAAACGCGTCCAATCTCGATTGGTACCGAAAACACTGAATGCGCCAGCTCACACTGCACTGATTCTTCATGACTTTTTCGTCAAAAATGAAATCCATATCGTTCCACAACCACCTTATTCACCTAATTTAGCATCGTGCTACTTCTAACTATTCCCTAAACTCAAAAGACCACCCCGGGGTCACCGTTTTGAGTCGATTGAAGAAACGTTTCAAAAATCACCGGTATCAGTTTTAAAGTCTTACAAAGCCAAGCGTAACTCAAGGACTAACGAATATTTTGACGTAACATTTCACGAAGATGTCAAGGACAGTGCCATCAACCTAAAAAAGAAAGAAAAAAAATTGAGATTCCATAAGAACCTGGAATTTTAATTTGAAAACTGGTCTTACTTTTTGGACACAGTGATATAGTATCAGCGGTAGAATATATCGCGAAAAAAAAATGTTTATTTACTTAAGGACGGTCATTTTTCAATCTGTAAACCGTATTTATTGTGTAGCTGCTTGGCGGGACTTCTGGCGTCTTCAAAGCCCAGAGAGAGAAAAAAAGAAAATATTTCCAGTAGTTATTCAGTAACAGCACACATTTCACTTTCGGGCCGAGTGTAAGTGAGCGACAGGACAACCGATTTGGGCATAATTTACATCTTCCAAAATATGCGCCATCTGTCAAAAACACTTAGAAAAACAAACGCAGTTATTTTTTTGCGACTTTTTTTCTTTCACTCCTCGCCAAGTTTGTTGTTTTTTTCCACTAAGCAGCCATATTGTAGTGTCCGCCGAACAAACAAAGAAAAAAACAGCCAGAGACCTCCTGCGTTGCCAGATGTCATAGAGCTTATTTGTTCTGCGTCTCGTTACAGGGTCTTAATCTATTGAAGTCGCCCGAAAAGGCAACAGAACGTAGGAGTTCCGATAAATTTCAGCCCCTGTTTGGATACTTGTTTAGAAATATACTCTTAGTGATACTGTCACATAACCAAATAACTCCTTAATCTATTGGCTTTTTTTTTTGCCGTTAATAATATATAATACTACTGTATAACAATAATATAATTTCACACACTATTTAAGGGTCTTGCAATTGGCGACCTTATTAAACTTCATTTTATGATTCATTCCGATTAGAGGAATTTCTGATGAAAAATGCATTTTAATTCTGATAAAATTGTTTCGTTCAATTTAGATTACAATGAATTTTAGAATTTTTGTAAAAATTTGGCCTTTTAATCAGCAATTTGAATTAAATACCAGTTTATATTTCATTCATGAATGTAGACCAGCTTATGTATCTCGGTACTATCATTTCCAATGATAATAATTTTAAATTTTAAACTGACAAAAGGCTATCTGAAGCTAACAGATACCACCATTGCTTAAAGAATTTATTAAAGCCCAAACCTCAATGAAAAAATGAATCTTTATATTACTTCATCAGACCTTTCATATTGTACGGCAGTGAATGCTAGCCATTAACAGAAACGAACTTTAAATTTTTGAAAGAAAAATATTTCGAAAATGTTTTGGTCCAGCTAGAGAGAATGATAGACGGAGAATTTTGTTTGACCATAAAAACTATAAGCAACCTAATATTGCCAGAGTCACCAAAACTTTTCGCATCAGATGGTATTGGCCTTTTTTTAGATGTGATAATAGGAGCTTTGTTAAAAAGGTGACTTTTGCAAAGGTGGCTTTTTTTTTTTTTTTTTTTTTTTTTGGTCCCCAAAAAAGAGGTAGACCTCGCACAAGGCGGATAGACTGCGTAGAGGCAGATCTCACGACATTAAAAATATTAAAAATCATTGCGGACTGTGGTACCTGATCGGATCTGTTGGAGGAAGCTTATCGAGACGGCCTTGGTCTGCAATAGTCTGCAATTCAAGTAAAGAAGAAGTTTATATTTAATTCTGAAAAGGTTTTGGTTAGTTAAGATATATTCTTTTCAGCAATTGATATATATTGATAATCGATCAAAATAATTAAAAAAAATCCACACAAATTATTTCTCCTCCAATTACTTTCTAGATTTAGCCCCGTATATCTTTTTATAATAGGATCACAACTCTGATAAATAAACCTTAATACGTGGTGTCATCGGAATTTTAAACGATCAACTCTTGTTGTTGTGACTCATCCTCAGTGTCCAGCAGCACCGGGCGGATACTCCATGAGTAGTGTCTACTCTTGGATGGACGGAAATGAGGCAGCTTCTGTTGTGATGGAGCACGGGTAGGTAGGTAGAATTCTGACTTGGCCCCGAATCGCTGACGTAAGAGGATAGTGCCTTCCGGGAGGACTTTTTTAGAGAGAAGTATCCAGCATTTGCGTATCGTATGGGACAAAACTCAGAAAACTCCCACCAAGCAGTCTGACTAGTGAAACAAGATGCTGAAC
The DNA here is from genome assembly GCA_021605075.1 of Caerostris darwini. Lineage (NCBI taxonomy): Eukaryota > Metazoa > Arthropoda > Arachnida > Araneae > Araneidae > Caerostris > Caerostris darwini. The sequence continues at coordinate 393,417 of BPLQ01004772.1, forward strand.
ATCCCAAGCGCCATCGAATCTCCTCTATTTCTGAAACAATATCTACAACAATGCTGCCAGCGGTTTGAACCTCAACATTCATGCTCACCAGCAGTTACCCATGGGCCACGAGACGGGCACGATCCACTTCTGAAGTCGTGTCGTGTATGTCACAATCTCCTTCCAGCTTCTCAATTTCATTTTCATCTTTTCACGTTTCCGACTTACTGATATAACATGCGCATCTTCGGTGTAAACTTTTAGTTTGATTTCAATTGAAGTTTCCTTAGATTAGAGTCATCGGGCATTACAAGAAGATAAATAATTATAAATAAAAAATCTTTATTAAATCTTTCAGAAAAAAGTCAACTTTCATTTCAAAAAGCATCCGACTTACTACTAGATTGGACAGGAGAGTCGAATACCTGTGTACGTAGTGCACATCAGCTCAGAATTAAAATCTAATAAAACAAAGTATCACAGAATTAGCAAGAATTAAAACAATTTAAAGCAAACAGTTAATAGGGTGGAAAGAAGTTTTTAGGAAAAGGGGGAAAAAAAGAAATAAAGGTTAAGGGGAGGGGAACTAACTAGGAGGTGACAAATATGAGCAATATAAAAATACATAAATGCACACTAGAAACATATAAATACGTAAATACTACACACGAGACACATAAGCACAGATATAATGGAAATAAATAGCAAATATCGTTATATAAACATAAAAATAAAAAGCTTTAAGGAAACAGAAAACATGCGAGCAACATTTGGAACCGAAGATCGGACGTAAAATTTGTTAATGCAGACTAGAGTTTGCTGTTTCCAGAAATGGAATTTTTTGTAACATAGATCCGCAGTACTCACTGTCAAGGCAGAGGAGATGACGATGGGAGATTTTCTAGAACTGGAGAGTCATATTGCAGATGGGTAGTAAAAAAAATTAGGGAAGTTTGAAGTCATGATTTCATCCTGTTGTGTAACACCTTCGTTGTGGGCGAAAAATAGTTGAGCTTTAATTAACTTATTTTCATGGTTCTTGATATTTAAAAACAACTTTCTTGATAATTCCGACTTACTGAAACATCGTGCTCATCTTCGGTATAAGCTTTTAGTTTCGTTTCAATTGAAGTTTCCTTTAGATTAGAACCGTCTTACATTCCAAGCAGATAAATATAAATAAAAAAATCTCTGTTAAATCTTCCAGAAAAAGTCTACCTTCGTCTCAAAAAACCAAAAGAAATCCCGACCCCGTTCCATTTCGTTCAATGCGAGAAATTAAATATTTCAAAATTCCCATATATTATTTTTAAATTCATCCACCATGCTATCTTGGTTCGAATTTTTACGATCCCCAATATTTCACCTCTAGTGAAGTGTTCAGTTTTCAAGTCCGCATCGATCTAATGGCTGTGACCGGAAATCGAACGACAAGGGACCATACTACTGCGTCCAAAAAGTAAGACTAGTTTTTAATTTAATTTTCTCGGAGCTTATGGAATTTCAATTTTTGTTTCTTTTTTAGGTTGCTGGCACTGTCCTCGACATCTGTGTGAAATTCCACGCCGAAATATTCATCAGTGTTTGAGTTACGCTTGGTACCGAAAACACTGGATGCGCCAGCTCCCACTACATTATATTCTTCGTGACTTTTTTTCCAAAAATGAAACCCATATCGTTCAACAACCACCTATTCACACTGTGCGACTTCTGGCCATTCCGTAAACTCAAAAGACCACTCCGGGGATACCGTTTTGAGTCGATTGTATAGATTCAACGTGAATCGGCGCACGCTTTGAAGGCCATCCCTGCAGATTAACTTTTAGCATGCATTGAGGATTGGGAAAAAAAAAGGTGGCATAAGTGCATTGTGTCAGGAGGGGATTACTTTGAAGGTGATGAAATGAATTTGGGAGAATAAATAAAGAGTTTTTGCAAAAAAAATAATAATAATAATAATAATAATAATAGTTGGTCTTACTTTTTGGACGCAGTAGTAAATATTTCAAAATTCCTAGAAACCTTTTTTTAATTTCCCAAACATTATTTTTAAATTCGTCCACCACGCGATCTCAAGTTGGACGTTTACGATCACCCATATTTCACCTCTAGTGGAGTTCTCAGTCCGCATCGATCTGAAAGATGTGACCGGAAATCGGACGAAATATTCTGGGAAGACACTGTGTGTGATAAGGAGGTATGGAATGTGCAATTTATAGGGTGTCGCACGCATCGTTTCGTCCGCGTCCACTGTTTACTGCATCCGGCGGAATGAGTGGGATGGAGGGATATGCATCTCAGTTAACGATATATTGTTGTTGGCGTTTCCGTTCTTTACCTGGAAGAATGTGTGAGGCCCATCTTGCACCAGAAGACTCGTCTTCTGCTCTGTTCGAAAAGTCGTTGAAGCATTTCGTCTTCTTTTTATTAATAAGGAGCAAATATGGCATGCAGCAGCTTCAGTGAATATCCTCAAGATTTATCCTTACATGCTTGAATATCATGGGAATATGTTCGACATTCCCAAGGCGTAAGGGGTTCAATAGAAATAAAATATCAATGTCAATGTTGGTGTTCCGACCAATGTTTGTTACCAATCTTTTTATAAGGATTTCTATTAAATTTTCATGAAATTCATCATGAAAATACATGATGAATTTCATGTATTTTCATGATGAATAAGGATTCGTATTAAATAGAATTATTAAAGTATTTTCGTGCTGAATAAGCGTGTCAAAAAATTTAACAGAGATGTATTTAAGAAAATCTTTTAAAGAAGGAAGGCTAATAGCTTTATGGCTATCGGAACTGCGCATGAACCATTTATCAGAGTTAATTCGGCAGATAGGGATATTTTAAAAAGTTTAATTTTTAAACAGTAATTATTATAAATTAATTTTTGGAATACTATTAGTTTGATTTTGGATTAATTTGGAATATTATAAATTTTTCAAATACTAATAATTTTATCACGCGTTTAAGAATTTTTCAACACCATTTTACATTATTAGAGGGATTAAAAAACAAGTAATATATAAAAAAAATTTTTAAAGTCAATTCCTACATTTTTTTCACTCTATTGCAGAAAGTCCTTTATAAATCATTTTCATTCATTTTTTTAAGTTTATCTCGCGCCAACTATTGGTAGATATATGCTTCTTAAATCTAAAAAAAAAAAAACTAAAATTAATGAATTAAATTGAATGAATGAATTAATATTTGAAAAAAAAATGTATGAACATTCAGTGTCCTCCACTACAAGTTCAAAAAAAACGTATTTGAACTTGAGTGGATGAATAAGAAGTGTTTTATGAACGATTGGAAATGTGAACAAGATATATATAGGAAGAGTGTGAGCTAATAGAGGGAATTTAAAAAAAACAAAAAAGGAAAAACCCAACTTTATTCCGTTTAATTTTTTCACGTTCACCAAATTAAACTAAATTAAAACCCTATGCAGTTAAGAGAAGAGCGTCGGTTGAGTTGAGAGGTTGGTGAGAAAGCAGGGAAGATGCGCGGGATGAAGATGGAGGCGGAAGAGCAGGATCCATCCGTCAGCAGCGCGTGCCGTGGGAACGGCGAGATGTTCGGGCCGGAAGTCCCACGGGGGTCGAATGTCACCTCACGCATGTCTCCGCACGCTTCTTCTTCCAACCTCCCCGAGACTTCGACCCCCCTCTCCTCTCCCCTCGCGATACTTTTCTTTTTCCACACTCTCTGAGAGCAAGTGATGAGAGACCTTTAAACCCTTGCCTGCAAACGAGTAAAATAATACACCACAATGAAATGTATCGTAGGTATTATCGTTACAATGAGTTAGTTATACATTGAATGAATTATCATTCATCAAATTATCGATAGATGAATTATAAAATGGAGGGATTATTGTTAGAATTAAACAGATCAACGATGAACGAATTATCATTAAAATTACACAGATCAGCGATGAATGAATTATAAATCCAATGAATTATCGTTAAAAATAAACTTGAACGATGAATGAATTATAAATAGAAGGAATTATCGTTAAAATTGCACAGATCAACGATGAATGATTTATAAATCGAATGAATTATCGTTAAAAATAACTTGAACGATGAATGAATTATCGTTAAAATTGCAAAGATCAACGATGAATGAATTATAAATCGAATGAATCCTCACCATCATAAGTGGCTCGACAGCCCTTTGTGGGCCTTGGCCTTCTTTAAAAGATCCAGCCAGGCTGTTCTCCTCTTGGCCGCGGACCTCCAGTTTTTGATCTGAATAACATCAAAATCAGAGTCTAAACAGTCGACCCATCGTCTTCCCCTGGGTCGTTGTCCAAAAGGGATGGCATTGAAAACGTTCAAAGCAGTTCTATCACTTTCCATTTTATGAGATGACCGGCCCATCTCATTCTGTTCAGTTTAACAAATTTTAGAAAATCCATATCTCTGTTTGTAAAGTCCAAAATTGTATCGTCCTCGCCAATTTCCATTGTCACTGATACCACCAAAAATAGTTCGTAGCACTTTTCTTTCAAAGATTGCCAACATTTTCTCTTCTCTTGCTGTCAGATGCATAAGTTAATACTGGTCTTATGAGAGTTTTGTACAGTAAAATTTTAGTTCTTCTTTTAATCAGGTGGGATTTTAAATGGTTTTTAAGACCAAATAGGCAGCAATAATTCTATTTCGGATGAAAATCGAAGGAATTATTAAAATTTTATAGGTCGGATTTTCGAAAATATAACGTGAAATTTCACACAGATGTCAAGGACAGTGCCAGCAATCTAAAAAAGAAAGACAAATTGAAATTCCATAAATCCCGCGAATTTTAAATTGAAAATGGGTCTTACTTTTTGGACACAGTAGCTAACTGTATTTGTATTTTAGTACTAAGCAATGTTTAAATTATTTTATACAAGCCCAATCCTATGCAATGGAGAAGTTCAAGTATCTAGAACCAAATAAGGAGGTGAAACTAAGTAATGTATTAAGGAATGCATTTTTTTTTAAGGGATCCATTTCTATGCTCGAATTTCACGCAGTTTACAACTCTAAAACAGATGCTATTTTTCAATTCCTTCTATTAGCTCACACTCTCCCTATATATATATCTTGCTCACATTTTCAATCGTTCATAAAACACTTTTTATCCATCCACTCAAGTACAACATACATTTTTTTGAACTTGTAGTGGATGACACTGGATGTGAATGCAGTTTTTTCAAATATTAGTTCATTCATTCAATTTAATTCATTAATGTTAGTTTTTTTTTAGATTTAAGTTGCATGTATCTACCAATAGATGGCGCCCGATAAACTTACAAAAATGAATAAAAATGATTTATAATGGACTTTCTGCAATAGAGTGAAAAAAAATGTAGGAATTGACTTTAAAAAAAAAATTTTTTTTATATTACTTGTTCTGATTGGATTCTGGGAGTTTGTCTGGGAAAGGAAGATGAGGACTTCATCTCTGGACCAGAAACTTTTCAACGACTTATCGTCTGCCCAGATAGCTCCCTGCTTCCAAACGAAAGTCGATTTCCATGTTGTAAACACGTGTCTCTGACGTAAGGCACGCACAAGATAAGTGAGCAACCGGGAGGACTGTCCAACAAATTTCACTTCCTGCCCCACCGCAGAGCGAATCGTCCACAAACAACGTATCCCCCTCATAAATGGATATCTTTGTCTGTCCGAATGTCTTTCGTCACTCCCCCTATCCTTTGGGGAAAAGGGGAGAGGCAATCCCGGTTCGTTCACCCTTCAAAATTCCAAAACAGACTTAACGGTTTTGAGAGCATATTTTTTAAACGACAAGGCATGACCGGGTCCATGCTTCGCTTTTGGCAAATCTTATATTTTTATGAATAAAATGAACACAATTAAAATTCGATGTCAGTTCATTTGTTCAATAAATGAAACATGAATTCTAATTGTGTATGATGATTAGTATTTTTTTTTTATATATCAAGAAACATGAAAATGTTAATTAAAGCTCAACTATTCTTCGTCCACAACGAAGGTAAATACCATTATCCATATTACACAACAGGATCTTATCCTGACCTCATGCTTCCCTAATTTTTCTATGACCCATCTGCAATATGACTGTCCAATTCTTGGATATCTCCCATCGTCCTCTCTGCTGCCTTGGCAGTGTGAACTGCGGAACTATGTTAAAAAAACAAAAAAAACAATTCATTTCTGAAAACATCAAACTCTAGTCTGTATTAACAAACTTTACTTCCGATCTTTCAGTTCCAAATGTTGCTCGCATGTTTTCTGTTTCCTTAAAGCTTTTTATTTATATGTTTATATATCCATTATATTTTCCATTATATTTGTGCTTACATGTCTGCTTTGTAGCACAATATGATCGTAGAGAGACAAACCAAACCAAACCTCCGTCTAGAGCAATTTTTAAACTTCTCTTTCTAGTTTTTATTAAAAAGTAACCTCTTCAATAAAGAAATTTTTAAATGAATAAAAAAAAGTATTTTCTTTATTTATTTTTGTTTGTATATATTTTTCATCTTTTAATATCACTAACTATTCGATAGAATAATTTTATATGAAAAAAATATATGCATTTATATAAACATATATGTCCATATAAAAGATTTTATATAAACACAAAGAAAATGAACTGTCGTAAATAGGAGAAAGAATTAACTTTGATTTTAAAATAATATTCTTGCGAATATAGAACAGATATTGATAATATAAGACATAATATATGACTGATATTGATACATATATATGACATTATATAGAGAAATTTTCCAATTTGTGAAATCTGGCACAAAAAGTTGTTAGTGCTTTGGGTTCAGCTTACAACTGCAAATCGTTTTTTTTTTTGTTTGTTTTTTTTTCCCTCGAAAATAAAATTTATCGAGGACAAAACACGCTCAAAACATAACGGGCGCTCACCTGCAACACTCATTACGATGTGCAAATATCCAAATAGAGATCGATTTGAAAAAACTAAATGAAAGAGTGGAGAAACAAATATCGCACAAATCAAGTAAATATATTTTATCGATTTCATTTTTTTTGTTTCATATATATTTATATATTTTTTATATTTCAATTTGAGTGTTTTATATTTCTTTACAATGTTCGTTTAGTATCATTATTATTATATTATTATCTATGTTTACATGTACGGATAATAGTAAACACAAAAATAATAACTCATTATGTTTCAATTGAGCCGTGACTTCGTCGGTTGAAGTTGGTGGTCGACCCGAGGGCTGTTCGTCTTCAACGCGTTCTCTGCCTTCTTTGAACTGTTCATACCACTTCTAAACATTTCTTACCGATATAGAGAATGCTCACCGAATGCCTTCTGCAACATTCTATACGTTCCCGCAAACAAAATGGAATGCAAGTTCTTTGCTCAATGAATTCAGACTTTTCAAAAATCGCCGGAATCACTTTTAGCGTCTCACAAAGTCAAGCGTCACTCAAACATTAACGAATATTGTGGAGTCAAATTTCACACAGATGTCAAGGACAGTGCCATTGAAATTCCATAAGCCGCGGGAATTTGAAATCGAAAATGGTAATACTTTTTGGACATACAGTAGTATAATGCTCTTAATTCCGCTTAATTTAATTTACTTCAGAACGCTGGAACGCTTTCTACCTCTTATTTTCATGTAGGTAAAATAAATAAACAAGTAATATATATATAAAAAAAAAAAATTAAGTCAATTCCTACTTTTTTTTCACTCTATTGCAGAAAGTCCTTTTTAAATAATAGTCATTAATTTTTTTAACTTTATCTGGCGTCCTCTATGGGTAGATATATGCAACTTAAACCTAAAAAACACTTATACTAATTAATTATATTTATTTAATGAATTAATATTTGAAAAAAACTGTATGAACACCCAGTGTCATTCCACAGCAAGTTTCAAAAGAAAAAAGCATTTGAACTTGAGTGGATAAAAAGTATTTTATGAACGATTGAAAATTTGATCAAGATATGTATATAGGAGAGTGTGAGCTAATAGAAGGAAGTGAAATAAATAAATAAATAAATGAGTAATAATTAAACCCAGTTTTTCATGGACGGGAGCTTTTCCTCTCCCTACTTCTCACGTGGGATTAATCCTCGCCATGCCAAACGAATTAAAGCCTCCCACTTGGCGAGGGTGGAAGAAGAAGATGGTGATGAGGAAGGAGCAGCGACTGAGAAGGGGGAAGATGCTGTGAGGAGAGGGGTCAGACAGACGGACAGCCGGAAATGACACCCCGCACGTGCTGGCCGCGTGGGGGGCTCTCGGCAGAAAAAGGAGGGGGAGGCAGAGGAACACCGGATGGACGGAAACCGCACGGGGCCTCCCATCTTTTTCCCACGCTTTTTTGTTGCTTCTGTTGGCATCGCGTTTTTTTCCCTCTCCTCCCTCCCTCCCCTCCGCGTCTTCTGAGGTCGTGACTTACCGAATTGACGCTAATCGCGCCTCAAGACGCTCGACCGAGAGTGGCATCGATAGCCCTTATAAAAGTGAGGGCGATTGAGCGAAGAATGGAGTGTGATAGAGTCTAGATCAGGGGTCTCCAAACTTTTCAGCCTTAGGGCCACATTGTTTACTCCAGTAAGCACCAAGGGCCAAAACCGTTTTAATTTTTCTGCCATTATCTATAACTTCCATACTAGTCGCCGAGTACGCACTTTGAGCGAGCAGGCTTATGTTTGATTCAGGATATATACATTCCAAACATCGATATAGTACATACATATGCCATACTCTTTACCCCAACATAATTACCGAGGGTGACCGCCGGATGTTCCCTAGCTTATAATGTTAGTGGGATTCATTTTAATTACTTGTTAGTTGTTATGCTTAAGTTCAATTTTCTGCATATTATGCTTGCCATTAAGCTTTACCCAGCAAGTCAATAAAACCGAATTTGTCATTCTGTGTTTAAAAAAAAAAAACAATAAGCTATTCGCCGTTGCCCATCCCTGCCTTATGAAAACGGGGGCGATTGTGCGAAGAAAGAAGGTCGGAGATTTTATACTTTACTGGAAAGCAGAGGTGGGTCAACTTTTTGAGTGTCCTCGGAAAGCACTTGAAGACAAAAATTAATAAGTAATTTCGCATATAATGGGTTGTGCGCAAAATATAATTATTTAACATTATTTTTCTAACCATTTGGCATGGGGCACCCAACTGGAATACTTTGAAACTTGAACACCCCAACATAGACGTGCCAATTATCTATCAATCAAATCTCCTATAATTCAGATGGCCCCAGCAGTAATCTAAATCCAAATTGTATAGATTTCTTAATAAAGCTAAATGATCGGTATTCATTCCTTAAATTGATTTTTTTTTGTTACTAATCCGTTAATAAACATTTTTGGTTCCATAGTCTTTTTTTTTATTTCGAATCTACTACTGTGTACAAAAAGCAAGACCCATTTTCAATTTAAAATTCCCGGGGCTTAAGGGATTTCAACTTTTTTTTTTTTTTTTTTTTTTTTTTTAGGCTGCTGGCACTGTCCTTGACATCTGTGTGAAATTGGACGTCAACATATTCATTAATGTTTGAGTTACGCTTGGCCTTTGTGAGACGCTGAAACTGATTCCGACGATTTTTGAAATGGCTGAATTCATTGAGCAAAGAACTTGCATTCAATTTGTTTGCGGAAACGTATAGAACAGTGATGGGCAAACTACGACCGGCCGGAAGGTTCTATTCGGGCCACGGATAGAGGCAAATTAAAAGAAATATATATTATATATTCATCTCCTTTTTTTACTTTGATCAAATATTATTTTTTCCTTCCTTTTTTTCAGTGGACTGATGAACTTTTTACTTTCTCTATTTTTCTTCTACAAATCATAAATCGATGGAAACAGCAAACACAGTCAGCTTTCAATCGGTAAAGTGTTAAAAGCGGAAGTTCTTTGTTAGTTATAGCTGTAGATTGGCGCCAACAAGCCTTATCTCTTTCTCGGGGAGCACACATATGGGAATCCAATATAGGTGAACTAGACCTCACATGTGGCAGACTGTGCGTTTTTTAGCTCCCGCCAGCCAACGGTTTTTTCTTTTGTCACGAGTTCTAATATTATTGATTGCGTATGGAAAGATAGCATCATTGTGAATGATAGTGAAATTATTAAAAGTATAGCATAGCTAGTGCTCGTTTGGGTTATTCGTAAAATATTTCAACCCCAAAATGGCTACTAAAAAACTTAAAGTTGATTCAGAGTGCCGTGCATTTAATGATGAATAGACCTGAAAATATTTTTTTACAGTTGTTATTTCAAAAGTAGACTGACAGATGAGCCTTTAGCCTCGTTCCTCAGAATCAGTCCATCTCACTTCGAACTTTAAAAAATTAAATCGCAATTTCCTTCCTCTCATTAACATGTCTAAATTGTAATACTTGTATATTGTTTTTAAAATATTAGAAAAATTAATCTCGGCCCGACAAACTTTTTTTTTCGATTTTTGGCTAGCGACCGGAAAAGTTTGCCCATCCCTGTCATAGAAAACACATATAATTTAAAAGTAATTATTAAGTCATTTGTGAATTACCGCTTTAGCCATCTGAACTCTAGGAGGTTTGATTGAAACCTTGCAAACGATAACTAATACTATTACTGCACCGCACCACATCACTGTGTCTAGAGCTGAGTCGCCCCTTTACAGTTTGAGAATGATGTGGGTGAGAAGTCTGATTTTACACTGTGACGCTCTATGGTCATGTGAGACCGGGACCTAGTGTTTAAAGTAGATTCCGAACCACTACAAACACACATGGGCAAAGCCGGGATTTGAACCCGATACCTGTGGTACCGAGCGCCAGAGCGCTAGCCACTCGGCCATCAGGACCCTAGATTCACGTTGAATCTCTTCAATCGACTCAGAACGGTGTCCCCGGAGTGGTCTTTTGAGTTTAGGGAATAGGCAGAAGTCGCACGGTGTGAATACGGTGGTTGTGGAAATATATGGGTTTTATTTTGGGCGAAAAAATCACGAAGAATCAATGCTGGCACATTCGGTGTTTTCGATACCCATCGAGATTGGACGCGATTGAGGCCCAAAATGGAATCGACAGATCCTTTTGAAATTCCGACATCATCAACAAGCACTTACATCATCATCCTCACCGAATGCCTTCTGCAACATTCTATACGCTTCCGCAAGCAAAATTGAATGCAAGTTCTTTTCTCAATGAATTCAGACATTTCAGAAATCGCCGGAATCAGTTTCAGCGTCTCACAAAGCCAAGCACCACTCAAGCAATGATGAATATTTTGGCGTGAAATTTCACACAGATGTCAAGGATAGTGCCAGCAACCTGAAAAAGAAAAAAAAAAGTGAAATTCCATATGGCCCGGGATATTTAAATATAAATTGGTTTTACCTTTCTCTTGCACATCTTTATGTATTGAAAATCTTTGCTTTTCCAATCTCCTCTTATCCATTTCATTTCAGGTTCGAGATCCTGCAATTGTACTTAAAAGAAGAAAAGAAAGACTTTTCCTTCCAATAGTATTTGCGTTTCCTACTTCCAAAAAAGCTGCGCGTTGATGGGCTTTCAGACTCCTTCAAGACTTATATTTATGGCACTTATAATAGTATGTTATGTAATAGGTATGTTAGTTGTTTTTGTATATTAGTGGCACTTATATTGCCCTTATATTAGTCGTTTTTGTATATTGGTGGCACATAAGTCCACTGTGTCCAATAATTATCGTAGATTTTGTTTATTACAATTTTTTGCCTATTGTTATAGTAATTTTATTTCCCTAAGTTAAATCTACAAGGGACCTGAGGGCCGAGTGGCTAGCGATCTGGCGCTCGGTATCCCAGGTTTCGGAATTGACCGATTTTTTCGAAATTCCAACGTCATCAGCAAGGTCTCTTATTGTAAATCGACGGTTTTCAAGCACCAAACCTTTAATTTTTTGGACGTGAGCTTCGTCGGTTGAGGCGGAGGGTCGACCTAAGAGCTCTTAGTCTTCAACACGTTCTCCGGCTTCTTTGAATAGTAAACATTTCTTTTGACGTGCAACATTCTATACGTTTCTACAAACAAAATTTCACACAATTTATGCATTTCAAAAGGAACAACCTCACAAAGCCAAGCGTCACTCAAAAATGAATAGTTTGAAAAAAAATGAAATTCGAAAAATTAAAATTCCCGGAAGTTTTAAATTGAAAATGGGTCTTACATTTTTTTACACATCTTTATGTATTAAATCAATTAAAATGAAAAGAATCTTTTAAAAAGAATATAATTCAGAAGTCATCGAGATACTTAATTCATTGGAAAAACCAATACCTTTCTAATCTCCTCTTATCCATCTCATTTCGATCCCACAATTGTACTTAAAAGAAGAAAAAAAACTGTTCCTACCAAATAGTATTTGCGTTTCCTGCTTCTAAAAAACACCAAAATGCACCACGTTAATGGACCGTCAGACGTCATTTCGAAGAAACAGGGCTCAAAAAAAGCTAATAGCTCCTGGTGAATGGTGGGAACTGAGATGTCGCTCTGAAAGTGATAGACCATTAATTAGTATTTATTCCCCATGACCGCACAGCAGCGGGCTTTAGAGCTTTTTCTTTTCTTTCTTTTTCTTTTCTGGGTGCTTTTTCTCCGTACTCGCATCTGTGCACAATGCTAATGGCGAGCACTGATTCAGTGCTGTGAGAAGGGTTTCGCTGGTTAAGTGTTTTCTCACGCAGGTTTGTGTGCCTCGAATGATAGTGGAATTAGAAGCATTCTTTTTGAATAGCTAATAAATTTAAACGACTCCTTAGTCAGTCGGGTGTACTGCCGTGTCCAAAAAGTGAGACCCAGTATTAATTTAAAAATTCCCGGGGCTTTTAGACACGACAAAATATTCATGAGTGTTTGAGTTACGCTTGGCTTTGGGAGACGCTAAAACTGATTCCGGCGATTTTCTAAATGTCTGAATTCATTCAGCAAAGAACTTGCATTCGATTGTGTTTGCGGACACGTATAGAATGTGGCAGAAGGCATTCGGTGAGCATTCCTATATCGGAAAGAAAGGTTTAAAAGTGGTATAAGCAGTTCAAAGAAGGCAGAGAACGTGTTGAAGACGAAGAGCCCTCTGGATGATCTTCAACCTCAACCGGCGAAGCTCACGCCCAAAAAATTAAAGATTTGGTGCTTGCAAACCGTCGATTTACAATAAGAGACCTTGGAGATGATTTAGGAATTTCAAAACGATCGGTCCATTCCATTTTGGGCCTCAAACGCGTCCAATCTCGATGGGTACCGAAAACACTGAATGCGCCATCTCACACTGCATTGATTCCTCGTGACTTTATCGCCAAAAATGAAACCATATCATTCCACAACCCTCCGTATTCTCCTGATTTGCACCGTTACGTATTGCACCGTTCGACTTCCTAAACTCAAAAGATCACTTTGGGGGACATCATTTTGAGTCGATTGAAGAGATTCAACGTGAATCGCCGCGAGCTTAGAAGCCCATCCCTGCCGATGACTTTTTACCCTGCATTGAGGATTGGAAAACAAGTTGGCATAAGTGCATTGTGTCCGGAGGGGATTACTTTGAAGGCGATGAAATAAATTTGGAAGAATAAATAAAGAGTTTTTGAAAAAAAATAATTGTGCACAGTAGTATTGCGCAAGTTCATGTCAGAAAAGTCACACAGAATCTTATGCAATTTAACTGATTCAATTCTGTCATAGTAATAATAGAATTTCTGATGAAACTCGCCAATAACCATCATAAATTAGGCAGAAATTATCTGGCCATAGAATGAGTCGTCCAGTAACTAGAAATAAGCCAATTATTATGAAAAATTGCAATGAGCCGTTTCTTTATCGACACTATATTGGTTAAAAGAATGAGGGGCCTAATGGCGGAGTGGGTAGTGCTCTGGCTCTCGGTGCCACAGGTTTCGGGTTCAAGTCCCGGCGGTGCCATGGATGTTTGTAGAGGTTCGGCATCTATTTTAAACCGTAGGTCCCGGTCTCATAGCCTCATAGGTCATCACCTCGGCCTGTAGAGCATCACAGAACCAATCAGATTTCTTCTCATCCCCATCATTCCCAAACTGAAAAGGGGCAACTCAGTTCTAGGCACAGTGATGTGGTGTGGTATAATAATAGTAAGTTAAAAGAATGAAACCTTTTTTAAACCTGCTCGTTTTTTATTCGAGGGTATTTTTTCTAATTCCATATTGACGCCTCTCCAGACATTCGAAGAACTTAACAGTAGATAACAATTAACAAGTTTGTAGACCATTTTATAATTGGAACATTACTTCGATGAACTAACGGGTACCATTGTAATTTGAATCCAACATCCAATTTCTAGCGTTCTAAATCCTATGAATCAAATATCTGGCCCTGTCGTGTCGATAGGAATGTCAATATGTGCCTATAAATATTTTTTGCGTTAAGGTGAAATTGTTGGTAATCATTATACAATTCATGTGTTGTGATTATTTTCATGGTCTGTGGAAATATTGTACAGGATGCTCGCTAGCACTTACCAGAGGCGAATCAGACATGTTCAAAGAAAATACCTGTTTCGAAGCAGGTCTGTTCAAATAATGTCCAATTTCCTTTCTAAAGAGTCACCCCAACTATAAATAACGTGAGCACAGATAACAAATCTTGGCTCACTTCATAAACTTTCGCTCTTGACCAATGGGTGCTTTGAAGTTTCGCAAAAGGTGGCCCATTAAAGCACAAAGATATCACTTTTATGCGTAGTTGCGGCAAAAGACATGTTTCCTCTGGAAACTGGACATTATTTGAGCAGATCCGATTAATCACTGGAAAGGGCTGGTGACCATTCTATATATTCTTCCACGCATAAAATATACCGCCACAACACATGAATTATATAATTATATAGGCCCTTGACAGACACCGGCCACAAAATTCAAACCAAATAAGAAAACTCTTAATGTATTAATATGCCTTCAATTCCTTATTTTCTTCATATATGTTTATATAATATCTTTTCATATATGTATAGTTACTTATTATAGAACAAATAAATGAAATATAAAAATAATAATAAATAATTTTCGAGTATCCCTTTTTTTTATTTGAGATCTGCGGACAAGTTATAACAAGACCCTCCTAACAAGTCTGTTCATTCCTAGTTTAAGTCCTATGAAATAGATGCGTAAATTCATTTATAAGTGCACGATAAATCCGTAGGCTGGAATATCCTAGAGGAACGGGGCTGGAGGAGGAGAAGAAAGATGCTAAGAAGGAGAAAACCTGATGCTACTGGATTAATTTGGTTTGGTTTATCGCTCTACAGTCATCTTGTGCACAAGGGCTAAACAGACCGGGACCTACAGTTTAAAGTGGATTCCGAACCTCTCTCAAACATCCACGCCACCGTCAAGATTCGAACCTGGAGCCTGTGATACCAAAGGCCAGAGCGATAGCCAATTGGCCACCAGGCCGCTGAGGCTACTGGAAGATGCAATTTAAAACTTTTGGCATCATCAGTATCAATTTTAAAACTGTTGCGTTGTCGTGTTTATAGTTATAGTTTTTGTAGTATGATTGTGTATTTTTATCTCTATTTAATTATGTTTTACTAAAACTTTCATAGAGTCTCATTTTAATTTATTAAAATTCACTTTGATGTTAAAAAAAGAATGTTACTCTACATACACATCTCAGCATTTGCTTTTTTTAAAATTTCATGTTCTCTTGCCTTTTTTTCCACGACTGTTCCCTTTCCTGCAAAATGTTAAACAAGAAGCCGTCATGAGAGGCGAAGTATCTCAGCAAACCTCCTTGTCCATCAAATAAAATACCGTCTTATCACCATCTGTCCAACCTCTTCAACCTCAAACCTCTCCAACCTCAACAAGCCGATTTCTTCTGCATCCCAAAAGGGCGGGAAGAGATGAGGCCACCTCAGATTGGAGGGCTGGGCTTTGTTTATGACTCGAGTTTTACAGCCTGCCTTTTCATCTAGTTATCGTCTGCGAGGATGGGGATCTGGATCGAATGTTCGTTTTTTTTCTTTTTTTTTAATCGTTTGCTATCTGATAGTCGAAGTTCCCCCCCCTGTTTCTTTTGTATACAAAGCGAAGAATTCTATAAACACAAAATCTGTGCCTAACTCTCTCTGTCTCTCTGTGTATGCGTTTAAATAATTATCCTTACTTTTTCGAGAAATTGTATAATTATATATCTATTAGGCTAATGGAAGTATTCTTGTTGAAATCACTTAAATGACATACGTTTAAAAAAAAATTTTAAAAAAAGGAATCATTTATTATTATGTTGTTAAGGTTGAATCGGGGCCTGAACGGCCACTCTGACAACTCGGTACTACAGTTTAAACAGTTATGTATAACCTGCGGTTTCGGGTTCGAGTCCCGGCGGTGCCATGGATGTTTGTAGTGGTTCGGAATCCACTTTAAGCCGTAGGTCACGGTCTCATATGACTGTAGAGCATCACGGAGCAAAAGTCAGACTTTTACCTACGGGTGCTCCATCAGAATAGAAGCTGATGCCTTCCCCTTTAACCATGAGTCCATACGGGTTCGTGGGCTTGGTCTAGATTAGATATCTACCAAGTGGGATAAGTAACAATAACAAGGTTGAATCCGTTAAAAAGAAATCAGCATTTGAGAAATAAAAACAATATATGTTTTATTTTATAAATAAATACATGATGAGATTTTTTTTTACATAGACATTTTTGGATGTCAGATAATGTAAAAGTACTTATCTAAAAACAGGTGATCGCAAGGTCTTTTTTAGTTCTAATGCAGCTAGCAAACACTTAGACAGTTATCTGGGATGCCTTAAGGCAAGAGCTGCACCGACGTTACTCACTTAGTACCAGAAGGTTCGTGTAGCTTGAAGATAAGCTACACGAACCATCGGACGCGGAGTAATACTACCCCCGCAATGCTCTACGATCCTGTTAGACCGGGACCTACTATTTAAAGTTTATTCCAAATCACTACAAACATCCATGGCATCGTCGGAACTCGAACCCGAACCCGAGCGCCAAGGCCCTTAAAATATTATATATTAAAATTATAATAAAAGAAATATGAATGAATATAAATAAATATATAAATAAAAATATCCATATTAATAAATGATGAAATATAGTTCATTTAAGTTTATGTATATATTTTTTTTTTTTGTGGTTTCCGGTGAAACTATATCGCGCATAGATGCGATATAGTTGTGAATATATATTACAAGTTCTCTGATTCAAATCCTATCCCGTTTATCTGCAGGAGATAGTTTAAAAAAACGGCATGCAAAGGACATGAATACAGATGCAGAAATCGCGATGTTGAAAAAAACAAACAATAAAAATAATCTAATTTGCCACCGTATTCCTAACGCAGTATCTCATTAGCCACCCACGCCCTTTTTATCGTCTGCTTCATTTTAATATCCCTCCCACGCACTCCGCCACCGCTACCTTTTCATTTTCATCTCGTTTGGTATCTTCGTTCTATAAAAATAGAACCAGGAACAGAGGCACCGATGGGCATCCATACAAAATCGTCTGCCTTTTTAGAACAGACCTTTTTCGAACGGGAAATAATCGTTTGTTTATTTTGATTTTTTTCTCTGGTGCATTCATCTCTCGCGATCCTTTCATTTTGGTCAGTCGTCTGAGTAGGAAGTGAAGTGATGAGAGGGGATGGAGGTGTTGCTTCGTAACACCCGTGAAATCGTCCGGGAAATAGGATTCCGATGACATGCGCTCGTTCTGTTTATTTATGTTTTGACTCAACTGGTTTCTTGCTGTTTAAGAATCTTTTTTTATTTATTTATTTTTTTCAATTTCTGATATAACCGATTGTAATTCAATTCCTATTATTAGTTCACACTCTCTCTATATATATTTATATATCTTGTTCAAACTTTCAATCGTTCATGAAACACTTTTTATTCATCCACTCAAGTTCAAATGCATTTTTCTTTTAAACTTGTAGAGGAGGACACTGGATGTGAATACAGTTTTTTCAATTATTAATTCATTCATTAAATTCAATTGGCAATAATGGTGTTCACAGAATCGAGCCAATATCAGTGCAATTCCCCGCCAAACGCAGCTACGGTACTGCTGAACGAAGAATGCAACCATTAATAAAATCATGGGCATCATCAGTACATAAGATGCAAGTTAGCACTGTAGATAATGCAGTAGTATATCTAGGACGAAAACTCTTCGCAGCAGGTCAAGCATACGTCGCCTTGAGTCGTGTGAAATCATTAGACGGACTATTGATTGAAGAACTGGACTGCTCGAAACTCACCGGAAAGGTTCCTTGCAATAATGAAGCATTACGAGGGATGGATAGAATGAGAAATTAGAGACCACCATCAGCTTCATAAATTAAAATCGAAAAAAAAAAAAAAAAAAAAAAAAAAATAGAAAGCGAATAAGTAGTAACAAGCAAAAATAATATTCCAACACCCTATATAGAAAGGAAAACGGAAAATTGCAAGGAAATTCGCTTTCTATTTTGTCATTTAATAGTGTGATTCTGTCATATGTATATACATATTTATATGAATTGTAATTATTTATTAAAAATTAACTAAAACAAAATTTTTCTTTGTTGACCTAAGTAGGAATTGACTTTTATATTACTTCTTTTCAATTTCAGACATAATCGATTGTAATTTTTAATAAAAGAGGCCACCTGGTCAAAAAAGACATGTCAAGTACAGTGGGATCAAAACAATTATAATAACTTCTCGATTTATTCATTAAAAACAAATTTTTGATGGCGATTTAGCATCAAACAAGTTTTATGAATGTTCGTATTTAAATTCAACTGCAGTTTTTTCATATTGGAATTTCATCTACTTATTGACTGTCGCATTTGAAGTTTTATTTATTTTCACTTTAAGATTTGACGCCATTTTCTCGGGGATATGTCAACGCATTAAAATTGTCTTGGTTAATAGGTTAACCTGGTTCTCGGTACCCCAGGTTTTGGATTCGAGTCCCGGCGGGGTCATGGATGTTTGTAGTGGTTCAGAATCCACTTTAAACTGTAGGTCCCAGTTCTGCATAACTGTAGAGCGTTGAGCGTAGGGATGACAACCCAAAAGAAGGCATCTCATGTTTCGAAATCTGCCAGAGGGCAGACGGGCCTTGGCCCACAATGGGGCTTTCGCGCCAATGATGATGAATAGGTTAACATTTCCCTAATTAGAGTAATTTTTTTTGCAAGTATATTAATAAAACAAGAGGTATTTAAATAAATTCACAGAACAAAAAAAAAAAAAAAATCAAATTTCGTGAGAAATTGGACATAGCTCGACATGTTTGCGATTTTACGAATATTTTTAACTAACTGATTACATTTAAAGAAACGTTCTTCTTTTTCAATGACGCAACAACCCCATGGTTGGCTAGGCCGTCTACTTACTGGCAAATTCCGAAACAGGAGGTTTTCTTTTTACGGGGTTGGATTGTCAGCCCTACGCCCAATTGTCATATTAGACCGGGACCTACTGTTTAAAGTGGATTCCGAACCACTACAAATATCCATGACCCCACCTGAAATCGAACCCGAAACCTGCTGCACCGATCGGCTGAGAGCTAGTCACTTGGCCATTAGACGTCGATCTACAAGTCTACTTTGAGTAATTTTACAAGAGGTGTCCGATTCGTGGTTCAGTTGCAGCGTGCGCAGCTAGGAAGCAGTAGGGCTGAGTTTCATTCCGCTGGGTTGCTTTGTTGTAGACACTGTAAAAAAAAAAAAAAAAAAAAAAAAACAAAGAGGAGGCTCGATGGAATGTTTAGCATCTTGCCTCGTGAGTCGGACTACTACTACACCACACCACATCACTGTGCCTAGAGCTGAGTTGCCCTTTTACAGTTTGGGAATAATGTGGGTGAGATTGGGCTCAGTGACGCTCTACGGTCGTATGAGACCGGGACCTACGGTTTAAAGTGGATTCCGTACCACTACAAACATCCATGGTACCGATGGGATTCGAACTCGATATCTGTGGTACCGAGAGCCAGAATGGTAGCACTCGGCCATCAGGCCCCTATTGTGAGTCTAAGTACCTGGTGGGATTTTTTCCGGGTTTACTCCCATGCGATACTCATACGATGCGAGGTAGTTCCTTCTAAATGTTCTCCCGAAAAGCACTGCCCTCTCAGCGAATATTATAACATTGTTGACAACAATTGCCGGTTTATAACATATTGCAGATATTGTTAATAACATATCGGGAATTTGTTATAAACAGCGGTATAAAATTAATTATTCGAACATTCACGAAAAATGTATTTAAAACTTGTATGCAATGCGGACTTCTTATCTGCAAACTCCACACAGCCACAATAGCACCCAAACGCATTTAGCTGGAGATGACCGCAATGAATTTGTTAAGAAACACATTTCACTCGACGCAAAGAAGCACTTCTTTTGAAGTTTATCAATTAAAAAAAGGCATCGGCGTATAACGAGGCCTCCGCTTTGTTCCCTTTCAATTCCGCCTTCTTTCCTGGTCCTTTTCTGCGGTGGGAGATGATCTCCTTAATCCAGGGCAGAGATAAAGCAAAATTGGGCAAGGGGGAAGGGAACTGCCCATTCGAGATGTTGCCCATTAACGAGATGGCTGAGAAGAAAGGAGGGTGTTTTGTACGAAGCCGATTTTTACGAGATATATTTCAGAAGTCGAACTGGCAACCTCAAAAGAGGCCTTCTATTGTAGAGGCTTCATTGTTGGTGGTTCCCATTCAGAAGACGTTGGAGATTTGGATCGATTTTCCACAGAAGTAAACTAATCCAGCAATTATATTTCACACAGGAAGAATGGTGCTGATTTGCATACTCCAGAAAGTATTGCACTCACTGGGTTAGATTGTAAACAAAGATGCCACTTTTTTTGTCTGTTTGGATTACAATATGTTTTAATAAGTTCGTGTTTTCAAGTGTCTGTTCTAATTAGGTTGAGGAGGAGGACTTTAATGGGAAGAGACGTGGCTGTTGTGTTTATTTTAGAAGTAACATTTATCATGTCAAATTAACTATTTTAATGCAAATTCTTAATAAAATTCAAATTTTGATCTGCATTTATTCTCTACAGTGGATTCTTCATCGAATGTGTGACACAAAGTAAATACAAACTGCAATTTCTTCATTTATCTCATGGATGAAAAAAAGATTTCCTTTAACAAAATGACATACGCAGAAATACTGTATGTCTTTTTAACTTTAATTCAATCTTTTCCAAGCATAATCTGATTTGAAATTTGCATTTAATACAATAGCTGATTTATACAGGATAACTATAACTAGTTATATAACCCTTTCAAATGCTTTTGTCCATCTCTTAAGGAGGAAAATGGTACAAATTATACTTTCAATAACAGCTTGCAATTGCTGATACAGTTGCTTTAAAAATGATACTTTTATAAAGTTAGAGATTACTTTTGGTGACAGAATAGAGCGACAATGGAATGAGGTCATCTAACAATCGCGACTATAAAATTAACTCATAAAATGATACATACAAATGAAAGAAAATGAAAAATAGGTTTCATAATAATAAACCATGAAATTTCTATTGAAAATCACAAGGACAGAAAACATGTATAGTAGTTGAGGTGAGATTAAAATTTTTGCGTAACGTTATGGAAAACTTCCTTGTGTTAAATGTGCTAGTTTGGCGCTTTCAGTCAAATAAATCTACGCGTTGTAAGGGAAAAGATTCAAATTTTTTGAAAGGATGTCACTATACGTTGTTTATAAAGAGTCCTTAATCAATTAAAAACCAAACTTTTAACTTTGTACGTTAAATTGATTTATCATACCAATATTACTATATCCTGTTGTAATATTTTATGAAAGCACCCATACTGTTAATCAGCAGATAAAATAATAAAAATTCTCCAAAGCACATATCTCTAAAAGCACCCTTTTTCATGCATTTAGTTTAATTCACATTTAATTGCATTGTCATTATCACGCTGAGTAAGTTGCAAACCTGGGTAATGCTGTTTTTGCTACGCATATGCAATTCTAGTGGTATATGTACTCTGGACAGAATTCAAAAATAATACATTATCATCATTATATATTAATCATGGAAATGTAGCTGTTTTATCAATATTTGAAAGGAAAAGAACCCAATTATTTTTAAAATATGCTACTCAACTATTATTTTCTTTTGTGTGTTATTGTTTAGTGCTAATGTGTGCGGCTAACCTGCAGAATATATTAGTGGCATCCGTTGCAGTCTCTGTTGTCAAAAACAAGGAGCTTGTGAC
The DNA here is from genome assembly GCA_021605075.1 of Caerostris darwini. Classification (NCBI taxonomy): domain Eukaryota; kingdom Metazoa; phylum Arthropoda; class Arachnida; order Araneae; family Araneidae; genus Caerostris; species Caerostris darwini. Next base: position 415,675 of record BPLQ01004772.1, read on the forward strand.
GACGACAGAAAAAGAGATTGTTGGAGCGATTGTGACAACGACAGAGACAAGAAAATTGTTGGAGCGATTGTGACAACGACAGAGACAAAAAGATTTTTGGAGAGATTGTGTCAACGACAGAAACAAGAAAATTGTTTGACCCATTTTGACAACGACAGAAAGAAGAAGGTTGTTGGAGCAATTGTGACAACGAGTTTAACAGTCATGGTCATCGCATTAACAGTCAGGTTGTCTGGCTGAAGTGCAGGAGTCTTCTACCTTACGACGCTCAAAGAAATACTCATTAAAGATACTTACTCCTAGAAGTAGTATAGCGTTCTGGCCCTCGTACCACAGGTTTCAGGTTCGAGTCCCGGCGGTGCCATGGATGTTTGTAGGGGTTCGGAATCCACTTTAAACTGTAGGTCCCGGTCTGTTTAGCCCTCGTGCGCAGAAGATGACAAACCAAACGAAACTTAGAAGTAGGAGGACCTTTAGGAGATGTCCACTTTTCCACGACCATGAGGGGGGCTATTCATGATACACATAAGTGAAACACGTGGCCCACTGATGCAAAACAACAACAATAAAATGCATCAAGTTCTTGGCATACAACTGAGACTTGCAATAAAGAGTGAAAGCGTGCATATCATTATTAAAGAAATGAATTGTTCTATGGCATACTACAAACGTTCTTTTAGTATTTTTTAAAAAATCTAAATTATAGTATTTCTTAAAAATAATATTAAAATCTTTCTCTATATAATATAAAAAGAAACCGCAGATATCACTTCATATTGATAAAAGAAGCCTGATGCCAATTGGCTAGTGTTGTGGTCCTTGGCTTGGATGTGAGTGGTTCGGAATCCACGTTAAATCGTAGATCACTGTCTAATTAATTTAAATTCTGCAAAAAGAAAAATAATAAATAAATTAAAAAATAAATATATCATAGAGCGTCAAATCAAGCAAATAGGTAAATGGCAACAATAAACAAAATCTGGTTTATTTCAATTTTGTTTTTTTATTTACGTGTTCATTGAAATGAACAGGAAATGAAAATAAGCAGTGAAAATTATGCAAAAATTTTAATGTTCTAAGATGATTCTTAACTATCCAAATTGAAACGTAAGAAATAGAGCAAAGGAGATTTTTATTATCTGACTGAACGTTTCATTATCCTTATTGTGTTTCTTCTCAAGTATTATTCGTATTGAGAAATTTTTAAGTAAAGAAACAAAACTCATTTTTTTTTAGATCCTTCATTTTCTGACCTGGAATGCTTGAAAGATCTGCTTCAGTAAATCGTGAAATTCAATTTTTGCAAAACTGTCAGAACATATTCGAATCTGAATTCTCATATCTACACAATGAATGTTTAAATTGTCTTTATCCAATATTTGCTTTAAATGAGCATAATAATTTAGTATGCCGATTAAAAATTATTATATATCTACATCGGCACTTTTTTATACAAGCAAAAATAATCATAAAGTCCGAATATGAATCTGTAGGTCAGTATTCCCATACGAACACAATGAATATGCAAGATTTGAATGTCAATCAATAGGTCAGAATTCCCATATGAACACAATGAATCTACAGGTCCGAATATGAATCCGATTTATATTCTATATATACAAAATAAATCTGTAGGTTCGAATATAAATGTGTAGATCTGTATTCCCATATGAACAATGACTCTGTAGGTCCAAGTATGAATCTGTAGATCTGTATTCCCATATGAACAATGACTCTGTAGGCCCAAGTATGAATCTGTATGATTTATATTCCCATATAAACAATGAATCTCTTCATCCAAATAGGAATCTGTAGGTCCAAATATAAATGTGTTCTACTATGAACACTAGAAATCTGTAGTTTTGTATTCTTATATTGATACATCTGTAGGTCCTAATTATAAATATTAAAATGTCCGCACATTTCTCATAGTGTTTATTTTGAACACTCCTAGTAAAATGAATATTTTACACTGGGTCGACATAGCATACAAAATCGCGAGGAAATCTATACAATATGATACTTATGACATACAATAGAAATTTAATTTTTTTTTTTAAAATTTATATTCAACTCTTTCTGCAGATTGTTTTTGATATACATTTCGTTAGGTTATTTCAGTGATCTTCACATTTCGACAGTTCATGTATTTTTATAATCTTTTAGAAATATTCAATGGATATTCTCTTTAAATACATATAGATTTATAATTAAAAAACAATATTTGAATTTGAATACTCTTGTCTAAACGTATATTAATAACTGCAAATTGAATTCGACCATTGCAATTAAAAATTGCACTATTAAGACAAGTTACAAAATGAAATAAGTCTTATTTAGTTAGATTTTTTTGGAATCCATCGTATTGATTCGATTTATTTTTTTCGCAGCTGGCAAACACTTTGACAGTTGTCTTGGATGCCTTAAGGCAAGCGCTGCATACACTCACTTAGCACTACTCAGGAGGGGCGTGTACTTTGAAGATAAGCGACGGACGCGGAGTAACACTACCCTCCGCAACGCTCTACGTTCCTGTTAGACCGGGTCCTATGGTTTAAAGTAGATTCCGAACCACTATAAACATCCATGGCACCACCGGGACTCGAACCAGAAACCTGTAGTACCTAGAGCCAGAGCGCTGGTCACTCGACCATCAGGCCCTTTGATTCGATTTATATGATGTGTGAAACATCATCATCATCATTGGCGCAACAGCTCAGCGTGGGCCAAGGCCGTCTAACTACTGGTAGATTTCAAGACGTGAGATGTTTTTCTTTTTTTACGGGGCAGGTTTGTCAGCTCTATGCCCAGCGCTCAACAGTCGTATAAGACCGGTACCTACGGATGTGGTGGTGGATTAAAGTGGATTTCGAAGCACTACAAACATTTATGGCACCACAGGGATTCAAACCCGAAACCTGTGGCACCGAGTGCCAGTGCGCTCATCACTCGGCCATTCAGGCCAGTGTGAAACAAGACACAGGTTATTATTAAGTAAACAACAACTCGGAAAAGCCATACGCAACCTATTTTGAATACCACTGACCTGTAAGATCATTGTCCATAATTTAAATCATGAAAACTTATCTATCAACACTTTTTATACCATTGATATTATCCCTCTGAAGCCTTTTGACTTTGTCTAGACAGATATTATTTTCTAACATAGGCCTCGACACTCTCATAACCATCATTACCGCCGTCATGTTTTCTTTTTTTAAAGGGCTGATTGTAGTTTACAATCATGAATCAGTTCACACCGAGTCTTTTCTCAAGCGGCGATTTTTGAGGTGAACGTCCAGTAATGGATTAGATCGATCTGCCAATCCATCCGTCTGCGTGGTCTATGGGAAAAGAGGAGGAACAATAAGGCGGCCACAAAGAATGCGATCGTGTGTGTGCAAAAAAGAGAAGAAAAGAAAGGATCTTCGATATCTGGGGGGCAGCAGATGCGGCGAGATAGGAGACTCGTTCGTTAACTAAGCATTGTGTTCCGGAGAAGCAAATAAACGGGCAGACAATTAACGGGTTGACGCTATCGGTGCTCCATCGGCGGCCGAGGAAGATGTTTTCGGCAACAGAGGCTTTTAAAGTTCATCTTTCTCAATTATTTTTCCAAATGAACGTAATGATGCAGGATTAGGACATGAATGGGAAGTGGAGAGAAAAGAAACGTAGGTCTGCAGTGGTCTGATGTAGAATTTTCGAATTTGAGGTTAAACTGCACGCTCGATATCAAATCTGATAAGTATGCCGATTAAAATTTTCCTATACCTCTATTTCCTATTTTTCCATTTTCCTATACCTCTAACCCCTAAGTCCATCCCTCCTCATGTGAGCAAAATGAAACTGTAGGTCTAAATTGATATCTGTAGGTCAGTATTCTCCCAGGAACACAACGAAACTGTAGATTCAAATATAAATCTATAGTTCTGTATTCTTATATGACCACATTCTCAATTATTTTTCCAAATGAACGTAATAATTTAGGGTTAATATATCAATGAAAAATTGAAAGAAAAGAAACTCAGACTTGGAGTATTCTGAAAAATATCACATAGGATTTCAGAATTTGGACATGAGTTCGAATAAGAATCTGCAGATCTATATTTCCATATAAAGTATTTGTAAGTATGAATTCTGATATGAACACAATGAATCTGTAGATTATGAATTTATTGGTCTGTATTCTGCTATGAACCCAATGAATTAATCGGTCTCAAAGACCTTACTTTCGTCTTGAAGAGTGCGAAGACCTAAATTTATTTTTATGTTTCATTCTACAACTAATATAAATAACATATAGGCAAATAAATTCTAAAGAAGTTAACCTGTTAACTTAACTCTCCATTTTTAAATGGCACAGATAAAATTTTTTAAAAGAATTCATCATTTTAATTCATAAATAATTCATCATAATTTAAAAAAAATAAACTATTTTAAAGGATTCAAATTCATTTTTAAAAACCTTTATTTTTAACAAAATCTTTATTCGTGAACAGTTGAATCGATGGTCTTATATATAAAATGAACGTGTTCAGCAATGGGCTTTCGTGGCATACATAAAATATATATGTTCATCAATGGGCTTTCACGATATATATAAAATGTACATGTCTATCAATAGACTTTCACGGTATATATAAAATGAACGTGTTTATCAATGGGCTTTTGTGGTATATGTAAAATGAACATGTCTGTCAATGGGCTTTTTGACGTTATATAAAATGAACATGTCCATCGATGGGTTTTTGTGGTATGCATAGAATGTACATGTTCAGTAATGGACTTTCACGGTTTATATAAAATGAACATGGTCATCGATGAGCTTTTGCGGTATACATAAAATGATTTTGTCCATCAATTGGCAGACATGGTAGTATATATAAAACGGACGTATCCATCGGTGGTATACATAATGTCGTGCTATACATAAAATGATTTATGTCCTACAATAGGTTTTCGTAGTATATATAAAACGAACGTGTCTATCGATGGTCTTATACGGTATATATAAAACGAACTTGTCCATCGATGGGCTTTCGTGGTATACTTATAAAATTACCTTGTCCATCAATGGGTTTTCGTCGTATATATAAACCGAACGTGCCCATCGATGGTATACGTAATATCGGGGTATACATAAAATGATCTTGTCCTACAATGGGTTTTCGTAGCATATATAAAACGAACTTGTCCATCGATGGGCTTTTGTGGTATACATAAAAGGAACGTGTCCATCAATGGACTTTCGTAGTATATATAAAGCAAACTTATCCATCGATGCACAAAAGAAAATTTAATCCCATATAAAAAGAAATATTAGAAAATTATATTTTCACTTTGAAATAAACCGGAGGAAGATTCCAACGTTAGTTAAAATTTCAACTTATTTAATTCATAATTATGAACTGGTATATGAAAGTAATAATAATTTTAATTAATAAATTACATATTCAGAATTGCAGTTACCTGCTGTACATTAATTTCTACCTATATTACATTAGGAAAAAAATCTTTAAGTCTTGGTAGGGTTTTTTTCCCCCTTATACAAACTCATAAAATATCTGAGTGTGTGATAGAGCGCGAAAATCCAGTAAATGTACCTTAAAGCCAACTTTTAATTGCTAATGCGACGTAATAAATACGCGACCGAAAGGACGGTAAGTGGCGTGAGTCCAAAGTTTAAGGCCATGCAAAAATCCTTCACGTCTTCCCCTAATGTAATAGTTGGCACCTTAACTAGGTTTCTAAGAAATTATTGCGAAACCGTCCAACATAAACACAAGCCCCGTCATCCGTCCATTCAGACATTGTCTGCAAGGTCATCTGTGGAACATATTACTTATTGCTGCGGAGAAGAAAGGATTCGAAGACGAAATGGAAGGGGGAGAGAAAATAGAAGAAGAATTTCAGAAATATTGCATCCGGGACTCCCCCCTTCTAAAGATTTTCTTCAATCCCTGCTATCCACTTCTACCAATCAAAAAATCAAAACTCTGTGTTCGCGGTCTGCTGACCACCCGTGACCAAGATCCAGCGTGTTGCTCTTACCTGGACCACTGACCTTTGTTTGACCTTGAGGCGGGGGATCACAAAATTAGAAGAGGAGGAAGAATTGGAATTAAGGGGGAAGGGGGTTGAGATCTCACCACACACAAGTGTAAAACATAACGCCCCCTCCCCTTTGTTTCTTTGTACGTCCTTCTTCCTTGATTTGACAAAGGAAATGAGTTACAAGATTTGGAAGAAAATACTAGGTTGTGATTTAATTTGATAACACCCACCCCCCTGCTCTTGCCTTTTTGGAAGTTTTTTTTCTGTATCGTTTGTTTATTTTTATTTCGCTCTGTGTCTCTTTTGTTTTGGATCGGGACAGAGAAATTAAGCGACGGAAGAACCGGATATCAAGATAAATATAGGAAGGCATCTTTTTTTTCTTCTTTTTTTTTTAACCAAGTAGAAAATTCTGATTTCTCAAGCAATTAACTGAAATATTGTTTCTTTTCAGACTATTTATGCCATTGTTTTCTATACTTTTTTTATCTTCTTCTATAAGAGAAAATTATGTCACGTCACGTCTCAGAAAATTTTTTTTACTACTGTGTCCAAAAAGTAAGACCAGTTTTTAATTTAGCGTTCCGGGGCCTTATGGAATTTCAATTTTTTTTTCCTTCTTTTTTTAAGTTGCTGGCATTGTCCTTGACATATGTGTGATATTTCACGTCAAAATATTCATTAGTTCTAGAGTTACGCTTGGCTTTGTGAGACGCTAACACTGATTCCGACGATTTTTGAAATGTCTCAATTCATTGAGCAAAGAACTTGTTTCAATTTTGTTTGCCAAAATGTGTAGAACGTTGCAGAAGGTATTCGGTGAGCATTTCTATACAGTAAAGAAATGTTTAGAAGTGTTATAAATAGTTCAAATAAGGCAGAGAACGCGTTGAAGACGAAGAATCCTCTGGTCAACCCTCAACCTCAACCGACGAAGCTCAAGTCCAAAAAATTAAAGATTGGGTGCTTGCAAACCGTTGATTTACAATTAGAGATGCTGCTGATCCTTGCTGCTGATGTTGGAATTTCAAAAGGATCGATCCATTTCATTTTGGGCCCCAAACGCGTCAAATCTCGATGGGTACCGAAAACACTGAATGCGCCAACTCACATTGCATGGATTCTTCGTGACTCTTTCGTCAAAAATGAAACCCATATCGTACCACAGCCACCGTATTCACACCGTGCGAGTTCTGGCTAGTATCTAAAATCAAAAGGCCACTCCGGGGACACCGTTTTGGGTCGATTGAAGAGATTCAACGTGAATTTACGTAGTGAAAGACATTATAAAAATAATTGAAAGGAGAGAGAATCCAAAGACAATATTTAGTTCAAAAATTATACTACAAAATTTATCTACTTCATTTTTACATGTGTGACAACACTGTTAGTGACATAAAAATTTCCGTTCGTTCACTGCAATTGTGCTGTTTGCTTCTGATTCATCGTCAGAGGAGGACTCCCTAGCTAGAGTTAAAAACGCTGTTAGGAGTGCGTTCTGTTTGTACACCTTGTACAGTGCTGTTTAAAACTTCATTGGAGGAAAATGCGGAGTTTAAAACACTTGATTATCTCCGAGACGTCGAAATTTGAAATTAAAATCAAGAACCTTTATATCATCATGCCAGCCCCCCCCCCTCCCACCGAAAAATGCTTCCACCTTCTCTTGCAATTGTCTTCCACAGAGTGTCCCAAACAGGCTGTATGGGATAAAGATCTGGAGATCAGATTCGCCAATTCATCCGGCAAATACCTTCACTTTCCAGAAAATCATCGATTCCCAATCCCCCAAACTGGCGCGATTGTATTTTTCAAACCACAAACAATTGTAATGTGTACAGCATGTGAGCATTAGATTCGAATACTCTGGTGGCACTCGTTGTAGTTGCTGACTTCTGAAACGGGTAGACTCAATGGCAATTGTGACGTGAGGAAAGTGACTCGTGTTGATTGTCAGGCTGGCTGATGGTATGTTTCTGCATACGATCGTGCGACAAAACCTCTCGGAAATTCTATGTGCTTCCTTCATCGTCGGTCGGTTACTTGAAATATGAGGCCTCCCAACGTTCTAAAACAGCAGCAAACAATGTATTGGGTTGGTGCATAATTATCAGGCGTTTCTTTGATGTGTTATATTTTAATAAAAATTTACAATAATTTATAAATTTATGAACGAAAATGTCCTTCTAATTTTAGGTTATAAGAATGCGTGACGATAATCATTCTCACCAATAACCAATAACAAATCCCGTTTAAGATGATTTCCCAATTTATCATTCCGCTTCTATTCCACCAATCACACCACATTGCCTTCTTACAGTGCATGTCTTACGTTATTCCTTTTGGTGAAACTCAGACCTTCTTTCTTTTGAGGTTTTTGAAGAGAAGCCATGATTCATCCCCAATGACAAGATCCTTCAGAAATGGACCTCGCTCGTTTCGTTGAAGCAAGTCGGTGAAAATTCAGACACGTTGGGCTTTATTGCTTTTAGCTTTCCAAGCTTTTTGAGAAGACGAACGGTGGTTGAAGGGTCCAGCCTTCGAGTTGTCAAGCGTTCGACCCCTTCCACTGCTGCCAAAAGTGCCTGGTTGTCAAAAATCCGATGGTCGACCTCTTCCTGGCTTATCTTGCAAGCTAGTGTCGCCAGATTTGAAACGGGCAAACCATTCCCTGCATCGACTTTCGCTGATTGTGCCCTCACCGAAAAGTTCGTTGAAATCGCGAAATGACCGGGTTGCTTTCCATCCTTTCTCAAAGTGGTACAACATAATACGACGAATACGAGTATGATTATCGACACGCATTTTTATAACCCAGAAGTAGAAGGATATTTTTGTAACCTATAAAACTAGAAGGCTATTTTCGTTCATAAATGTATAAAATATTGTAGATTTTTATTAAAATATAGCACGTCAAAGAAACGCCTAATAATTATGCACCAACATAATATTTTCGAATCTGGATTGAACTTCCTTACTGTAAAAAAAGCAATTTGTGTTGTCTGTCACGAGTTGTTAAAAGCATCCTGAATTGACTGACTTAAATTTTCCACCATCCTGGAAAAACTCAGTGGAATCTGAAAAGCGGAAGCAGGGAAGGAAAGGCAAGAAACTAAAATCGAACATTTTTCTTGTAAGATGGACAGGAGGAGATTCGAACGAATTGGAAGGGAAGTTGGTTGTTGTGGAGGGAAGCACGGTTGAAAGAGATTCCCACCGATCACGACACCAGTGGAGAAAACTTCGCCTTCCCTTTTCTCGATATTCTTTGTCTGCTGCAGTATCTTTTCTTTTTTTTTTCGAGGGGGGATTGTGATCGATGCGAGATGACGAAGAATTCGAAATTTTTGTCTGGCCAATACTTCAACACTTTCCGGTTCATCGATTGCAGTGGAGTTGAGACGTCCAATCTTTATGCCTCCTTGAATCCCAGTATGAAGGGAGGAAATGTTTCTAACAAAGCATAAAACGCATTATTCAATTCCTACTATTAGTTCATACTCTCCCTATATATTTATTTATATATCTTGTTCAAATTTTCAATCGTTCATGAAACACTTTTTAATCATCTACTCGAGTTCAAATGCATTTTTTTAAAAAACTTTTAGTGGATGACACTGCATGTGAATACAGTTTTTTCGAATATTAATTCATTAATTAAATTTAATTAACTAATTTTAGTTTTTCTTTTTAGATTTAAGTTGCATGTATCTAATAATAGAGGGCACCAGATTTAAGAGGAAAATTTAAACTTTATTTGTAAAGGACTTTTCTGCATTATAGTGAAAAAAAGTAGGAATTGACTTGAAAAAGTTTTTTTTTTTATATATATTACTTGTTTTTGTAAGATGGGTTGTTAAGGTAAGGAGTTAGTTAATAATGGTGTTGTTTTCGAATGCCAACCATTATGAACCGAAGTCTTGTTTCTAGAAGAATGAAGGTCCGACTACATTTGGTAAGGGTTGTACCCAGAAGGTTCGCACCCGCATTGCCACTTTTTGTGGGCTCAATAAAATTGTTTTCTATCCTAACCGAATTATTATCAGCCCCGAGATGCGAAAGAGAATTATTGCTGCCAATCGCTGCCTATTTGGTCTTAGAAGCCAATTGAGATCCCACCTGATTAAGAGAAGAACTAAACTTTTACTGTACAAAACTCTCATAACACTAGTATTAACATATGCGTCTGAAACAGGGTCACTAACAGCAAGAGAAGAGAAAATGTTGGCAATCTTTGAAAGAAAAGGGCTACGAACTATTTTTGGTGGTTTCAATAATTGGCGAAGAAGACACAACAGATAAAATTTGTTAAACTAAACAGAATGAGATGGGCCGGTCATCTCATGAGAATGGAAAGTGACAGAGCTGCTTTGAAGGTTTTCAATGCAATCCCTTTTGGGCAGCGATCAAAGGGAAGACCGAAAAAGAGATGGGTCGACTGTTTAGACTCTGATTTTGATGTTATTAGGATCAGAAACTGGAGGTCCGCGGCCAAGAGGAGAACAGCCTGGCTGGATCTTTTAAAGAAGGCCAAGGACCACAACGGGCTGTCGAGCCAGTTGTGATGATGAACTGAATTCTTACGCCCGGCATAGAGGAAAGGAAGCTTTTTGGTTCGACTTGTCGAATTTAAAACTAAAATTAAAACCAAAATCTTAACCTCGCTATCCTTCAGTTCAATCCCAATCAAGTAAATAATTCTAATCCATAATATGTAAGCATGACCAAAATGAAACAGTGCAATAGTAATAATTTTTTATGTATTTTTGTCAGATTTTCTTGAAAGCATCGCTCTTATTTCCCGTGATTTATTGGTACATGAGGTCTGAGATGGGTATGCGTTGCTGTCACTGCTTTCGAAATGAGGCAGCTCAACAACGCTTGTGATAACGTCTGTAAAGCACAGCGAAATTCAATCCCCTTCTAATGTAATTTTTCCGGTTTTTCTCCTATATAACACAAAAATGATAGGCAATTAACACTAAAAAGTTCACCCGAAAGGCATTGTCAACCTCCTCAACATCCGTCGGTGGGTTGTCCTTGGTGTGCACGAGGCCCACTGACGTCTCACTCTCACCTTTCTAACTGATAGGTAGATGTGGAGAAAGTTAAGTTTCATTTAATTTAGTTTGTCGCTCTACGGTTACTTTTGTGCCCATTTTAGGCTCATTAGACCGGGACCTACAGTCTAACGTGGATTCCGAACCCCCAACAAACATCCACACCACCGCCAGGATCCGAACCTGATACCTGTGGTACCAAAGATTACAGCACTAGCCAATTGGCCATCAGGCCACTAAGAAAAGTTAAGATACTGCAGTGTTTTGGGTTTTTTTTCAATACGACACGAAAATCAGGGAAATTATTTCTTAAACCCTGTACGCGCTTCTTTTCCTGTTGAATCCACCCTACAAGTAGTCAATGATAGAAATTAAAAAAATGCTTCAGGTTTGGAAGTACAGAGTGGCGGTTTTCCCATAAAAACCCCCCCACACACCGTGGCTTACATAAGTAACCCCCGATGTATGAAAAAAAAAAGCATCATTTACGAGTTTCCTTTAGTAAACATGGAACTGAGTCAAAATGTATCGTGTCCATCCCCGACGTAGATATGCATTCGGTTTCTTTTCCGGTACCTCTAGTTCGGAAACTAATTCCAGCAGTTTGAAGGGAGTTTAAAGTTTTGAATTATTATATAATTTTTATAATTTCTACACAAGTGCTACTGAGCATTGTGCAGAAAATTCGCGCATTCCCATTTCAAGCATACTACTGTACCCAAAAACTAAGACCAATTATTTTTTTTTTCCAAAAACTCTTTATTTATTCTTCCAAATTTATTTCATCGCCTTCAAAGTGATCTCCTCCGCACACAATGCACTTATGCCAACTTTTTTTACAATCCTCAATGCATGCTAAAAAAGTCATCGGCAGGGACGGCAGACCTTCAGAGCGCGCGTGACCGATTCAAAATGATGTCCCCGGAGTCTTCTTTTCAGTTTAGGAAGTCGAACGGTGCTAAATCAGGTGAATACTGTGATTGTGGAACGATATAGGTTTCATTTTTGGCGAAAGAGTCACGAAGAATCAATGCAGTGTGAGCTGGCGCATTCAGCGTTTTCGGTACCCATCGAGATATGACGCATTTGAGGCCTAAATCATCTTTTAAAATGGAATTTTGAAATTCCAACATCATCAGCAAGGTCTCTAATTGTAAATCAACGGTTTGCGAGCACCCGATCTTTAATTTTTTGGACGTGAGCTTCGTCGGTTGAGGTGGAGGGTCGACCCGAGGGCCGTCTTCAACGAGTTCTCTGGCTTCTTTAAACTGTTTATACCATTTCTAAACATTTCTTTCCTATATAAGAATGGTCACCGAATTCCTTCTGCAGCATTCTATGCGTTTCCGCAAGCAAAATTGAATGCAAGTTCTTTGCTCAATGAATTCAGACTAATTTCAATAATCGTCGGAATCAGTTGAGCGTCTCACAAAGCCAATCGCAACTCAAACACTAATGAATATTTTGAGTCAAATTTCACACAGATATCAAGGACAGTGCCAGCAACCTAAAAAAGAATATAAATTCCATATGCCCCTTAATTTTAAATTGAAAATCTTCGAACTTTTTTCAAAAACACAGTAATACATGTCATACTCAAAACGAATCAATCGGAACAAAAGGCTTCCACTGGTTTTTATGGCAGGTGACGCAGATTGAAGAAACTGTGTCGTTTGCGCAAAGATCGCGGAACCCAAACCCCGACCGTCCACCGCGTGACAGTGGCGTGTGTTCACGCACGCACGCACTAATACCGCTGGTCCAACGGATCTCCAAGGACACCTGCTCTCGCTTTCGTTCAAATCAGGGTTGCTCTCAAGATGCGTGTGCAAAGCCTATCGCTGATTTACAGTTATTAATAAAGCGCAATTGTTATGTATTCCTTGTGTCCGAGACTTCAAGTGATTGTTGTTGATGATGATGAACGCCGATGAGTTGGCCACTGAACCAATTATCATCGTGAGATCTTGTTTTTTTAGCCTGTTTTCCTCTAACTTGATATAAATCTTTTAAAAGGTTCATTTTTCAAAAAATATAAATAAAAACAAGTAATATAAAAAAAAAAATTTAAGTCAATTCCTACTTTTTTTTTTTCACTCTATTGCAGAAAGTCGTTCATAAATAAATTTCATTCATTTTTTTAAGTTTATCTGGCGCCATCTATTGGTGGATATATGCAACTTAAATCTAAAAAAAAAATTTAATTAATTAATTAAATTTAATTACTGAATTAATATTTGAAAAAACTGTATTAACATCCAGTGCCATTCACTGCAAGTTAAAAAAAAATGTATTTGAACTCGAATGGATGAATAAAAAGTATTTTATGAACGATTGAAAATGTGAACAAGATATATATGGGGAGAGTGTGAACTAATAGAAGGAATTGAAAAATAAATAAAACTTTTATAAAAATTAAAACTTTTATTAAAAAATAAAACTTTTTCGTATAAAAAATAAAATTTTGGGTGCCTTAAAGCAAGCGCTGCACGGACGTTGCTCGCTTAACATTACGCAGGAGGTGTTTGCAGCTTAAAGATTAGCTACGGACGCAGAGTAACAATACCTCCGCAACGCTCTACGATCCTGTTAGACCGGAACCTACAGTTTAAAGGGGATTTCGAACTATTACCAACATCCATGGTGTCCCCATAATTTATTCAGGGAAATGAATTAAGTAGCTTTTCAATACTTCTCAACATTATTTTATATGATAGAACTATAGAACGGGGCCTGATGGTCGTGTGACTGGCGCTCGGTGCCAAAGCTTTCGAATTCGAGTCCCGGCGGCACCATGGATGTCTGTAGTGCTTTGGAATCTACTTTAAACGACAGATCCCCGTGTAATATGACTATTACTAGTACTACTACTACACCACATCACATCACTGTGCCTAGAGCTGAGTTGCCCCTTTACAGTTTGGGAGTTATGTGGGGGAAACTTCCGATTAGGCTCTGTGACGCTCTACGGTTATATGAGACCCGGTCATATGAAAATGTCCGGACCTACGGCTTAAAGTGGATTCCACTCCCCTACAACATCCATGGCTCTTCCGGGACTGGAACCCGAAACCTGTGGTATTGAGCGACAGCGCGCTAGCCACTCTGCCATTCAAGCCCTGGTAGGGACCATAAAATAGTAATATGAGTGGTCATCGGTATTGCCAGTTTAGGGCAAACATACACCTCACGTGACTTCCACTTTGTAATTTAAAGTATTATAATTATCCTCCATTTGACACGCTGGTACGAGCACCCCCTACGCCGAGAAGAAATGATCTGTCGGCTTCGAGACTCTCACCCGAGAGAAAATAGAGTTCAACCCTTCACGAAAGTTGAGAAACGTTTAGTGGGTCTACAATCTCTCAACCAGAGAGGAAATATATTTAGTTCAACCCTACACATTACTTAGCCTCCAAACTCTCACCCGAGAGGAAATAGAGCTCAACCTTGCACTAACCAGCATTCGCGTTTACGTTACGTTACTGAGATATGTTTAGTGGGTCTAGTATTTCTCAATCAGAGAGAAAATATATTTAATGCAACCCTGCACATTAGTTGGCCTCCACATGATAGGAAGTATATTTAAATCAACCCTGTGCTTCAGTTAACATACAGACTCTCACCTGAGAAATAGTATATTGCGCGCAATGCTGCACTTAGCCGAGTTTCGGCTTTTTGGCACAGAAGTGGAATCCTCCCACGAATCTTTAATTACATGTCTGTAAATGTATTAAATATGTATCTAATTGTAATGAGTATGATTTTTGTGTATATGTCAATAAAGCAGTGAGTTCTCCAACCTGTGTCTCAAGTATCTCAACCCAACCACAGCCATTTACAATATATGTGGTGCCGACCGTACCTCCACACTACAGTATGCGATAATTGATGATTTTTGATGATAATTATTTTTAAAATTGATGATAATTTTTTATAATTAATAGTAATTGATAATTGATGATATTATTTTATAATGATTTTTTGATGATAATTGATGATTTTTTTGATACAGCTTGATAAATTTTCAAACTCGAAATTAAGATTATAAGAGTCATTCAGTTTCAACACTTATTACACACAATATATTAATACAACTACATATTAATATTAAATTTAATAAACTGTTTTAAATTTTACTAATGTCGAAATCCACATAAGTTATTTTTCTTTTTATTAATATGTATTGTATTTTAGAAAGAATCAAAGATAAATAAATTAAAAAAATTAAGATAGATATAAAAATTATAAAGTACGAAAATATTATAATAATTAAAAATATAATTACGCTATTCGCTAAACTTTTCTTTTTCCCTGGTTCTTTTTAACAACGAAACGCATTCTTTTTACCTATACTAAGCTCATCATTCTAAAAAAATAAAAAACTTGTATTAAAAAAAAAAAAAGGGTCAAATTAATTAACCAAAACGCGTCGTGAACGTTTCTTACCAACTTTTTTTATGTTGGATGAAAATTGCGGCAAATAATAAGAATGCTTGCTGAAATGAATCATTATGAGTTGAGATGAACAGAAAGGAATCAATAAACTGTACCATTTAAAGCAACTGAATCGTATGTGATTGTATGAATAATTTCATTTGCCATGCACGACGGTTAAATTGTTTTTAAGAGTAAAATTCAAGAAAAAAGTATTGTTTTTGAAAGCAATTTTGTTGATATCAATTATATTATACTACTGTGCCCAAAAAGTAAGACCAATTTAAAAAAAAAATCATTTGGAAATTCCTGGAGACTTCAGAATTGCATTCAATGTAGGCTCGAATAGAAGGCATATCTAATCCTTTCGGTTTTTTTTTTATGCCTCATTATTGTGTGCCCGATTGTAATATTCTATCGAAAAAGTGCGAATAGGAGATAGATGATATGCTACTGTGCCCGAAAAGTAAAACCGACTATTTTTTTTTCAAAAGCCCTTTATTTATTCTTCCACATTTATTTCATCGCTTTCAAAGTACTCCCCTCCGGACACAATGCACACATGCCGACTTTTTATCCATCAATGCATGCTAAAAACCTTCAAAGAGAGCGGCGATTCATTTTGAATCTCTTCAATCAACTCAAAATGGTGTCCCCGGAGTGACCTTTTGAGTTTAGGGAATAGCCAGAGGTTGCACGATTGTGGAACGATGTGGATTTCATTTTTGGTGAAAAATTCATGAAGAATCAATGTAGTGTCAGATGGCGCATTCAGTGTTTTCCGTACCCATCGAGATATGATGCGTTTGAGACCCGAAATGGAATGGACCGATTCTTTTGAAATTCCAACGTTATCCGCAAATTCTCTAATTGTAAATCGACAGTTTACAAGCACCAAATCTTTAATTTTTGAACGTGAGCTTCATCGGTTGAGGTGGAGGGTCGACCCGAGGGCTCTTCGTGTTCAACGCGTTCCCTGCCTTCTTTGAATTGTTTATACCACTTGTAAACATTTCTTTCCAATATAGGAATGCTCACCGAATGCCTTCTGCAACATTCTATACGTTTTCGCAAACAAAATTGAATGCAAGTTCTTTGCTCAATGAATTGAGACATTTCAAAAATCGCCCGAATCAGTTTCAGCGTCTCACAAAGCCAAGCGTCACTCAAACACCAATGAATATTTAGACGTGACACACAGATTCACACATATGTCAAGGACGGTGCCAGCAACCTAGCAACCTTGAAATTTCATAAGCCCCCGAAAATTTAAATTGAGTAAAATGAAGGTAACATTATTTGTGTAAAGGATTGAAAATGTTTTTGACTGCGAATATTACTTTTCATTTGATTGCAGTTAACAACATCGAGGGTTACAAAGTATTTCGGTGCACCTTCATTGTGAATGCGCCTAAGCATTCCTCATCATTTCTTTTTAAATAAAAATAACATAGTATGAGGTGAAGCACTGGAAAAGCGATGACTGGACACAATAAAGGGCATCCATGCTTTAGATTATTAAAAAAAATACAAAATAGGGAACACTTTATATTTTGAAAATAGGCTGTCTGACTGATATGAAATACAGTAATTGACTATTAAATTGCGATCCATTTTAAGGAAAATCACGAAAGCTTATTCGATCTTCTCTCAAGAGAAACACAGCGGGGATATAAAAAGCCATTACTCAAGAGATAACCAACGCCAATTTAAAGAAGAAAGTTACCGTAAAATGGTAATAAACTCTATTAAACCTGACTCATCATACTACAAGCGGGTAGAAATCCACTTTTTCGGTAACCGCAGATGCTACTGACCCAGAAGGAAGCACTCTGCCAGTTCGTTTACGGTTTTCTGGAAAAGATTGTATCGCACCCTTATTTTTCGGACACTTATCAGAACGTGGGATCCCATAATGGGTGTAACTTCAAAACATCAACATCTCATTTTTTCCGACTATTTCAAGAGTCACGGTGTCCTATTGTTCATGAAAAACACTATTATGGTCCTATTTTCCGACTGAGGAGTTTTATGGAATTCCGTTCGAGAGGCCATCCAACCAGATGACATTTGACACTCATTAGACACATTGTTGGTACCCCCTCCCTCCGAGTCATGCTCCTCACGTACGTCAACCAGGAATACAGAGGCACGTAAAGGCAGTTCGCAGATAACGCTGCAGAGATATCCATCTGGATTTCAATTATTAGCTGCTTGGCGTAATTGGGCTCGGACAAAGGAAAAAAGGTGAATGGGTTGGCGATTTATTTTCTGTAAGTTCCAACTCTTCAAGATTTTTGAGATTTTTTTTTTTCTGGTACGTAAATATGTAAAGTATTCATTGTATGCAGATTCTTATAGACGAAAAAGAAGAGAAATATGTTAAGGAATAGATTAGATGGAGAGATATAAAGATAATATATTCGAATTTCGAATATTTGTTAAAGGCAATTTATTATTAATAGCAGCAAAATTAATATTATGTTGTGATAGAATGTAAGAGTTTGTTACGCCATTAAACATTTCTCCAAATCAATCGCAAACGGTATACTATAAAAAACAGGTGTGTGTTTCATTTGAAATTTAGATTAGAAATCCTTAACTTAATAATAATACTGTGTCCAAAAAGTAAGACCAGTTTTCCATTTAAAATTCCCGGGGCTTATGAAATTTCAATTTCATAACTGATTCCGGCGACTTTTGAAATGCCTGAATTAATTGAGCAAAGTACTTGCATTTAATTTTGTTTGCGAAAACGTATAGAATGTTCCAGAAGGCATTCGGTGAGCATTCCTACATCGGAAATAAATGTTTAGAAGTATCATAAACAGTTCAAAGAAAGCGTTGCAGACAAAGCTCACGTCCAAAAAATTAAAGATTTGACGCTTGCAAACCGTCGATTTGCAAGAGACCTTGCTGCTGATGCTGGAATTTCAAAAGGATCAGTCAATTCAAACGCCCTCAAATGCGTCCAATCTCGATTGGTACCGAAAACACTAATGCTCCAGTTCACACTGCATGGAATCTTCGTGACTTTTTCGCCAAAAATGAAACTCATATCGTTCCACAACCACCGTATTCACACCCTGCGACTTCTGCCTATTACCTGAACTCAAAAGACCCCTCTGCGGACACCGTCTTGAGTCGGTTGAAGAGATTCAACGTGAATCGGCTTTGAAGACCCTCCCTGCCGATGACTATTTAGCATGCATTGAGGATTGGAAGAAAAGTTGGCGTAAGTGAGTTGTATCCGGAGGGGATTACTTTGAAGGCGATGAAATAAATTTGGAAGAATAAATAAAGAGTTTTTGAAAAAAAAAAAAATAATTGGTCTAATTTTTTGGCAACAGTAGTAATAGCATAATCGGGAACACAAAATAATGAAGCCTAAAAAAAAATAAAAAATAAAAAAAAATGAAAGGATTAGACTCCTCTTCCGATTCGAGCACACATTGAGTGCAATTCTCAAGGAATTTCCAAATTAATTTAAAAAAAAAAAAAAAAATCAGGGCATGAGATAAAAGAAATCACTCGAAAGACAAAGAGATTGATTCCCTGAGGAAAATAAGAAGAATGAGATGGAGAAAGAGTAAGAAGGTAGAAAGACCACGCCTCTAAATCGGAGGAAATATTATTTGTGACACACTTCAAACGGACAATTCCGATTTTTTCCCCCTTCTTGGCGTCAAAAAAACAATGACCGAAATTCCGCACTTCCAATTTCTGCATTTGAAGAATCGTAACACTTGCCCCTGGGTGCTGCTGGCCAGAGGGTGGGGGTGGGGGAGGAGGTTAAGGTGAATACACTTTGTCCAATGACCATCGCGAAACAATGGGCGACCGATCCCGAGGAAGTTATGATCGCTCCATAACTCACCTTTGTTTGGAAAGATGCGAAAAGTGGCCATTTTGGTGTTCTGTGGCATAATTCGAATTCCTTCATAATTCGAATGCAACAGCCATTAAAAAAAGTAGAGATTGAATAATTAATTTTACCAATAGTAATTTTTTTACATGCAAAGCATAGACTTTTAACTACACTTCCAAGAATCCTTTGTTGTAAAGATCTGTGAGCTTGAATGCGAATAATAATCATTGCACGTTTTCATTCATTTAGAACTAAATACAATAATGCGTCGTACATTAAATTATTAATTTATTTAAACTAAATTCTATCAATTATCAAATTATAAGTAGTATTAATGATAATTAAGTAATAGTATATCACACAAATACAATATTTAATATTGAATTATAAATAGTATTAGTAGCCATTTTGGCGTCGCAGGATGGTTTCTTTCCTTCAGAATTCAAATGAGGCAGCAATTAATAACAAGTAATACATAAAAAAAAAAAATTCTTACTTTTTTTTCTCTCTATTGCAGAAAGTCCTTTATAAATAATTTTCATTCATTTTTTTAAGTTTATCTGGCGCCCTCTATTGGTTAATACGTACAACTAAAATCTAAAAAAAACTAAAATTAATGAGTTAAATTGAATGAATGAATCAATATTTGAAAAAAAAAATGTATTCACATCCAGTGTCCTCCACTACAAGTTTCAAAGAATGTATTTGAACTCGAGTGTATGAATAAAAAGTATTTTATAAAGGATTGAAAATTTGAACAAGATATATAGAGGGAGAGTGTGAGCTAATAGAAGGAATTGAAAAATAGGAATTAAATAATTAATTTTACCAATATTATATTTATATATTTCAATTCCTACTATTAGCTCACACTCTCCCTATATATATCTTGTTCATATTTTCAGTCGTTCATAAAATACTTGTTATTCCTCCACTCGAGTTCAAATACATTTTTTTAAGCTTGTAGTGGATGACACTTCATGTTAATACAGTTTTTTTTTCAAATATTCATTCATTCATTACATTTAATTAATTCATTTTAGTTTTATAGGTAGAAAATATAAGATGTTTAGCAGAATATAAATGTAGGAATCAATACAGTCTGTGGCGAAGCGTGTAGATCGCTGGGAAAAAAATGTCTTTTTCGGATTCTTTTTTCATTGTGGGTTGTAGTGTGAGTGAAGGAGGGAACACAATGGAAAATGAAACATGCGAATAAATAAGGGTGAGAGATGGAAAGTGTGCGTGTGAGAGAGAGTTTTTGTTACTTAAAAAAATGAATGAAAATTATTTATATTTCCGGAAGGACCTTCTGCAATATAGTGAAAAAATAGGAATTGAATTTAAATGGTTTTTTTTTTTTTTTTTTTTTTTTTTTTTTTACATGCAGAGCATAACCTTTCAACCTTATAACTAACTTTCTCTCTCACACATGCACACTTTCCATATAAACTAAATATATAAATTTATAGACATAAATTTCCCCATATAAACTAAAATGAATGAATTAAATTGAATGAATGAGTTAACATTAGAAAAACCTGTATTGACATCCAGTGTCCTCCACTGCAAGTGTAAAAGAAAAATGTATTCGAACGTGAGTGGATGAATAAAGAGTATTTTATGAACGATTGAAAATGTGAACGAGATATGTATAGGGAGTGTGTGAGCTAAAAGAAGGAATTGAAAAATAGTGAAAGGAGCCGAGTTCAGATTCGAACCCTCACCCTTGCGGTCCGAGATCCGTTTCTTTACCAATTCGAAACCCTGGCAACACTAAGGTGTTGGATCAAATGAACTGCAACCCTACAAGCATCCACTTCCGCTCTGAGATAGGAGAGGCATTTTTTTTCCCACCCCTTTCGGGACAGCATGCGACAGGAAGAAAGGTGAAAAAAACAACAGAAAGAATCAAATGTGATCATTGACCACCGAAAACAATGGGCCTGCAAACGATTATTTTGGAAGGGAAAGGGGGGGCGGACGTTCTTTTGTTGTTCTTGTTAGCGGAGAGGGCAAGCTCCTCGCAAGAAAACTGGTTATTTTTAATGCTCCTTTCCAAAGGTCTTTTTGGGAATCCTGTTGCCGTTAATAAGTGTTTAGGTACCTGGGCGGAATTATAAATTTTACTCTCGATCTGTGTAAGGTTTCGGGTTCGAGTCCCGGCGGTGCCATGGATGTTTGCAGTGGTTCTGAATCCACTTAAAACCGTGGGTCCCGGTCTGTTTAGTCTCAAGTGTGCACAAGATGACCGCAGAGCGACAAACCAAACCAAAACCAAATCGAACTCGATCAGTGTATGGCCCTGATGGCCGAGTGACTATTGCTCTGGCCTTCGGGGCCACAGGCTTTAGATTCGCGTCCAGGCTATGCCATGGATATTTGTAGTGGGGGTCGGAATCCACTTTGAAACCGTAGGCCCCGGTCTAACATGGTCGTAAATCTTTGCGGAGTTTGTTTCTCCGCTTCCGTAGCTTATCTTCAAGCTACTACTACTACTACTACATTACACCACATCACATCACTGTGCTTAGAGCTGAGTTGCCATTTTACAGTTTGGGAAGGATGTGGGTGAGAAGAAGACGCTCTACGTTTGTCTATCTCTGTGACGCTCTACTGTCCTATGAGAACGGGACATTGCTACAAACCAAACTTCCCTTCACCAAGATTCAATGTTTTGGCAGACGGAAATTTGAACTAACCCCCTTCGAAAGGTAATGGTCACCCTTTACCATGATTCGATGTTTTAGACGTAAGATTGAACTATTCTCCCCTACCAGTGTGTATAAAAAGAAAACAGTTTCTACAGACCAGACGCCCATTTCACTTTTTTTTAACCTAAAACAAAGAACGCATCAGCATGACCCGTTCTGTCATAAATTAAATTGCATTGACTGTCAAACCAAGGCCGGATTTTTCTATAGGCTAACTGGGCTCCAGTCTAGGGCCTCAAGGTCAAGAGGGACCTACATTCAAATTATTAGCAAAATTAGAACGACACTATTCTAAAAACAGTCAACACTAAAACACTTAATAGAAAATAAGGAGAAATTCTACACGTATGAATATTTTTTTTTTGTTCTAATGCAGCTCGCAAACACTCAGACAGCTTGGTCTTGGATGCTTTAAGGAAAGCACTGCACAGACGTTACTCACTTTGCTTTACCTAGGGGGCGCGTGTAACTTGAAGATAAGCCACGGACGCGGAGTAACAATGCCCCCGCCTATTAGGACCGGGGGATTCCGAACCACTACAAACATCCATGGCACCGCCGGGACTCGAACCCAAAACCTGTGGTACCGAGCTCCAGGGCGCTAGCCACTCGACCACATTCAGGCCACACATACGAATATTAAACAAACATAAAAATGTATTGGTTAAGATCAGCGCGTTCGGCTCATTGGGTCTGCTCGTTTGTATAGACTAGATTGCACAAAGTATAGCTCATGCGTTCACCGATTGATATGGCAAATATTGACGTGCCTTATGCTGCTGAGCTCTGGTTTGTTCTCGCACAAATAAAGTGCAGATTGGAACAGACCTATTGATACACCGACGTTCTCTTATATTCGTATTACTTCGATAATATGAAATACGTGTTAATGTTATTAGAAAAGATTCTTATTTTAGGATTGCGTGCACGATCATTTGATTCTCGCCTTTTGAGTTCAGTAGGTTCAATACTTTAGTGAAGTGTTTATAGACAATTGAAACAATTTTGAAATTAAAAATGGGAATTAAAATGGGAAGAATGAATGGAGAGAATGAATTTAATAAATCAAACTTAAAAAATGGGAGGTGAAAGATCATCATAAGTTGAATAGCCTAGGACCATTCATCTAGGACCTTTTCATCTAAATCCGTCCCTGGCGGTACTGTTGGCAATGCGCGATATACTTTTTGCAATCATCTTCAAATAAATGTATTTCTCGTTGGATTGTTTTGGATATAGCTGATTTCTGTATTGTATTTTGGTTTGTTGATGTTTTTTAGTTATTGCCAATTCTAATTTTTGTTCAAGAGACAATTCCTTTTCACTATCGACATTAGTGTCATCGTGATCTTCGATAACTGTACCGAATTCTTCTGAATGTGGATAGGTTTGTGGGAAAAAAAATTTAAGAAAGTTTATTATAAACTTGATCAAATTTGAATTGGTTAGTTTAATTTTCTTCTTTATCATTCTCATTTTTAAAATCATTATAATTATGTAAATACCGTAAGACATTTTCTATTTCGGTATGCCTTTCTTCTGTGCGATTTCTCAATGTAATATATAATTCTTCAGATAGTGATGTGTGGTGTTTTTTCAGTGACGGCTACATGAAATTTATTGTAGCATTAACTGTTGCAGCCCTGTGTCCAACACTCTTCTGTATTTCAAATTGGATTCATCTTCCCCAGTCAACTTGTGTTCATTTTTAACTCCACGCTGTTGTTGGGCTCCGCGAGTGGAGCGGCTCCATCGGAGCGTTGCGGATCATCCGGAGGAGGTAATCGACGAGACAATCGGTTACAGTTTGCTGCTTTACCCCCCAGAGCCCCGCTATGTCATCGGCGAGCGACTAATTGTCTCCCCCTCTCTCTGTGGTTGCACAAGCCATCTCGCTGCTTCAACAATCCCATTAACTTTATCAAGTTAGGCTAACATCTAGAATTAGCTTTCGAAAAGAAAAAAAAAAGTTGTTGTTTTTTTCGAATGAGTTCTTCTCGTGGGTAATTCTTGCGATTTCTGTTCTGGAAAAGGTTTTTATTGTTTTCGAATGCCAGATAATTTCGCCTAAATCAACTACTACTACACCACCCCACACCACATCACTGCGTCTAGAGCTGAGTCGTCCTTTTTAAAGTTTGGGAATGATGTGGGTGAGAAGAACTCTCATTGAGCTCTGTGACGCTCTACGGTCTTAATGATATCGGGACCTACGACTTAAAGTGGATTCCGAACCACTGCAAACATCCGTGGCATCTCCTGGACACGAACCTGTTGCCTTTAATATGTGTTTAGGTAACTGGGCAGAATTATAAATTTTACTCTCGACCAGTGTAGGGCCTCATGGCCGAGTGGCTAGCGCTCTGGAGCTCGATTTGGTTGGTCGCTCTACGGTCATCTTGTGCACACTTTAGGCTAAAAGGACCGGTAACTACAGTTTAAAGTGGATTCCGAACCACTACCAACATTCCTGGCATTGCCGAGACTCGAAGCCGAAATCTGTGATACCGAGCACCAAATCGCTAACCACTCGGCCATCAGATCCCTGGTGAAGGGAGGAGATTACTTTTTGAATAGGATTACTCGTAGTTCAAATTTACGTCTACCAAAACATTAAATCTACGTAATAGACAGGCATAATCCTCAAATGATCATGCATCTCACGGGACTTTAACAAATATCATGACATGTTGGCTGTTATTGGCCACACTCTTTACAGAAATCTATTACGGCTTCATGCTGTTGTCTTGAAAGTGTCTACTATCATGTTACATTTTTTAAAAGAAAGGGCTCATTTTTTTTAGTTGTAAGTTGTGTAAAAGCTTCACATTGATAATCAGGCAGTCAGGTAGGAGTATTCAGAGCTAGTTGTTATTCAGAACCATACGACACTCAAATGCAACGTTCGTGGCATACATAAATGGAGCACGAGCATTTGACTTTGCTATACATATATTTATTTGATTTCTTATCATAACATGAAACGAAAATATATGGAAAGCTTTTTAAAATACTGGTTATTCTGCTTTTAATAAAGATGTTGTTGTTTCTTATCCCACTGGGTCGACAGCAACATGTAGACCAAGTCCAAGAACCCGTGTGTTCTCATAGATGGAGGGAAAGAGGGCATCTTCTGTTGTGATGTTCACCAGGTAGTCCACCAACCGAGGCAAGATGCTGAACATCACAAACACCATCATCAAGTCTTCTCATTTTTTGAAACAGTATCTACAACAAAGCAGCCAGTTGATGGAACCACAGCCCTCATGCTCACCAGCGGCGCACGTGGCCACAGAGCCACGAGTAGGGTTTTAATGAAGATAAGTTTATTGATTAAAGCAATAAACAAAATTACTTACGGTTATATTTTTATACGGTTTATTAAACAGTTACTTACGGTTATATTTTTTTGTTTATATTAATTATTTATGATTCAAGAGCATTAATATCAAGAAAAAGGTTCAACTTTAACGATTTCTTCATTCAATTTTTCATGTTTCTATCAGCTTGGAAAAAAACTTGGAAAAGCTAACTTGGAAAAAAAAAAAAAAAGAACAAATATCTCGGACCCCCCTTCCCCCTCCCCCTCCCCCTCCCCCCCAAAAAAGTGAAAAATGCTTCAAGTCAACTCCAATGTTAAGCAAAGTTCAATCACCATTCCTCTGCAAACCTCAAAGTACAGACTAAGAAATTAATTTAACAAATTGACTGAACAATAGCTTTCGCCATTATTTCTACAACACGCATTTTAGCAAATAATTAAGTCTCATCTCAAAAGAAAGAAGCCACAAAGGTGCAATTAAATCAATTCATTGCCCATGAAGACGATAAATACTTGCTCAAACGATTCCATTCCACCCTAAGCCCTGGTACGCGTGCCAGGAATTGTTCTTGAAAGCCAGGCCTCCCCCATGCATTGCTGATTCCCTTGTTTGCTCTGGAAATGTTTAATTAATACGCGAAATCCGATTGTCTAATCTGCGAGGCAGCACGTGCGCACTGAAGCAGCGACTTCTTAAGTTATGACGACCCTTTTAAGACTTTAAGTGGAAGTCAAACTTTCTTTCTCTCTCTCTCTTTTTAATTTTTTTTATCATGTGTGAACATGATGTTGTCCTGGTTACGGGTTCGTAGCGCAATCCAAAAAGTGCAGCAAGCAAAAAAAAAAAAAAAACTCCATTCCAAATTTGCAAATTTTGGCGGAAAAATGGTAGTTTGGGCCCCTTAACTCTTGAAATGATTCATGAATAACGTTAATCCTCAGAAATTTTCTGGAGAATTTCACTTTTGCTTGAAGTGTTTTGAAGCACTTTTCACGTTTTGGCTTGGGATTTTAAACATTTGCATTTACAATGGCTATAAGTACTCGTAGTGAGTTGACCCATTCCTTCTTTTTGAAGTTTCATCACTTTTGGCATTTCCCCGTGCTTATGGAGCTGTAGAGTGCTTCTTATTGTATTCGGAATACTTCATTCTTCATCTATGCCTAGAATGTTCAAACTTTGGTATATTCTATTGAGCATTGTTTGTAGTAACGTTTCTGGTAGAATTTGGAATACTTCATTTACGACGACATTTATCTTACTCTTGTATATTATTTTAGAGATTCTTGCACAATTCAGTCTTCGTGAGTCTTGAACTATTCAACATTGCTCTAATCATGTGGCTATTTGAATTTGGCCATTCTTGTAGTATTCCAATCCATTGCTTCCTATATCTCGTGCATTATTAAACTTTGGCATATTCCCGAGTTTATTCATCCGTTCCCGAATATTCACACATAAGTTGAAATTTTCAGAGCAGATTTCAATTATTTTGTTTGTTTGTTTTTGTTTGTTTTCATCACAAACCGAGCACAAATTCAGATAGCGTTTAAAGAAAGCCAAGTGCTTCAATATGAGTTCAATTGCTATTGGAATATCCGGGACAAAGTGCAAGCCCCATTTGAAAGTTGACTCTTCAGCCTAGCGATTTATTATGCCGATTAGGAGATGCCTGAATGTGGTCACGAAAGTCTTAAGAGTAGATTATCACATCAGTTTTGGACGGAAAATCGAAATGCATTCGTTTTTTTTTTTACTCAGAATTATGGCCTAAAGAGTTCTGGAGGCTCACTCATAAGGGGAGATAACTCATAAGGGCTCACTCATAACCCTCGCCCAAAAGGGCCTGTTCCTCGAGTTCGAATGACTACATCCAGGGACAGACGAATGTTCGGACAAATATTTCAAATCTGGGCGTGGTTTTATTGACATTGAAAAGGACACTTTAGGTTTGGGAACAACTTGTCGAATTTCGAATTGAGTTCCTTTCGTTCGGAAACCCATTGGGCCCCCACCAGTGTATCCCCATATTCCATGAATAATCAACAAGTTACCTACCATAAGACAACAAGGATGTACAATTTTAATACAATGCATGATGTATAGGTGCAGAATTTGAAGATTTTTTCTAGTATGTGGGAGAGAGGTTTGGTTTCTCGCTCTATGGTCATTGGTTGCACACTTTAGGTTAATTAGAGAAAGATAGAAGCGAAGATTTAAAACCATTTTGTCTTTTATTAAGATTCTCTTACTCAAGGTCATCTTCTGATCTAATGCATCACTGTGCCTAGAGAGTAAATATAGCAATGATGTGAGGGAAGTTTTGCCATCACAATTCTAAACGAGCACCCCAAAAGTGGCATCTGGGAGTTTTCATTCTCCTTCAGCTAACGGAAGGTCAAGCCGGCTTCCAAATTTATCATACTACTGTGACCAAAAATTAAGACCAATTCTTTTTTTTTTTCAAAAACTCTTTATTTATTCTTCCAAATTTATTTTATCGCCTTCAAAGTATTACCCTCCGGACACAACTCACTTATGCCGACTTCTTTTCCGATCCGCAATGCATGCTAAAAAGTCATCGGCAGTGAGTATTTTATGAACGATTGAAAATTTGAACAAGATATATATAGGGAGAGTGTGAGCTAATAGAAGGAATTGAATAAAAAAACAAGAACAGCAATCTCGAATTACAGCAAAATAATAAAAGCAAATACATACGATAAAAATAATAAAAGCAAATATATGAGGCTATATTTCAAATTTAATTAAAAACTTTTTGATCATTTAAAATTAAAAAATATAGAATACTCAAGAATACTCAAACACGATCGTTTCAAATTTCAAACGTAAGAAATTAAGAAGAATAGTATCCAGAAAAATAAGCTAAATTAAAATCAGACGATTTTTTATATTATTGCCAATTTGTAGTTACATTATTTTAAAAATTGAAAAATATATATCAAATGAATAATAAAAATATTTGATAATAAAATAATAATAATTAATAATTAAATAAATAAAAATAATTAATAATTGAATGAATAAAATAATTAATAATCATTAATTAATTAATAATTAATTAATGATGAGTAAATGAGAAGAAAGAGCAGCGTGAATATATGAATTTTTTTCCCATATAAAACTAAAATGAATGAATTAAATTGAATGAATGAATGAATATTTGAAAAAACTGTATTCACATCCAGTGTCATGCACTGCAAGTTAAAAAAAAATGCATTTGAACTCGAGTGGATGAATAAAATGTATTTCATGAACGATTGAAAATGTGAACAAGATATATATATAGGGAGAGTGTGAGCCAATAGAAGGAATTGAAAAAAAAAAAAAAAAAGGAGAACGATGAACCCAGATGTGTCTTGCAAAAATGTCCTGAAAACATTTTTTTTTGTTATGCGAGATTTAAAATAATTCAGTTTATTCTTATGAGAACAATAAGTAAAATAGCAACAGCAGAAAGAAGAAACAAAAGAATTTGAAATGTTAGTAATTCAATTTTCAGAATGAAAGACACTTAGCATTTATTATCTGCATTTTTAAACAATAATTACAATTGTTTTGAGATGAATACTTTTTTTTTTTTAAATCTTCTGTAAATAAATTTAAATTGTTTTCTCATTCGAACACATTCAAAGCAATGGTGACAACATTTTCAATTAATTTTTTTTACCTGTAAAATACATATCGTCATCTAAATTAAACGGATAGTTTGTTTTGAAGAAAATTGATGGCGTACTTTTATCATACGTAAGAAATTTTTTAGCTTAATCTTACGTGGTAATTTCGAAAAGCAATATTTCTTACTTTTTTATGGTTGATGTTGTTTTTTATCCCACTGGGTCGACAAGAACATCTAGATCAGGGTTGGCTGTTGTTTATATACAGGTGGCCCACCTAGAATATTTTTCCGGTGCGTGAAATGTATCTACAAAATATATTTATCTTATTATATTATTATTTATTGTCAAAGTAGTGAAAACCGATATTTTTTAAAAAATACATTATGCGTGCATCCCTTTTTTCAAAAATGAACTGTCGAAATGATGAAAAAAAATTAACTTTGATTTTAAAATAATATTCTTGCAAATACATGAGCAGAATAATTAAATTATAATCTGCGAACTCAAGATGTGCGCGCATTTTGGAGCATCTAATATAACAGGTTTTATGTGTCACTTTAAGTGACCTCAGTGGCGCAGTGACCACCCCTAGATACGCACAGTTGATAGCAGAGAAAGCCAGACTCTTAGTTGAAGTTGTTAGTGTTTTTTGTTCAACTTACACCTACGAATGTTTTTTTTTTATTTCGTTGTCGTGGCCGTTCGTTATGTTTGCACGTGTATTGTGTTTGGTCAACACAATACACGTGCAAACATAACGAACGGCCACCCCTGATCTAGATCAAGTCCATGAACCCGTGTGATCTCATGGAAGGGGGCAGCATCTGTTGTGATGGAACACTCGTAGGTAGAAGTCTGACTTGGCTCAGTGTCGATGAAGAAGGAGGGCAGTCTTTCGGGCGGAATTTTAGAGGGAACAACCCCGCATGTGAGTCTCCTATGGGAGAAAACCCGGAAAACTCCTACCAAATAGTCCGACTCACGAGGCAAGATGCTGAGCATCACAAAAGCCATGGAGTCTCCTCATTTTTTGAAACATCATCTACAACAGTCGTGACAGCGGATGAGATCCGCGGATCAGTCCTCACGATCATCAATGGCGCACGTTGCCTCTGAGCCACGAGTGGGGCTTAATTTTTATTGTTTAAAAATATTTTCAGCTTATATAGAGTTTCGCTTCTTAATGATAGATATTAAAATCAGATGATGGATTTTTCTCAGCAGATAGTGTATTCATTTTTACGGGAAAAAAACCCGTTGTCACCTCTATGTTGTATCCTGGGTAACGCTGAATCTGCTTCAACTCTTACATAATCAGTCGTGAATACTGTCACGTAAAATAATTGAAATCAAGTTTAAGTTTCAAAAATGTGCTTGAAAAAACTAGATTCGAAATCTGACAAGTGTTTCAGAAAAAAAATCCTGATGTCTACACCGGGCATGGGCATGATAAATTTGTATTCTGGAAGTGTCTTCCGTTGATTTCGTGGATGTGACTCTTGGGGGCCAGAGGTTTTTTTGGTCTCGAGTTCCGCAGATACCATGGATGTTTATAGTGGTTCAGAATCCACTTTAAACCATAAGCCCCGGACTGACATGACTTGGAATGTTGGGCGTAAGACTGACAACCCTACCCCGTACTAAGAAAACATCCGTTTCGGACTCTGCCAGCAAGCAGACGGCTTGGTCCATTGTGGACTGTAGTGACAGGAAGTTAGTTTGTTAAGATTTGGATAGTAGGAACCCCCTTAATTCATTCCAAATTCTTGCGTCACAATGTGCAGCAGGTTATACGGTTATCCTGCATCTTGAATAACACTGAATCTGCTATTGATCTGCTATACCAGTAAAGAATCATCATCATCATTGGTGCAAAAGCCCTATGGTGGGCCAAGGCCGTCTGCCTAATGGCAGATTTCGAGACATGAGATGTTGTCTTTTACGGGGTAGATTTGTCAGCTCTACACCCAACGTTCTACAGCCATATTAGACCGGGACCTACAGCTTAAAGTGGATTTTGAACCACTACAAACAACCATGGCACAGGCGACCTAAACTCGAACCTGAAACCTGTGGTACCGAGCGCCAGAGCGCTAGCCACTCGACCGCCCGCTGGAGAATCAGCTGAGATAAAAGTATCTTTTCTTCATTGGTACAATAGCTCCGTGATGGGCCAACTGATCTGCCTACTGACAGATATCGGGACAGATCTTTTATTTTTACGGGGTAGGGTTGTCAGCCCTATGTCTTATTAGACCTGGGGCCTAATGACCGAGTGACTAGTGCTCTAGCTCTCGGTACCACAGGTATCGGGTTTGAATACCGGCGGTGCCATGGATGTTTGTAGGGGTTCGGAATACACTTTAAACCGTAGGTCTCGGTCTCATAGGACCGTAGAGCGTCACCGAACCCAATCAGACATCTTCTCCCCCACATCATTCCCAAACTGTAAATGGGCAACTCAGGCAAACTCAACTCTACCCTAAAAAGGCACTAACTAACTCAACTCCAGAAAGTGGTCTGGTGTAGTAGTAGTAGCAGTCTTAATACACCGGGATCTGCGGTTTAAAGTGGATTCCGAACCACTAAAAACATCTATGGTACCTTCTGGGTTTGGTTTGGTTTGTCGCTCTACGGTCATCTTGTGCGCATTTTAGTCTAAACAGACAGGGATCTGCGGTTTAAAGTGCATTCCGAACCACTACAAACATCCCTGGCCCCGCCGGGACTCGAACCCGAAACCTGTGGTACCCAGCGCCAGAGAGCTAGCCACTCGGCCATTCAGGCCCGGTACCTTCTGGGACTCCAACCTGAGAGGTAAAAGTAACTAGTGTTAAAAAAGACGCCATAAACATGCTTCCAATTCAACAACTGGGCACACCCTTCAGACACTATAACGGTAATCATCATCCTATAAAAAAATTCAAATTAGAAAAAAAAATAGAAGAATGGATCGAAGTTTGGAAATAATACTATCTCATCTCTATAAATAAATAAATTCACTGACCCTTGCCCACCTCTGGCCCAGTTACGCCGCCCAAGCGAGCTACCCCCAATTATTCTACTTTTCCCCCTACCCCAACATTAAGAAGTTTTGAAACAAACGCGCAACAGTCATTTTCACATTGTTTTAGGCGTTTCTTGTCTGTCAAAGGACTTTGTACAGCATCAGAAAGGATCAGAAAAGAAAATGGGTTTCTTTTTGAAGTTTTTCCATTCAATTCCAGCTCCCGCGTTCATTTGGATCCATCTCAATTGGATCCGTGTCTTTTTTTCCCAGCCAAAGGTGCTTTCATTGTAACCGGCCGATTGTTCGGCCCCCTTTCTACATGCTGTTGATTTATTTTGTAAGACGGAAGCAACACGCAAACTGCGAACTGGTTTATAATTTGAGAATAGCCATTAGCGAATTTTTTTTTTCTTTCACGCGCTCAGAGTACGAATTTATTAACTTTTTTTTTTGTGTTTTTTGTTTTGAGAAGGATTGCTTTCGAAATTTCCTTGCGTTTTCGGTCTTTATGAGCAGTTTAATGTGTGAAGTTTTTTGTTTTTTAATCTACATGTGTTCTTTGACGCATAGGTATTAGAAACGCCAACAAGATAGACAAAAAAAAAATGTCTGAGTAATTTAAAATGCATTCAGATACAATGCCAACGAAATAAAGAGAACGTTTTGCAGGAAAAAAAAGTCACCGGAAAGCCTTTTTAAGGGAAATAATAATGCAGTAAAATTCCTTACAGAAAGTTTATCATTTTTAATCCAAGATTTTAAACCGAAAATGGATCGATTCTTAATTCTAAGGATTTTTAATCGAAAAAATGTCTGTGTCCAAAAAGTAAGACCCATTTTCAATTTAAAATTCCCGGGGTATATGGAATTTCAATTTTTTTTTCTTTGAGTTTTGTTGCGTTTGAGTTACGCTTGGCTTTGTGAGACGCTAAAACTGATTCCCGACGATTTTTGAAATTGAGCAAAGAACTTGCATTCAATTTTGTTTGCGGAAACGTATAGAATGTTGCAGAAGGCATTCGGTGAGCATTCCTGTACCGGAAAGAAATGTTTACAAGTGGTATAAACAGTTCAAAGAAGGTGGAGAGCGCGTTGAAGACGAAGAGCCCTCTGGTCGACCCTCCACCTGAACCGACGAAGCTCACGTCCAAAAAAAGAAAGATTGGGTGCTTGCAAACCGTCGATTTACAATTAGAGATCTTGCTGCTGATGTTGGAATTTCAAAAAGATCTGTCAATTCCATTTTGAGCTTGAAACGCGTCAAATCTCGATGGGTACCGAAAACACTGAATGCGCCAGCTCACACTGCATTGATTCCTCGTGACTTTTTCGCCAAATATGAAACCCATATCGTTCCACAACCACCATATTCACACCGTGCAACTTCTGGCTGCTCCCTAAACTCAAACGGGGACAACGTTTTGAGTCGATTGAAGAGATTCAATGTGAATAGCCGCGCGCTTAGAAGGCCGTCCCTGCCGATGACTTTCTAGCATGCATTGAGGATTGGGAATAAAAGTTGGCATAAGTGCATGGTGTCCGGAGGGGATGACTTTTATTATATATATATATATATATACCTACGGGATAACTAAAAAGGGTTAAAACACTTAACAGAAGATCAATCGTGGGCATAGAAATGCAGTAAAAGAATAGGACAAGAATGGAATACAGGCTTCCTATTCTGCATACTACGGAAATGCACACATAGAGGTTTTGTATCAGGTGTTTTCGATTATAATGCATGTTAATATCGATTCGACTTTTAATTATCTATTGCAAATCGGCGTACATTCTATAATAATGTTAATTTCATTAATAAAGACAGCGGCTTGGCTGTGACAAGTTGTTTCTGACAACTCCGACGGAATTTGCATCCAAAGATTCTTTTAGGGTGGGAAAAGAAGCGCACATTAGAGCTCTTAAATCATAATCCATCAGTGACAGCTCCAATTGACTGTTGATTTGTGAAAATTCTCTAAGAACTTGCTTCACATGCTGCCATGCTACACGTTATATAAGGGTGCAACTGAATGGCCTCCTTGATGTTTTTTCAATTCCTTCTATTAGCTCACACTCTCCCTATATATATCTTGTTAAAATATTCAAGCGTTCATAAAACACTTTTTATTCATCCACTCCAGTTCAAATACATTTTTTTTAACTCTTAGTTGAAGGCACTTGATGTTAATACAGTTTTTTTCAAATATTAATTCAGTAATAAATTTAATAAATTAATTTTAGTTTTTTTAGATTTAAGTTGCATGTATCTATCAATAGAGGGCCAGATAAATTTAAAAAATGAATGAAAATTATTTATAAAGGGCTTTCTGCAATATAGTGTGAAAAAAGTAGGAATTGACTTTAATTTTTTTTTTTTTATATATTACTTGTTTTTAACATTAATTCGTAAAATTCGTATTGACTCAGAAAAATTAAAATTATTTTTATAAAAAATTTGGATTGTTATAATGACTGCTGTCTCCGATTCCTTCAAAAAGAATCCACTCCCGATCCTGACTTCCCACTCGTGAAGGTGGGATGCAGTCAGTAATTAAATCGTATTTGCATTCTTATTAACTTTATTTGATTGCAAATACGAATTCATTTTTAGCTTTATTAACTCTTTTATAATATTTTTTCAATTCCTACTATTAGTTTAGTTCACACGCTCTTCCTATATATATCTTGTTTACATTTTCAATCGTTCATAAAATACTTTTTTATTCATCTACTCAAGTTCAAACTCATTTTTTGAAACTTATAGTGGATGACACTGGATGTGAATGCAGTTTTTGCAAATATTAGTTCAGTAATTAAATTTAGATAATTAATTGAAGAGCTGGACTGCTCGAAACTCACTGGAAAGGTTCCTTGCAATAATGAAGCATTACAAGAGATGGACAGAGTGAGAAATTTTAGACCACCATCAGCTTCATAAATTAGAAACGGAAAAAAAAAAAAAAAAAAATAGAAAACGAATAAATAGTAAGAGACAAAAATAATAGTTCAGCACCCTATATAGAAAGGAAAATGGATTCGCTTTCTATTTTGCCACTTAATAATGTGATTCTGTCCAATGTATCTACATATTTATATTAATTGTAATTGTTTAATAAAAAGTAACTGAAATAAAATTTTTCTTTGTTCACAGAAGTAGGAATTGACTTAAAAAAAAAAAAAAAAAATTTTTTATATTACTTGCTTTATTTTTCTGAATTAGAGTCGGGAGTCGGGTTGCTCTACCGAGGGGGTATCAAATAAGCTTTCAACAAACGATCCATAGAAATGCAACCACCCGAGACTCCAAACAAAAGATTAGCTGCCGAATCATTCTTGTTTTCACACTCGGTGGAGAAAAGCTTTTGCTTTTTCAAAGACACAACAGACAGAAATCGTTTGCTATCCTCCTCCCCCCTCACCCGCCACCCCTCTCTTTCAACCCAGAAAGCTTTTGCTTATACTTATTTATTTTGTAATAACTTCATTGGTAGGAGAAGTTTTCGAGAGAGAAAGGATAGTATGTTATAACTTCTATTCCGATGTATGATGTTTTGAAAAGGAAAAATTAAAAAAAAAAATAAAAAAACATGTGGGTGTGGGGTGTTTTTTTTTTTTTTTTTTTTTTTTTTTGCGTGTATGTGTAAACATTGCCACGGGGAAACTGTTTTTAAACATAGAGTATGTTTAATAGATGAAGGTAGCTATAATCGAATTGATACACAACAAGTAATATAAAAAAAAAAATTTTAAGTCAATTCCTACTTTTTTTTTTTTTTAATCACTATATTGCAGAAAGTTCTTTATAAATAATTTTCATTCATTTTTTTTAAAGTTTATCTGGCGCCATCTGTTGGTAGATATATGCAACTTAAATCTAAAAAAACCAAAAATGAATTAATTAAATTGAATGAATGAATGAATATTTGAAAAACTGCATTCACATCCAGTGTCATCCACTACAAGTTCAAAAGAAAAATGCATTTGAACTCGAGTGGATGAATAAAAAGTATTTTATGAACGATTGAAAATGTGAACAAGATATATATAGGGAGAGTGTGAGCTAATAGAAGGAATTGAAAAAGATAGAGGCAACTCACAACAATTCAATCACGAGGTTGCTTTGCAGGTTGTCGATGTGGTAACGCAATTGTTAAAAAACACAACATTTGTTAAATAACGAAAAACGTTAAATAAAATCGTTATTTACTCTGGAAAGGTTTAAGGGACATTTTGTGCAAGATGAATGAAAGCTGTCTAGTGGATGGAACGTGTTTTTCTATTTTTTTTTCTTGTGTCTTCATTATAAATGTTGTGGAAAATATCTGTTACAATTGAATCGATCCGGCCTATAATTGTTTTAATGATGCGTTGTTTGGTAATTGGACAGGAAAAAAAACACCTTCAAGATCTTTTCCCATACTTTCTTTAATCGCCATCAAGTAATATTTTTTTTGTTGTTGTACGTCATTAAAGCACAGAATTATGAATGCTACATACACAAATGAAAATATTCTATTCCTTTATATACTATGTGCCCAAAAAGTAAGACAAATTTTTTTTTTTTTTTCAAAAACTCTTTATTTATTTTAGTATTAACTCTTTATTTACTCTTATTTTCCTCTTCAAAGTAATCCCCTCCGGACACAATGCACTCATGCCAACGTTTTCTCCAAACCTCAGTGCATGCTAAAAAGTCATCGGCAGCGATGGCCTTCTTCGATCGACTCAAAAAGGTGTCCCCGGAGTGCTCTTTTGAGTTTAGGCCAGAAGTCGCACGATACTAAATTAGGTGGTTGTGGAACGATGTGGGTTTCATTATTGGAGAAAAAGTCACGAAGAATTAATGCAGTGTGAGCTGGCGCATTCAGTGTTTTCGGTAGCCATCGAGTTTTGACGCGTTTGAGGCCCATAATGGAATTCACCGATCTTTTTTAAATTCCAAACATCATTAGCAAGGTCTCTAATTGTAAATCGACGGTAAACCTAAAAAAGGAGGGGGAAAAAAAAAAAAAAAAAAAAAAAAAACCCTAAGTAAGAAAAAAAAAAAAAAAAAAAAAAATTTTGAAAATTCCATAAACCCGGAAATTTTAAATTGAAAATGGGTCTTACTTTTTGGACACAGTAGTAATAATAATGTGATAAAAGAAATCGAATACAGAATTTTATGCGGGATGTTACAATAGTTGCAAAAATAAAATATTTTATGATTTTTTTTTTTTTTCCATTTTCATAGTAGTCAAGCACAAGATGTTTTTTATTGATTTGATTATTTTCATATGGCATGCCTAAAAATGTTGCTTCACCGTCGTATTTTGATTCAAACTGGTTTGCGCATTTTAATATGTCATGTATCAACAACAACAACTGTTTGTCCAACTTTGTTCAAAACAATTTTAAATAAAATTGCCTATGTTTTGGGCAATAACTCCTATAAAGAGGGATTCTCTATCTTGTTGGATGAATAGATTATGCATACTGTTAGTTGGTTTGCTTTGTCACTCTACGGTCATTTTATGCACACTTTAGGTTCATTAGACCGGGACCTACAGTTTAATGTGCATTGTGAACCACTCACAAACATCCGGGCCACCGCCAGAATTCTAACCAAAGACCACAGCACCAATTGGCTAGCATGTGGTACACAGCACTAACCAATTGGCCATCAGGCCGCCTTTGTTGGATGGATATATTACATATCAGTTATCCAGTTGGATAAATAGATGATGTATCATGTATCCTGTTAGATGAATATATTGTGTATTATTTAAGCTGGATAGGTTATGTATCCTGTTGGATGGGTAAATCGTGTATCCTGTTTTAATCTTTTATAAACATCTAAAAGTTTTATTTTTAAAAAAATTATCAATTTTATTTTAAAAACAAGTAATATATAAAAAAAAAAAAAAATTAAAGTCCAGTCCTACTTTTTTTTCACTCTATTGCAGAAAGTCGTTCATAAATAATTTTCAATCATTTTTTTAAGTTTATCTGGCGCGATCTGTTGGTAGATATATGCAACTTAAATCTAAAAAAAAACTAAAATGAATTAATTAAATGTAATGAATGAATCAATATTTGAAAAAACTGTATTAACATGAAGTGTCCTCCACTACAAATTTAAAAGAAAAATGTATTTGAACTCGAGTGGAAGAAAAAAAAAGTATTTTATGAACGATTGAAAATGTGAACAAGATATATATAGGGAGCGTGTGAGCTAATAGAAGGAATTGAAGAAAATGGACTTACGCGGTTGCAGAAAGAACGTCTGCGGTTCGCGTTACAAACATCATATTTCACGAATATGCAGGAGAAGGAAGACGTCGTCTTCAAAGAGGATTTGTAGTGATAGCTGCAGGGCATATGCATAACGTAAGGGGTGAAAATAGAGTCAACTTCCACCAAATTCTTATGGAATCTGCCATCAACAGGTGACTGTAACAAATGTCACCAACAGAATTCAAATATGGGTCCTGCTCCGTGCATGATAACCGAATCGGGCGTCATCAATATTGAATATAATGTTCAGCTGGTGATTTGTTATTGTTATTGTATTAAATTTTTAGTTAAAAAAATTGTTATTAAAAACATAAAACATATTTTATGCTTTATACGCATAAATGCAATTTTTCTGTTTGAAGATTAAAATCTCTTCATTCAATTTCAAAATTGATTCATTAAAAATAAAATGTGTGTATACATATATATATATATATCTGCCAATTTTTCTCCTATAATTTTTAGTTTAGTTTTGGTATTCTTTTTATGTGTAAGTATACATTACAAGCAATCAATATAATTTTCGAAACAATAAATTTGTTTAATTAACGGTGTATATATAAAAAGAGTCATATTTATTTTTTAAACTTTTTTAGTGTATTTCAAAGTCGAATACATGTTCCACAAGAAAAATATCAATTGAACTAAAAAAGAATATGAGATAAAAAACATGATTTTCAAAAATATATATTTTTGAAGAAAAAAAAAAAATTCAAATTTGTGCGTTTTTTTTAATATTTTTTTTTATTTCATACGAATGATTTGTTTTGATTTGATTTCATATAATGTTTCATAATTAAAAAATCTATTATAAAATTATAAAAATAATTATCTTGGACATACGCCTAACAAACTATAAACAATAATTCGTTTCCCTTTTATTAAAATATTATGATTTGATATTATGATTTTATTTACCGATTTGTAAAAAAATTCGAAATACTAGTACCGTACTCGTTTCAATTCGAACGTATTCTAAGATGAATCCGTAAATAAAAAATAAAGAAAAAATATAAAATGTTTGAAAAAGACTCTGTAACTGATATGCATTATTTTTCAAAATATTTATTTCTCAATTGATTACAAAATTTTTTTATGCTACGGATATCAAACTTATTGATAAATAAAATTCCCTATATTTTCTAATGTCTTAAATTGTTGTAATTCTCATCCAATTTTAAATTTATTAATATTATAAAAATGATTTTGTTTCAAACAATTCATTTTCATCCACACCGAGAGTTGATGGGTTAAAGAATTTCAAATCGAAACAATTTGGAGGTATAGCAGCGCCATCTATATGTCAAATGTGTAATTAATATTATGCAATTCAATTTACTCTATAAATATTTAGTAACCTTATAGCCATATTATTTATTTTATATATTAATGCATTATGTATAAATTATTTTATATTTAAATGTACTATAAATTTATAGATTATCATTTTTTCAAGCAAAGTCTGTATATATATAGTATGTATATATATATTTAAAAAAATTCTTAAATTACATTCCATAATTCATGACATCATTTTCTATTACATTAAAATGAATACAAATTTTAAGTTTAATAATTTATCACACTTGCTTATTATACTATTATCGTGGTCACATTTGTAATTATCAGTATTAATGTATTTTTTGGGTCATTTTTAGTTATGAAATTTAAAGCCTAATTTTTTTTTTCTTTTTTTAACGCAATTTTCATAAAATACTTAAAATATTTAGAAGTAAATTTCAAAATGAATTTTATTCTTTTTCAATGCCCCCCTAACAAATAATAAATTCGTCCTATTCCAATTTTAAAACGGAAATTAACCTTTCCACATAATCTGTGGTTGGACTATTTTTTGGTTTCACACATTTTTTTTTAATAATAACTTTACAATTTTATTTATTTTATGTTTAATTTTACTTATTTCATATTTAATTTAATTTATTTTTTAATTTTATATTTTCTGTTTTATTATGGCTTGCGTTTATGAGAAAAAAATTAAAAGCCTTATTTATTTTGTTGAACCAAGAATCCATTCCGATTGTCAATTTTCATAAATATTTCATGTATTTTGCTTTTGAGAGTCAAATAAATTAAATTATTTGATTTATTATACGAGTTCCGAAGACATTTTGGCGAAGATTACGAGAAGATCAGAGTGTTTACAAGTTCATACAAAAGACATTAAAAAAATTTGGATTCAGGAAATGTCACTCAAATCTGTGGTCGTTAAAAATTAAAAAACCACATTTAGCTTTTTGTTCCCTAATAACATAAGAAGTCTTTTAAAATATTATATTTGACAAACGCTACCATTGAGAACAATAAAAATATTAAAAGTAGCATACATTGTTTGAATATGATTTTAATTTGAAGTACGCATCTTGAAAGTAGCAGACATTGTCCAAATAGACCCGTCCATTGCTGTCAACTGTATTTAGAAACAAGAAGATGTTGTAGAAATATAGAAAAAGTGTATAATAAAGAGTGCCACATTAATATTCTGATTGCCTAGTGGGGATTTTACGTTCATTTTTCACACATTACTCTTTCCAAATCGTCTCGCAGTTGAGAATTTTTTTTTTTTTTTTTTAATAATAATTTTAGCCTAATAGACAGGAGATTTTTTCTTTTTACGAGGTAGGGTTGTCAGCACTACGTCCAACGCTCTAACAGTTATATTAGTCTGGGAACTACGGCTTATAGGGGATTTTGAACCACTAAAAACATCCATGGCACCGCTGGCACTCGAAAAAGAAACATGTAACACCGAATGCCAGACTGCTGGTCACTCGGCCAAATATTAATAGAATACCATAAATAATGAATGATACTGGGATATTTTCTCCTTTCCGCTTATATACAGGTTTTGAATTTTGAGTCAATTTATGTATACTATACAGGGGACTGAATGGCCGAGTGGCTAGCGCTCTGGGGCTCGGTTCCACAGGTTTCGGGTTCGAGTCCCGGCGGTGCCATGGATGCTTGTAGTGATTCGGAATACACTTGGAACCGTAGGGCCCGGACTAACAGGATCGTAGAGCGCTGCACGGGCATTGTGACTCCGCGTCCGTGGCTTATCTTCAAGTGACACGCGCCCCCTGGGTAATACAAAGTGAGTGACGTCTGTGCACCGCTTGCCTTAAGGCATCCATGACCAAGCTGTCTAAGTGTTTGCCAGCTGCATTAGAAAGAAAAAAAATTTATACTATACATATATACTACACACGGCCTATACAGGGATTTCTTTCTTATCTTTTCTCCACACTTCACCTCTGCGGCTAGTGCTTATCAATTAGAAAGGTGAGAAGGGAACATCAGTGGTCCTTATACACACCACGAATTGCCCATCGATGGATGATAAGAGGTGGGCAGTGCCTTCCGGGAGGATTTTTATGTGTAGCAGGCCTCGCAATTTCATGATGCACACATCAGACTAATTAGACTGGGATCTATAGTTTAACGTGGATCCAGAACCACTCACAAACATCCATGCCACCGCCAGGAATAGAACCTGAAGCCTTTGGTACCAAAGGCCAGAGCACTAGCGAATGGGTCATGAGGCCGCCATGTTGTGTGGGAGAATACTACAAAACTCAAACATGGCAACCTCGTGAGATGGTTTATACACTACAATGGCCATCAAGTCTCCTCGTTCCTGAATGCAGCGAGTACAGCCACGCCGGTCTCCCTGCCCGATAGTTGCTCATGTTGTCACTGGGCCATGATTCGTTTCATATTCGGAAAAAATACGGTAAGTGAAATACAAAGGCCCATAGGTTTCACAAAAGAAGAATTTTTGTTGTTGTTCTAATGTAGCTGGCAAACACTTAGGCAGTTATCTCTTTATGCCTTAGGCAGGGATCGGCAAACATTTTCGATCACAGGCCAAAAATAAAAAAAAATAAAAAAAAAAAATTTGGCGGGTCAAGATAAATTTTTCTAAAACTTTAAAAGCA
The DNA here is from genome assembly GCA_021605075.1 of Caerostris darwini. Classification (NCBI taxonomy): domain Eukaryota; kingdom Metazoa; phylum Arthropoda; class Arachnida; order Araneae; family Araneidae; genus Caerostris; species Caerostris darwini. The sequence goes on from BPLQ01004772.1 coordinate 458,020, forward strand.
ATATACAAATATTACAATTCGAATATGTTAATGAGATGAATGAAATTGCGATTTCATTTCTAAAAGTTCCTTCTATTGAGGTTCATAGTAAGATGTACTGATTCTAAGGAACGAAGCTAAATGTCATCTGTCAGTCTACTTCTGAAATAATTCTTTCTGAGGTTCATAGTTGAAAACACTTGTTCACATATATAAGATGAAGCAAACAAAGCACTGATTTTCTGGGCGTGAGATATTAAATTTGGGAAACTTACTTTCGATAATGATTTGAGAAACTCTAACTTTGGCACATTTAGAAACAGCTGCTCGAGATGATTATTAGATTGCAACTCAATTAATTGAACCTGCAAATCTGACCACACTGCTTCACGTTGAAAGGCATGGTAAAAACATCCAAAGAGAGAAAGTAAAAAGTAACATCATTCCTTTGAAAATAATTATATTTAATCAAAGTAGAAAAGGATATGGATATATAATATATAAATATATATTTCTTTTCATTCGCCTCGGGCCGGCAAAATAAAATTCTATTTTCGGGCTGGATAAAACCTTCCGGGGGGGCGGAGTTGTCCCGCGGACCGTAGTTTGCCCATCCCTGCCATAAGGCAAGCACTGCACCGACGTTACTCACTTAAAACTACCCAGAAGATGCGCGTTCTTGAAGATAAGCTACGGGCGAGGAGTAACACTACCCCCCGCAACTATTAGACCAGGACCTACGGTTTAAAGTGGAATCCTAATCACTACAAACATCCATGGCACCGCCGAGACTCAAACTCGACACCTATGGTACCGAGCGCCAAAATGGTAGCCACTCGATCAATCAGGCCCCTTACAAAAGAAGAAACAAAATAAAGTCCACCGTGGCCAGTGATGGCGGCTACCCTTGTCCAGCTCCCTGACGGGTCACTGACCAGATCAGAGTCCATTTCCATTGAGACGCAGGGAGCCATACAAAAAAATAACAAAAAGTACGAATCTGGCAAAAATCACGGCAACATGTACCCAACTCCACCACTTTATCATCACCCACAAAAGAACGAAACTAATGGCCGGACAGTGCTTTCAAACTAATCATCCGTGTCACTGGGGACCTCCGGGGCGCTCCGCGGAGAGGGCTAATTCGCTGCCCTAATGCTTCCGCCCAATTATGGGGCGCACCTCAACAGGGGCGGAAATGCTGACGAATCACGAAAAAGAAAAAGACACCTATCTGACGGAATTGTCGGGGTCATTCATCATTTTGTAACTATGCCATAATTCAACGGGGAAGGCCAACCGTCTGTTACACATAAAAAAATTTTTTTAAGTAAATGGAAATGTTGAGCTAAAAGTAATGAGTCAGAAATTTTGAGTGAACTTGACGAACTTGATCTTGAATTTCAATGCCATTTTAATTTGTCTTCTGATAAGAAAGATTCTGAGGTCTGATGGCCGAGTGACTCATTCTCTGACTCTCCGTGCTACAGGTTTTAGGTTCGAGTCCTGGAGTGCCATTGGTGAGTGTAGTGGTTCGAAATCCACTTTAAGCCGTAATTCCCGGTGCGGTACGATTGTAGAGCATCACAGAGCCCAATCAGACTTCTCTCCCACATCATTCCACACTTTAAAAGGTTTGGTTTGGTTTGTTTATAGCTCTACAGTCAGCTTGTGCACACTTTAGGCTAAATAGACCGGGACCTACAGTTTAAAGTGGATTCCAAATCCCTCACAAACATCAATAGCACCGCCGGGATTCAAACCCGAAACCTGTGGTACTGAGCGCCAGAGCAGAAGATTCACTCTGTCAACTATTTCCAAATTTTTGATAAAATCATTCTGCTTCATTTCAATTGTTTTGCAAGTAGCGTCATTGCACCTTTCTGCAATTTTTTTTTTTTTCTTTTTTTCGGATTTATCAAGAACTGGGCAATCGTTGCTTGAACATTCCCTTTTCTTTCCATTTTACTTTTACAATAGGCATCGCCACCGCTGGATGCGGAAAAACAACAAAACTTTCTTTTAATAGTCGTTTTCAACAACCGTCACTTTAATGAGACAAATCAAAAGTTTCTTTATAAAGTAGGAAACATAAATTTTTGAAATGAATGCGAACGATCATGTATGGAAAATAGAGCATAGTTCTCTTTATAATAATATGATATATATAGTACCGTTGATACCGAACCCAAAGATTCCTTGTCTAATCCGGGAATGGGCCCCCTAAATAGGAAGGTCGTTAAGTTCTTTGTATCGAGTCGAAAGCGAACCCTTAAGTATTTTTCATCCTTTAATGGGTTAGTTAAAAGGTGTGACAGCCTGGCAACTGACGTACCGATAACGGAATGCCCATGGGGATAGACCCCTTAACCTTCCATCTTCATTCAAAGATATAATTACAATTTTAATTATTAGTACATAAAAAATTACAAGATAAAGTTCCTAAATTAAATAAATGGTACTCAAAAAAGTTAAAAATACTAAAAATACATAAAAGTAAAATAAAAAATAAAAGATAAAAATTAAAAAAAATAATAATAATAAAAGAATTTAAAGTTAAGATTAAATTCGGTACAATTAGGGACCAGTTGTCGATGCCACAAGACTATCGAAAAATGTAAACAATGCAATGAAAGGGATATGCTGAACGGCGAGACAGCCATAGCCGCTAGTACTGTATTTGATTTGGTTTGTCGTTCTACAGTCATTTTGTGCACAATTTGGGTTATTTAGACCAGGACACATTTTAATGCGGATTCCGAACTACTCACAAACATCTACACAACACTTACAGGATTCGAACCTGAAGTACCAAATGCCAGAGTGCTATTCAATCGGCCATCGGGCCGCCAGTGCTGCATTTGAAAACATTAACAATTCATGCAAATACCACGCACTTCAGCTACGAAAAGTCTACAGAACAATCCATTTTTCTATCTGTCCTCAAAAACATTTTAGAGAACTTGATCCTATTATGACTTGTTACAAAAACAAGTAATATATATAAAAAAAAAATTAAAGACAATTAATACTTTTTTTTTCTCACGATATTGCATATTTATAAATCATTTTCCTTCATTTTTCTAAGTTAGAAAAAATTCTCTCTCTCACTCATTTATCCACGTGTTTCGTTTTCCATTTTGTTCCCTCCTTCACCCAGACTACAACCCAGAATGAGAAAAGACATTTTTTTTCCCGCGATCTGCACGCTTCGCCACTGACGGTATTCATTCCTAACTCTATATCCTGCTAAATATCTTATAGAAGAGAAATTTCTTTTTTCTCCCAGATAAGACTGAAATTAATTCAATAAATTGAATGAGTTAATTAATATTTGAAAAAACTGTATTGACATCCAGTGTCATCCACTACAAGTGTAAAAGAAAAATGTATTTGAACTTGAGAGTGGTTGAATGAAAAGTATTTTAGGAACGATTGAAAATGTGAACAAGATACATAAATATATATAAGGGAGAGTGTGAACTAATAGTAGGAATTGAAAAAAATAATGTCCTGCATAATCATTAAATAAAAATATCTAATAATTCGAAGTTCACAACCTTTTATGAGTCTATTCCCACCCGAAACATTTATAGAAAAATGATGGAAAAAAAGCTCTTTTTTTATTGCACACATTGTACTTTTACGGCAATAAAAAAAGAAGCCGTTTAATCAATCACATCTGGATTCATTTTCTAAAAAACCTTGGCCTTACCGCCGCATCGCGGTCATTAACGAGGAAGGGTGCGTTTTTTGAGAGGCGGAAAATACGCGCCATGTTTGACCACTGGGAACAGTTGAAAATACACTTTGAATCAACTGTCATCCTATTAGAAGAACTATACTACTGTGCCCAAAAGTAAGACCAATTATTTTTTTTTCAAAAACTCTTTATTTATTCTTCCTAATTTATTTCATCGCCTTCAAAGTAATCCCCTCCGGACACAATGCATTTGTGCTAACTTTTTTTCCAATCCTCAGTGCACACTAAAAAGTCATTGGCCGAGATGGCTTTCAAAGCGCATTGAATCTCTTCAATCGACACGAAACGGTGTCCCCGAGTGGTCCTTGGAGTTTAGGGCCAGAAGTCGCACGGTGGTTGTGGAACGATATGGTAACTTAACTTATAACAGTTCACTTTCAGCTTCTCACAAAGACAAGCGTCACTCAAACACTAATGAATATTTTGAAGTAAAATTTAACGCAGATGTGAAGGACAATGCCAACAACCTAAAAAAAAAAATTAAAAAAAAATTAAAATTCCATAAGATCCGGAAATTTTAAATTGAAATTTGGATACAGTAGTACTCTGAATTACGAAGGATATATTAGGACTCTCAACAATATCGATGTTCTACATAAGGAACGCTATTGAAGTAGATTTTTTTTTTCTAATGGCAGAGTGACTAGCGTTTTGGTTCTCGATGCCACAAGTTTCGGGTTCCAGTGCTGACGGTGCGATGGATGCTTGTAGGGGTTCGGAATCCACTTTAAACCGTATGTCCCGTTCTAATAGGACTATATACCACACCACACAACTGTGCCTAGAGCTGAGTTGCCCCTTTACAGTTTGGGAAGGATGTGGGTGAGAAGAATTCTAATTGGGCTCTATGACGCTCATATGAGACCGGGATCTACGGCTTAAAGTGGATTCCGAGCTACTACAAACATCCATGGTCACCGCCGGGATTTGAACCCGAAACCTGTAGTACCGCGCGCCAGAGCACTGTCCACTCGGCTACAGGGCCCCTGTTCTAATATGACTGTAGAGCGTAGGGCTGACAATCCTTCTCTGGGAAAAGAGAAAACATCTCCTGTCCCGAAATCTGCTAGTTGACGGAAGGGGTTGAAAATACAAAAAAGGTTGAATGTACAAATGGAACAAAATTCAGACTAATCTAGACTAAATGCAGAATCAATCGAACAGAATGCAGATCAAGGCAGAATGAATGCAAAAATAGAAGTAATGTAAACTGTACATGATATTTGTGAAGTTTTTTTTATGACAGTAGACAATTTTGTTAAAAAAAATGGATAAAATCAGTCACGGTTAAACTTAAACTCTACGATGAGTTGGAAACGATTGTGTTACAATACAGTAAACACAACTGCTTGGCAATCAAGTCATGGAATATACTGCTTATATCTCTCATCCGGTTTCTATTACAGGCCTACTTTCATTTGGGTGATTGTAAAAACGAACGCTTTTCGTGCTTTGTTGGCCCCGTAATCCTCTCCTTAGACACGGGAAAAGCCTTCAGTTTCGCTGAGAACCACTTATGGCGTAACGGTTCAGGAAGTCCTACTACTGTGTCCAAAAAGTGAGACCCATTTTCAATTAAAAATTGGCGAGGCTTATGGAATTTCAATTTCTTTTTTCTTTTCTAAGTTGCTATTCTTGACATCTGTGTGAAATTTGACGTCAAAATATTCATTAATTTTTGAGTGACGCTTGGCTTTGTGAGACGCTAAAACGAATTCCGGCAATTTTTGAAATGATTGAATTCATTGAGTAAGGGACTTGTATTCAATTTTGTTTGCGGAAACGTATAAATTGTTGCAGAAGGCATTCGGTGAGCATTCCTATATCGGAAAGAAATGTTTAGAAGGGGTATAAACAGTTCTAAGAAACCGGAGAACGCGTTGAAGACGAAGAGTCCTCTGGTTGACCCTCCACCTAAACAGACGAAGCTCACGTCCAAAAAATTAAACATTGGGTGCTTGCAAACCGTCGATTTACAATTAGAGATCTTGCTGGGGATGTCGGAATTTCAAAAGGATCGGTCCATTCCATTTTGGGCCTCAAACGCGTCAAAGAGGGCAACAGTCTCTAATCTAGGGCAGAGACTAGGTGTATAAGAATGTCTAAATAAGAGAAGAGGCTAGATGGATTATGTGTTCTTTGGTTTGTCTCTCTACGGTCATTTTGTGCACGCTCTGGGTTCATTAGACCCCTACAGCTTAATGTGGAATCCGTACCCCTCACACACATCTCTGCCACACAAAAAGGAATAAGAAAAGTCCAATAATAAATAATTCAATTCCAGTTTTTAATATAAAGGTTCATGGAAAATGTTTTCTTGCAAGAACATCGTAGAAAGTTCCAACTACTTTCAGAGAAAATCATTGTTGATAAACTACACGTTTTTTTTTTTTCTTTTTTAAGAAATGATTCATTGATGTTTACTTCAGAAATAAATTTATTGGCTTATAAATATAAATACATTATTGTACGCTGTTTTGATGGCGGAATGGGATTTCCTTGATTTTTAAGGTGCATGAAGGTTGAATTTTGAAGTTATCTGTAAAAGGACTTTATACTTTTTTGTTATATATTTTTTCTTTCCTTTGAACTCGGAGAGCCATGATGAGTAGCATAGTGAGCTGTGAAACCTGTGAATGAAAACCGATCAGTATGTCTATTCCGCGGATGGATATGATAAATAAAGCTTAGTAAAGGCTCGGTATTTCACACTACGCAACGGCGAATTTGCTACATATTTTCCTTTCTAGTAATGCAGGACGTCTAATCAATGTGTCCGACATTTGAAAACAATAAACTAATTATTAGTATTAGTTATAGTTATAGTTAGTTTTAGTTAACCGAACTAAATACCAAACCTTTAACATAGTTATCCAAACCAAACACTCTTAACCACTTCACTTCAGCCAACGCCCGTCCGTGTCCTCTATGCCATTCAACTCCGTGTCTTCCAGTAAAGATTTGCCATCCCCTCGTAGCTTCTGTCGTGGTCGACATCGTCAAGTGGATTACAAGAAGAGAAGTGGGTCTGCAATGCCGTTAGAGTCGGAGCAAAGTGCTTGTAGGTAGCCGTGCCTCATAGCCCTTCGGAACGTGGTACCAGCGACTCTTAACGAAACAGCTTATATGATTATCCAAACCAAATGCAATTAACCAAGCAATTTATACAGTTATCCAAACCAAACATCCTTAACCAAATAGCTTATATAGTTATCTAGACCAAACACCGTATATAGTTATCAAAACAAAACAGTTTTTACAGTTATCCAAACCAAACACTTTTATCTAAACAGCTTATATAGTTATTCAAACCAAATAGTCTTAACGAAAGAGCTTATATAGCAGTTAACGAAGCCAAACAAACCAAACATCTTATATAGTAGTTAACAAAGCCAACCACACTTAACAAAACAGCTTATATAGTTAATGAAGCCAAGCACACTTAACTAAACAGCTTATAGAGTAGTTAACAAAGCCAAACACGCACAGCTTGTACGGTTCATGTGCTTGCATTCGTTTAAGATTATGCAAACATCATTACATGAAACGAAACAAATAAACTCGTAGTATGCTGAATACACTTAGGGCACTCTGCTCATGGCACCATGTAAACAAATCCGTCCAATGAATCCAGAGGTGCGATAAACGGCGGAAATGGGAGGGCAAGTAATTAATTGGTGGCGAGAGAGCGAGGATCATTGAGAAGCCGGTCACGACTGCCCCGATGGGCATCTTCCATAAGCCCTTTGTTGACGCCTTCGGACAATACCGAGGCTGATGGAACGAAAGTGCCTTGTATCGCAGATATCTCGAAGCGATACTCGAAACTGCTTCGCTAATCCTTGACATTGAAAGATTATTCTAACAATAATGGATGTAAAAATAGGTTTGCAAACGTTTTACTGCTGTGTCCAAAAAGTAAGACCCATTTTCAATTTAAAATTCCCGGGGCTTACGGAGTTTCAATTTGCTTTTTAGGTTGCTTGGCACTATCCTTGCTATCTGTGTGAAATGTGACGTCAAAATATTCATTAGTGCTTGAATTACGCTTGGCTTTGTGAGACGCTAAAACTGATTTAAAGGTCTGAAGTCATTGAGCAAAGAACTTGCATTCCTTTTTTGTTTGCGGAAAACGTATAGAGTGTTGCAGAAGGCATTCGGTGAGCATTCCTATATCGGAAATAATTTGTTTACAAATGGTATAAACAGTTCAAAGAAGGCAGAGAACGCGTTGAAGGCGAAAAAAAAAAAAATTAAAAAAAAATTAAAGATTGGGTGCTTGCAAACCGTCAATTTACAATTAGAGACCTTGCTGCTGATGTCATAATTTCAAATGGATCGGCTGTACGGTGTTTTTGGAACGATATGGGTTTCATTTTTGGCGAAAACATCACGAAGAATCAATGCAGTATGAGCAGGCGCTTTGAGTGTTTTCGGTCCAATCGAGATTTGACGTGTCTGAGGCCCAAAAAGGAAATGACCGATCCTTTTTGAAATTCCAACATCATCAGCAAGGTCTCTCCAATTGTAAATCAACGGTTTGCAAGCACCCAATCTTTAATTTTTTGGACGTGAGCTTCATCGGTTGAGGTGGAGGGTCGACCAGAGGGCTCTTCGTCTTCAACGTCTTCTCTGCCTTCTTTGAACTGTTTATACCACTTGTAAACATTTCTTTCCGATATATTAATGCTGTCCGAATGCCTTCTGCAACATTCTATACGTTTCCGCAAACAAAATTGAGTGCAAGTTCTTTGCTCAATGAATTCAGATATTTCAAAAATCGTCGGAATCAGTTTTAGTATCGCACAAAGCCAAGCGTAACTAATGAATATTTTGACGTCAAATTTCACACAGTTGTCAAGAACAGTCCAGCAACCTAAAAAAGAAAAAAAAATTAAAATTCCATAAGCCCCGGGAAGTTAAAATTGAAAACTAGCCTTACTTTTTGTACTCAGTAGTAAGGTCAAATTGTGCAATATTTGATAATATTGAAAATAGAGTGGTCAATCGCCATCAGAAATGATAATAATTATACATTTCAATTGAACACTGAGAAAAAAAAAACCTTCTTCTCTCTCCAGCCGACGACCGAAATGATGACATTTTCTAATAAGGGAGGTGGATCCGAATTTGATACAATTTCATTCCCTCGGCGAAAGTGGCAACAAAAAAGAAAGAAAAAAAGAAAAAAAAGATGGAAAAATAAGTGACTTCATGACAAAATTTAACGAGGCATTTCCATTTCAGACCTTTCTTTCAGCATGGTAATGTGGCATGTGAGGGGAAAAAAAAAAGAAAAGAAAGAAAAGGGAAGCCTTGAGTTGGACATGAGTCGCTGGCCAAGGAAGACTGGAAGGAGAAATGATGTTCTGTCTGTTCCACATGGTTTGATCGAGAACTCAACTTTTCTGGTGGAGCAGAACACTCATTAAAGTAATATGTGTCAGAAAAGTCACACTGGGGGCCCAAGACGCCGCAAATAAATCCCCGCCGGAAGTCAGTTGACAATCACGAGCCAGAAAAAAAAATTGGAATGGTAATAACAGGTTGTTTCCGATCGGAAGAAACGCGGTGGATTTTAATTAACCTCGCTTCATCGCTACATTTGAGTGCCGCTTGCGATTTCTTTAATGAATACACAACCTTAAAAAAAGGGTTTGTTTATCAAGATATAGTTTGAACATAGATGTTCACAAAATTTTCGGATATGAAGACTATTTTTTTTATACTATTTTTCAATTCCTACTATTAGTTCACACTCTCCCTATATATATTTATATATCTTGTTCAAATTTTCAATCGTTCATAAAATACTCTTTGTTCATCCACTCAAGTTCAAATACATTTTTCTTTTAAACTTGTAGGGGATGACACTGGATGTGAATACAGTTTTTCAAATATTCATTCATTCATTAAATTTGGTTTTATATGGGAGAAAAAGATTTCTCTTCTATAAGATATTTAGCAGGATATAAATTTAGGAATCAATACCGTCAGTGACGAAGCGTGTAGATCGCTGGAAAAAAAATGTCTTTTTCAGATTCTTTTTCATTCTGGGTTCTAGTCTGTGTGAAGGAGGGAACACAATAGAAAATGAAACATGCGAATAAATAAGTTAGAGAGATGGAAAGTGTGTATGTGTGAGAGAGAGAGAATTTTTTCTAACTTAAAAAAAAATGAATGAAAATTATTTATAAAGAGCTTTCTACAATACAGTGAAGAAAAAGTAGGAATTGACTTTTTTTATATTACTTGTTATGAGGACAAATTGTTTCCAAAATAAATGATTTAGTTCCCAAAATCGACAAGACTTTCATGCCAAAGGCACAAACGAGCACGATAAATCCATAGGCTGGATAGTCATTCCTTTTCGAAAAAATGGGAGTAAGAATCCTCAGTTGCTTCTCTTAGAGGTGTTTGCATCCATCCATTTTTGTGTAAAAGTGGGGTTGCAATGATACAAGGCCCCCTGGGTAAAGCTGAATTTGCTGCATAATTTTTTATTCTGGTGGGAAATGGCCTTAGGTTAGAATGCTGCGCATTTGAACTCTTTTGATTTTAATAATTTAACTGATTCTTAAATTTGCTTGATAGCATTTTGTGGTATATAACGAGAATAACCATTTAAAGGGCCATCTATTTATATCTTATCAGGAGACATAAGCCGAAAGCATTATTTAACAGGAGGCTTTATGTGGATTGTACAATTCTCTACTCTAAAAAATAAGAGAAGTATCCAAATGAAGCCTACAGTAATGACAGCTTACAAAACCGTGTATTTTGCCAGGACAGGAATCTGAGCAGTTTGCAAACTCCTGCGCTCCCCTTTGAACTCAACGGAAAGACATTCCGGTCTACAGTTTTATCATGCCCATTCCAGGCACAAAAGTTTTCCACTTGGCTTCACTCATACCAGGTATAGAAAATGAGATGTGTTTCTGGAATTGAGAGAACTGGCAGGAATTGTCTTCTCTCAGGTAAAAAAAAAACATACACTATAAAAATATGAAAAGCTGCATCTTATTGAGTTTTTACTGTTAATATGTTTTGACAGAGAGAGACTTCTTGTTTCGACTTCTGGAATACGCACGTTATGTCTTGAACATAGTTTCTTTTTGTGGTTTTTTTTAAAATTATGCGAATAAACCAGTCATAATAATCCAGAAAGTAACAACTCTTATCTGATTCGAAGGGAAATGACAACTTAGAGACCAGAACCCACCTTAGTCTCGTTCCCTAGATTAGACACCGTGTCCATCTAATATTTTCCCTAATTTAGACATTCTTATACACCTAGTCTCTGCCCTAGATTGACTCTTGCCCATCAAGTCTCTTGTTTCTTCCTCTAGTTTAGAAACCCGAGCCCACCTTTGTTTTTTTGTTTTGTCTCCTAGTATTCTCCTAGTATAGAGGTGTTTTTTCTCCTAGTATAGAGGTGCATACCCACCTAGTCTCTTCTCATAGCATAGAGATCCATGCCTACCTAGTCTCTTCCCTAGTTTAGAAACTTAGCTCAAAAGCTTATGTTTAAGACCACTTATTATCTTTCCAAGTTTAAGTGACCCATGTCCTCCTAGTTTAGAGACTTAAACCCATTTTGTCTTTTTCCTAGTTTACAGACTTAAATCCATTTAGTCTTTTTCCTAGTTTAGAGACTGTGCCTACTTAGTCTCGTTCATAGTTTAGAGACTTAGCTCAGAAATTAAGTTTAACATCCCCCAGTCTTTTATCCAAATTTAAGAGGATAATGTTCACCTAGTTTCTTCCACTAATATAGTGATCCATGCCCACCTTCTATTTTCTCTCAGTTTGAGAGACTCATGTCTACCTCTCTTCCGTTAGTTTAGACACCATGCCCATCTAGTCTCTTTTCCTAGTTTAGACACCATGCCCATCTAGTCTCTTTTCCTAGTTTAGACACATTAAACTGTGGGTCCCTGTCTAATTAGATCAAAGTGTGCACAAAATGACCAAATGACAAATCTTCCGACAAAACTTTTAAGGGTAACGACAAACTAAACCTAGTTTAGACACTGTGCTCACCTAATCTCGTCACTAATTTAGACTTTCTTACGCACCTAGTCTCTTCCCTCGATTATAGGCACTTGCCCACCTAGTCCCTTCCATCGATTATAGACTCTTGCCCACCTAATCGCTTTTCTCGATTATAGACTCTTGTCCACCTAATCTCTTTCCTCGATTATAGACTCTTGTCCACCTAGTCCCTTCCCTTGATTATAGACCCATGCCCACCTAGTCTCTTCCCTAATTTAGACATTCTTACATGCCTAATTTCTTTCCTAACTCAGACAATCTTACACACCTAGTCTCTTCCCTAGATTATAGGTTCTTGACCACCTAATCTCTTTTTTAATTTAGAGCCTCATACCCACCCTGTCTCTTCCCTAGATTATAGGCTCATGCCCACCTAGTCTCTTCCCTCGATTATAGGCTCTTGTCCACCTAGTCTCTTCCCTAGATTATAGGCTCTTACCCACTACTCACCTTGTCTCTTTCCTAATTTAGAAACTCATGCCAATCCAGTCTCTTCTCTAGTTTAGAGACCCAATCCCACCAGGTAATTCCGTCACAGAAATTGTGCATTGCTAATTTTCCTTGAAACGACTGCCATAAAGCAAATGCTCTATGGAAATACTAACGCTGCGGCATAACTATTCGTGAGAAATTCACTATCTTTAGCACATCTTTTTCCATCCATTTTCCCATCATTACTTGTTGTCCACTTTTTTTCTTCTTCAAAAGGGAAGTGCGGCTTAGTGCCGCGGAAATATGTAGAGCAAGCTGCCGGCCGACCTTCGACAAGACCCTTTTCAGGGTCACCAGACTTCTGCCTTCGACGTATTTGGGAGACGCTAACTAACCATGCGTTGGGGAAGAGCTCCGTTTTTCCCACAGCCGCTAGTCTGCGATACTTGGGCGACCAAGCTTGCTGGGTCCTGCGGCCCGATAAGGCATCCTGTGCGAGGGCGGTGGAGGAGAACCGAGGTCGATTGGGACACTACGCGAGAGATGGACACCTTCGCCGGATGCCTTCCCTAATGAAGAAACTTTATAAAAGCCAATTAAAACAGGAAGCTGCATTCGTCCACTGCATTTGATAACATGAGTTTCTGAGAAAATACGAAAAAAAGAGACTCGAGGGAACTTCATCTCATGTTTTATGCATCAAGTATCGGAAGTCACATAGATCTTGTTACGATCCAGTTTTAATTAGAAAAGATGGAGCTGGAAGAGTCTTGGGGGGTGACACAACATTCGAAAACCAGCCAGCAAAGCCGAATCGAAGGATCTTTTGGATATACATCTGTAGGCCCGAAAAACTTTCCAATGTGCAGAAAAAAATGAATAGAGGAAGATAGAACCTTGGATTTTTCTCCAAATTGCTTTGTTTGCAGTATAGATGTAGCAAGGCTGCTATGGATTATAAATTCTAGGCAGATTAATGCAAATAAAATATTTAGCTAGGAAGCTATTGGTTAAGGCAAATAACTTCACAGATAAATAACTTCGTGCAAATGGCTTCATAATTAAATAGCTTCATTGCACGGAGTTATTTAGAGTCTTGTGGGTGACACAACATTCGAAAACCGCCGATCAAAGCCGAATCGAAGGATCTTTTGGTTATACATCTGTAGACCCGAAAATCCTTCCAATGTGCTTAAAAAATGAATAGGTGAAGATGAAACCCTGGATTTTGCTCCAAATTGCTTTGTTTGCAATGTGTAGCAATACTGCTAGAGAAAAAAAATTCTAAGTAGATTCATGCAAATAATAAATAGCGTCCTAGCTAAATATTTTAAGACAAATTTTATTGATAAATAGCTTAAGTGCAAGTAGCTTCATAGTTAAATAACTTCTTGCAAATAGCTTCACACAAATAGCAAATAGATTCAGAGCTAAATAGCTTCATAAAAATAGCAAATACCTTCATGCAAATGACTTTATACAAATAGCAAATAGCTTAATGCAAATAGCTTCAAAGCAAATAAATACGTAGCGGAATAGTTTCATGCAAATAGCTTCAAACAAATAATTCCATAGCTAAACAGCTTCATACAAATCGCAAATAACTGTAGAGACCGCATATGGGTGTAGTCCCTTTCCTAGTGCATCTGCCAATGTATTATAGCTCAACGTAATGACAAATGAGCTCGTAGTGAATGAATAGATAGATATGACCATGAATTGAACATCCATGGCACCGCCGGGACTTGAACCAGAGCGCTAGCCACTCGGCCATTCAGGCCCACCTGAGCAATCTGAAAATAGGGAATTTCTGATTCCTGAGACGGAAAACTATTTTCAAAACAAACGTTAGATGACACCAGTGGAAATTCTGTCAACAGAGGATGCCATTATGTGCCGGTGTCCACTTCTAACTCGCCGCTAGCAGTGCTGATATTTCTGAACTCGTTTAACCCTTTTCGAATGCACAATGGATCGCGAGATCTGTCGGAGACACACTTGATAGCCTGTCAAGAACCTTGAGTTTTATTTTCGCTTCCATTATCTGCCTCCGCGAGACGGCCTTTTTCTTCTTTGGGGAAACAGAGGGAGCTTTTTCGGTGAGAAAACGGGCATTCCGTAATTGAAGCTGACTCACTCCGAGTTGACGTCTGTGGGAGAACGACTCGTCCAATTTCACGGAAATCTCATCCTCCTTCAAGAGACGCGCCGCCGGTCTTCTTTTTCCTCCGCTATTATGTCCCGTGAATTATGAATGAAAGTCTTCGTCTATCGCTGTGATAACAATTTCGAGAACTACTACTGTGCCCAAAATGTAAGACCCATTATTTGTTTTTCAAAAACTATTTATTCTTACAAATTTATTTCATCGCCTTCAAAGGAATATCCCCCCCGGACACAATGCACTTATGACAACTTTTTTTCCGATCCTCAATGCATGCTAAAAAGTCATCGGCAGGGACGGCCTTCAAAGCGTGTACAGATTCACGTGGAATCTGTTCAATCGACTCAAAACGGTGTCCCCGGAGTGGTCTTTTGAGTTTAGGGAATAGACAGAAGTCGCACGGTGCGCGTACGGTGGTTGTGCAACGATATAGGTTTCATTTTTGGCGAAAAGAGTCACGAAGGATCAATGCAGTGTGAGCTGGCGCATTCAGTGTTTTCGGTAACAATCGAGATTGGACGCGTCTGAGGCCCAAAATGGAATGGACCGACCTTTTTGAAATTCCAACATCATCAGCATGGTCTCTCTAATTGTAAATCGACAGTTTGCGAGCACGAAATCTTTAATTTTTTGGACATGAGCTTCATCGGTTGAGGTGGTGGGTCGACCAGAGGGCTCTTCGTCTTCAACGCGTTCTCTGCCTTCTTTGAACTCTTTATTCCACTTGTAAGCATTTCTTTTCGATATAGGAATTCGATATATGCCTTCTACAATATTCTGTACGTTTCTATACGTTATTCTATAATATTATTACACATAATTAGATAAGTACTATTTAAAATTAGAGAAATACTACAGAGAATTATTATAAAGCCTATAGAGAATTATTTTAAAGCCTGTACTATAGAGAATTGTTATAGAGACCTGGACTTTAAAGAACTGCTATAGAGATCTGAGTTGTAAAGAACTATTACACAGAACTAGAAGACTAGAGAACTACTATACAAAACTAGACTATAGAGGACTGGAGAACTACTCTAGAAACCTAGAGAACACCTCTAAAAAAATGCAGTATTTATTTGAGTTCCATAAAGTCTCTTCCAGTACATTTTTAGTTCTCTACAGCCTTGTTTATAGAGAATAAACTGTTGATACTACTACAGAGACTTAAACTACAGAGAACTACCGTAAAGATGTGAAAATAAAAAATCAATCAATCATTCAATCATTGTGTGATGATAAAAAAACTTTGCAAGTTAAATACTACTATACAGAACTAGATTTCTACTAACTATTTTGGCATCAAAATACTAATAAGGGTAAGCAATTGCTTTTAGGTATGAAGAGAGTGTTGTGTGTTTTTATTCATGCTGTTGGTTATCAGGTACAACCAATTGCAATTCATAGCAAGCATCCACACCGCTCCATACATAGGATCGGCGCTCAGACTGAGATATAAAAGACTGAGTGCCGATCCTATTGTTTTCCCTGATTGTTAATTTGCACCGAACTCAAATAGATATTAGATTCATTCGAATTATAATAGTGATTTTTCAATTCCTACTATTAGCTCACACTCTCCCTATATATATCTTGCTCAAATTTTCAATCGTTCGTAAAATACTTTCTATTAAATCCACTCCAGTTCAAATACATTTTTTTTTTAAACTTGTAATGGATGGCACTGGATGTGAATACAGTGTTTTCAAACATTAATTCATTCATTAAATTTAATTCATTAATTCATTTTAGTTTTATATCGGAGAATAAAATTTCTCCTATATAATATATTGAGCAGGATATAAATTCAGGAATACATACCGTCAATGGCGAAGGGCTGAAAAAAAAAGATTTATTTTCCAGATTCTTTTTTCATTCCGGATTTCATTCCACAGTCTGAGTGAAGGAGGGAACAAAATGGAAAATGAAACACGTGAATAAATGAGTGAGAGAGATAGAGAATTTTTTCTAATTTAAAAAAATGAATGAAAATTATTTATAAAGGACTTTCTGCAATAGAGTGAATAGTAGGAATTGAGTTAAATTTCTTTTTATATTACTTGTTTTCGTAACAAGTCATAATAGGACCATCTTTTATAAAATGTTTTTGAAGATAGATAGAAAAATGGATTGCTCTGCCCACTTTTCATAGCTGAAATGCATGATATTTGCATGAACTGTTAATGTTTTCAAATACAGCATTGGCGGCCTGATGGCCTATTGGCTAGCGCTCTAGCCTTTGGTATCACAGACTTCAGTTTCGAATCATGTCAGTGTCATGGATGTTTGTGAGTGGTTCGGAATCCACTTTAAGCCATAGGTCCCGATCTAATTAGCCCAAAGTGTGCACAAAATAACTGTAGAGCGATAAACCGAACCAAATCAAATACTGTACTAGAGGCTAGGGCTATCACAGTTTTGATCTATTAAAGGATTAAAGGATTATCAATACCTAAGGATTCGCATTGACTCGATACAGTTAAAGAACTTAACGGCCTTCTTATTTAGGGTGCCTATTCCGGGATTAGAAAATTATTGATAAAGGAATGTCTCAGGAAATTTTTCTTTTATATTGCTTGTGCTCATTCAGACGCCATACATTTCTGGTCAAGAACTTGGATTCTATTAGATAAACTGCAGATGCCAGTGTTTCGCTGGCGATAGAGATCTGCAATATTTCCTCACGACTCATTGCCCCCTCCTCATAAACCTGGGTGCCCCCTGTCAACCAACCGGACAGGGTCCACCGTTGTCAAGGAAGCACGCTCTCTGGATGAGATTTCTTGCTGCTTCTTTAATCACCGTAATGGCCTGTGTTCCAATTCGGGACATCTGTTCTCTTCCATGTCGATCTCTGAGGCAGGGGGACAAGATGATCCCCCGCCTGGCTTTCCTTTTCACGGCTATTCCTAGAAGGAGCTCCTAATATATATTAAGTGTATCATCCGTTCATTGTTTGGCGTGGCTCCTTGTTGTTACACGCTTGGTTTGATCCTCAAGAGTAGTGTTGGCTTGACAGCAAACACCATGTGTGAGACAAATTAATGCCATTTTTTGCTGAGCGGCAATTATGTGTTTTGATTCCTGAACCGGTAAATAATCTTCACGCTTGTTAGGATAGAAGAAACGGCTTTGATGATGTCACAGGTCTCAGTAATTATTTTTAATAAAGTCATTTTTAAGGATTGCGTCTTATTAAATCCATCCGGTGTGTCAAAAAAGTGTGCCGGCAATTACAATTCTGAATGCCTTCGCTAGAAAGGAGAATTTTTTTAAGTGCCTCGTGTTCTACTGTTGACAACTACTACAGAGAACTAGAGAAATATTACAGAGACCCAGAATGCTTGAGAATTATTCTAGAGACCTATAGAAGTTGAGCAATAATGCAGAAACCCAGAATACTTGAGAACTACTCTAGGGAGCTGTAAAAGTAGAGGGATATTGCAAAACCCTGGTATAATTGAGTACTATTATACAGACCAATAGAAGTTAAGCAATATTAGAGACCCAAAATACATGATAAATACTCTAGAGACCTATAGCAGCGGAGTGATATTGCAGAGACCTAGAATACTAGAATACTTGAGAACTACTCTAGAAACCTATAGAAGTTGAGCAATATTGCAGAAACCCAGAATACTTGAGAACTACTCTAGGGAGCTATAAAAGTAGAGGGATATTGCAGAGACCTGTAATATTTGAGTACTACGCAGACCTATAGAAGAAGAGTTATATATCAGAGACCTAGAATACTTGAGAACTGCTCTAGAGACCTATAGAAGTAGAGTGATATAGCAGAGACCTAGAATAGTAGAATATTTGAGAACTATTCTAGCACCTAAAGAACTACTATAGGGAACTACAGTATCACAACAACACACCGGCTAGCAAAGGTGGTGAGGAGGGCCCTTGGACTCCCATGAGGAATTGTAAGTTAAAGGTTGATCTGTCCCATCATGACGGCATGCAGAATGATTTACTGATCAGCCCTCCGCCCAACACAAGAAAATAGCAAAACTATTTCAAATTAACAATAAAAATCAATAACTTAACTTCTATTTAATACTTCTAACTTCAACTTGGAAGAACAGTCAAAATTTAGGAAAAAAAAAAAAAAAAAAGGACCAACTTAGTAAAAATTAAAATTAAAATTCATCAACAGCAACTTTCCCTTTCTGTTTTCTCTTTCTTACAAAACATTTTAACCAAGTGCACAAATTTAAAGGGTTTCTAGAAATAAATGTTTTTTTTTTTAAATCCGGCCTCCAAATTTTGTTATCGACTTTCTGCCTCATTGATGATAGCCAAACACGAAAGACTGGAATTTTTAACACGTGGATAAGCATTTGTGCTTCAGAATTTAAAAATTCCTGAAAGGACAGAAAAACTGCATGAATCTTTATAAAAATCCTCAACATTTTCTTTAAAGTGGTTAGACTATCGGAATATCATATAAAGATATTCTTCTATTATAAGGTTATGCACTTATTGGAGTAAAAAAAATTTTTTAAAAATCTTGACATTTGGGGTGAATAAAGGAGATGTCAAGATGAGTTCTTCTGAATGCAGGACACATTTCTTACAGTTGACTTGTGAAAGTCAAAAAAAGAAACCAACCTACGATCTTCGTTGAGGGGGGTGGGGGAGGGTTTAAACCACCGTTGAAAATCATTTCCCCTTAAAATCTTGATTCAAGTACTTCGACTCGTTTTCGTAGAGCTTCTTTTCTTGAAGATTCAGTGCCGGAATCTTTTGAAAATCCAAAATTCTGAAGAAACGTCTTCCTTTCAAGACAAGAATGACTTGATGGCACATACTTAACATTTTGTGAGGAACATTAAGAAAAGGAATATTGCCTCCATTTTTTTTAAGTGATCCCTTTGTATTTCCATTTTAATAATTTAATACAATTAATACTTTAATGCGTGCATAATTTTGGTAAAATTTCAAAAATCGCCGGAATCCGTTTTAGCGTCTCACAAATCCAAGCGCAACTCAAAACACTCATGAATATTTTGACGTCAAATTTCCCACAGATGTCAAGGACAGTGCCAGCAACCTAAAAAAGAAAAAAAATTGAAGTTCCATAAGCCCCGGGAATTTTAAATTGAAAATGGGTCTTACTTTTTGGACACAGAAGTAAAAACAAACACTCAGGGTTTTCCAAAAATCATCTTGATTATTTCTTGTGAAATCAGATGAATGATTTCGAGTTTTAAGAAAAACTAATTTAAGTTTTTCTTAACTGTAAGAAATATTATTATTATTGACAAAGCAGTTTTTTTTCAAATTCATTATATTTTTTTCTTTAAAGGATCTACAGTAAAAAATAAGCAATTCAAAAGGTGTACAAGATTCTTAGTTAAAAAAAAATAAGCGGCCAGATGGTCAATTAGCTAGAATTCAGATTCTTGGTACCACAGGCTTCAGGTTCGAATTCTGGCACGTTAAACTGTAGGTCCTCGTCTGATTAGCCTAAAGTGAGAACAAAATGACCGTAGAGCGGCAAAACTAAACATTAGTTAAAAATACATTGGCGGTGGCATGGATGTTTAAGAGTGATTAGGAATCCATGTTAAAATGCAGATGCCGATCTAAATAATGCAAAAAATTACCATACAGCTATACAACATCAGTTAAAACAAGTAATATAAAAAAAAATAATTTTTTTCTAAGTCAATTTCTACGTTTTTTTTCAATCTATTGAAGAAAGTCCTTTATAAATAATTTTCATTCATTTTTTTAAATTCGAAAAATTATCTCTCTCTCACACACACACCTTCCATCTCTCTCACTGATTTATTCACATGTTTCATTTTGTTCCCTCCTTGACTCAGACTAGAACACAGAATGAAAAAAGAATCTGAAAAAGAATTTTTTTTTCCAGCGATCTACACGCTTCGCCACTGACGGTATTGATTCCTAAATTTATATCCTGCTAAAGATCTTATACAAGAGAAATGTTTTCTCCCACATAAAACTAAAATTGATTAATTAAATTCAATTACTGAATTAATATTTGAAAAAAACTGTATTGACATCCAGTGTCATCCGCTACAATTTCAAAAAAAAAAATGCATTTGAACTCGGGTGGATGAATAAAAAGTATTTTCTGGACGACGGAAAATTTGAACAAGATACATATAGGGTGAGTGGGAACTAATAGTAAGAATTGAAAAACTGCTCCAAATAGTGTAAAATCTATTTTTTCCGTAGTCGGTTGCGTCAAGTTATTTTGTGAGTTTTGTTCAGAAAAACTCGTGACTCACAAGAAACTCTTTTCTATTCCTAGTGTGAGGATGGCGAAAAAATAGAAACCTCTCTTGCAAAGAAACATCAACAAGCTTAAGAACCAAACCAATGACCTACAGAAGATAGTATTTCTTCTTTTCTTTCCCCTTAGGGTCGGTTTCCTTTGCTTAATTTAAATTTTTTTTCCATTTTCTGCAGTCGTATGGTTAGGTAAGCACGCCACACGCCTCCTGAATGGCAAATGAAGTCCGTCTCCCGCCGTGCATACGCAAGCAGCGAAGACAGCAGCATCTCCCACAGATAAGCGCGGACATTAAATGATAAATTTGTTGTCAGTGTCGTTACAAGATTACTACGAAATGATAGCGATCGGTAGTAGAACGCACGATCAGATCCAGAAAGCGCATTTTCAATGCGGATGGAAATTTTAACTCGTAAAAAATTTTAGATCGGTTTTTTTTTTATTGAACAAAAATTTTTTTTATGATGAATAGCTCAACACGGCCCCGACTTGTCCTTCAAATAGACTGGTTGCTCACAAAAAGCAGGAGATTGTTACTATAAATACCTCGTGCTGACAGTAGCCAAGTGTAAATTAACTTCAGTTTGCATTGACTGGAACAGATAACTAGAGTTGACGATGTTTGCTCAATACATTGGCGTTTTTATTCATTAATTTTTTTTTTATATTTTTAAATATATTAGAAATTTCTTCTCCTACAAAGGAATTGTACTCTCTCTTATTATAGCCACTTAAATAAAAAAATTTATAAACTCACTAAATACTGATTAAAATTAACTATTAAATTTTATAAATGGATGTAAGGGGAAACTTTTCCTCCGGAAGTCCTAACTTAACCTGCCTTTGCTCTCATTATTGTTCATGACTTGACATCCAATGTAAGAAATGCGAAATGAACCAAATTGCTTGGTGTTCCAGTAAAACTAGTTACATTTCTAAACGTACAAAAGTTTTGCAGAAGTTTTTAAAATTTTTAAACATGATTGGCAAGGAGAGCGTCAGATATTATTTTCCCTTTCAGCAGAGTATTTCTGTTGATGCAGAGATCTCCGGACACACTAGCTATTCCACTAAATCCCAAAGGGCCAGAGCTCAATCATATTAATGTAATTTTCCATCCAAATGTAATTTTCCATCACTTGCAAATTTTCGTTTCGGAATTAACCGGCGAGTAATGTACCTCAGGCGCGCAGGGTCTGTATCTGGGGCGTTTTATGCGCTTTTGGAACTATTTATCTGAACGGAAAAACAATTCTTCAAAATTAAATGCATAAAAAATATTTACAGATCCAAGTTAACTAATGAGCAATTGAAGTCGCTTGTCGTGTCAATATACATTTATAAATATTTTTTGTATTAAAGTAAAAAAAAAAATTTCCGCATTAAATTTGGTGCCGTGACCAGGTTTTCAGAAAATGTGTTTAAGGGTATTCGTTACGGTACAACATAATAAGCAATATAAAAAAAAAAAAATTTTAAGTCAATTCCTACCTTTTTTTTCACTATAATGCAGAAAGTCCTTTATAAATCATTTTCATTCATTTTCTTAAGTTTATCCGGCGCCCTCTATTGGTAGATACATGCAACTTAAATTTAAAAAAAACTAAAATTAATTAATAATTAAATTTAATGAATGAATTAATATTTGAAAAAACTTCATTAACATCCAGTGTCATCCACTACAAGTTCAAAAAAATGTATTTGAACTGGAGTGGATGAATAAAAAGTATTTTATGAACAATTGAAATTTTGAATAAGATATATATAGGGAGAGTGTGAGATAATAGAAGGAATAAAAACAAATGGGTGCCGTGAACTAACTTCAGAAATTTTTTGGCTTATAATTCGAAATGAGCACATAAGCTTGTGATATATATATATATATATATATATATATATATATATATATATATATATATATATATATATATAATATCCTTTTATCCTTTTTATTTTCGTGACTGTAAGTATTTACCTTCATTTTCTTATGCCTTTGTGTGCATCGCTATACATAAATACATTTTTAATGATAAGGTTTTTTTTTCTTATCATTCATTCATTTTTATAGATCAGTAAATTTTTAAATAACTGGTATTTTCTTAATGATTATCTTTTGAATATATATTCTTTAAAAATTTTTGAAGAGCAAATAATTGTTTTTCAGTTCAATTGTATTGTATTTTTCTTCATTGGCGCAGCAGCCCCATGTTGGAACATGGCCGTTTCTCTATAGGCAGAGGATTCAAAAGGATCGGTCCATTCCATTTTGGGCCTCAAACGCATCCAATCTCGATGGGCACCGAAAACACTGAATGTACCAGCTCAGACTGCATTGATTCTTCGCGACTTTTTCGCCCAAAATGAAACCCATATCGTTCCGCAACCACCGTATTCACACCGTGTGACTTCTGGCTATTCCCTTAACTCAAAAGACCACTCCGGCGACACAGTTTTGAGTCGATCGAAGAAGGCCATCGCTGCCGATGATTTTTTAGTATGCATTAAGGATTGGAAAAAAAAAAGTTGGCATAAGTACGTTGTGTCCGGAGGAGATGACTTTGAAGGCGATGAAATAAATTTGGAAGAATAAATAAAGAGTTTTTGAAAAAAAATATAATAATAATTGGTCTTACTTTTTTGGCACAGTAGTATTAGAAATGAACTCTTTTTCTACAATTGGCATAATATTAAATTCATTGGGTTGAAAAAAACCAAAGTTTATGACAAAATCATTTATGTGTCATCACGTCAGACACCGGACGATTACAAATCGAATGCGAGGGCGCGTGCCCCAATGCTTTGCTTATCAAGCGTAGCCCCTCCCCGCTTCACACAATCATTTCGGGTGTTTATCGTCTCAACTCAGGCCCGTAAAAAAAAAAAAAAAAAGTTACCTTTCCAAAGCAAATAAAGAGGCGACACTCGAAAAATCGCTATCCTGTATGGTTGTGTGGTTGCTGCAATTTCTGTGATTTGATTTCCCACTCACGCGCCAGCCATAAAATTGGGGTCTTGGGGTCTGCCGAAAGCCTCCATCATCCAGAGCACCCAAGAAGATGATTTGCGTCTCCATACCCAGCCACTTGGACACCAGCTTGACAGCCAAAATGCTGGTAATTGGAACCTGACCGTGGAGGAACGACCCGATAAAGACTCTACAAAAATGGTCGGGCTATCGGGCATTGTGCCCAAGATTGGATGGAGAAATTTGAATTTATGGTGCGTTTGTGAAATCAGGAAAACTTCTTCTGCTTGTTTTTTTTCCCCTTGATCACGTTCTTTCGTATGCAGTGATTTGGAATGGACAATAAAGGATGCATTTATTGTCTTGGGGTGTCATGGGCAACGAGCTTGCCACATTCTATGGTGCCACTCGTTATGTTGAGCAACATGTATCTCGAAAGTTTAGTTGACTAACAAATAATAATTAAAGTTATGACTGCTAGTGAAATTTTATGGAGCATGTCCTCGTAAAACTTATTTTATTTCCTCTATTTTTACTAGAACTATTTTGGAATCAGTCTATTTTAGGGAAAGTTGTAAATAAAGTTAAGGAGAAGTAAACTATAAATAAACAGGAATAAACTTTAAAAGACACATAATATTAAAGATAACTTTTATATCGTTCGCATTAAATTAAATCAAAGATTAGTTTGATTTTCTCTCTCTCTCTGTCCTGAGTTCATTACGAAAAGTCTCGAAAGAATTTCTAATTCTTTCTTTCTTTTTTCATTTCCTACTATTAGATCACACACTCTCCCTAAATATATCTTGTTCACATTTTCAATCGCTCATAAAATACTTTTGATTCATCCATTCTCGTTCAAATGCATTTTTCTTTTAAACTTGTAGTGGATGACACTGGATGTGAATACAGTTTTTTCAAATATTAATTCATTCATTAAATTAAATTAATTAATTCTATTTTTTTTTTTTTTAGATTTAAGTTGCATGTGTCTACCAATAGATGATGCCGGATGTAAGAGAAAAATTTCATTTTTATTTGTAAAGGGCTTTTCTGCAATATAGTGGAGAAAAAAGTAGGAATTGACATAAAATTTTTTTTATATTACTTATTTTTATAAATAAAACTATAATTTCATATGAAAGATTAAACAATGAAATTAAATTGAAATTTTTTAAACTACACTATCTCAAAAATGGTCTCCGTTCATTTATTTAAATATTCTAAACAAGTTATAAATGTTGAAAGGACAATGAAGGAGGCATTGATTGTCTTGGGGTGCCACATTCTGGTGCCACTCGTTATGTTGAGCAACATGCATCTCGAAAGTTTAGCTGACTAACAAGTAATAGTTAAAGTTATGACTGCTAGTGAAATTTTATGGAGCATGTCCCAATAAATTTATTTTATTTCCTCTATTTTTACTTCAACCATTTTGGAATCAGTCTATTTTAGGGTAAGTTGTAAATAAAAATAAAGAGAAATAAACTATAAATAAACTGTAAAAAACACATAATATTCAAGAGAACTTTTATATCGTTCGCATTAAATTAAATCAACGATTAGTTTGATCTTCTCTTTCTCTCTCTCTCTGTCCCGAGTTCGTTATAATTCTATCCGGTATATACAACGAAAAATCTCGAAAGATTTCTAATTATTTATTTCATTTTTTTATATAAATAAAACTATAATTTCTTATGAAAAATTAAACAATGAAATAAATCAAAATTTTCTACACTACACTATCGTCACGGACCTCTAACCAGGACAGCATCATGTTCGCACATGATAAAAATTCTGACTCCGAACGTAGCCTGTTGGCTCAATGGGTTAATAATAAAGACATATTGTTTCCGTGCATCATTTTACACTGTGTCTTTACTCAATAATATAATGAAACACCAAATTAGTATTAGAAAGCCACAGTGGACTTAACATTTTCCGTTTGCTGTCCATCGACATACAATGAAAAGTTATGGCACTTATGAATGCCCTTACAGTATGACCTGGCAGTAATTCACTGCAGGTGTGACTTGGTGGACATGAATTGCCATTTCTGTCCAGTGAATCAATCTCGACATGTAGGTCGTGGGAAATTTCAATAGCGTTCGGACGAATTAATGGAAACGCAGACCAAAATCGAAATGTGCAATAGGTCGCGTGCTGTTTAGGGCAGTCGGTGGTACTATTGTCGGTGGTTCTGTACGCAACTTCTGGATCACCTGTTGGTTTTGTGGTGGTTTATGAAGTGACGTGGAACATGTAAATTTTTCGAATATCACTTTAAAAAGTCATTGTTCAGTTGTTGTTTTTTCCCCGTAAGAATTTAATGTATTTTTTTATCTGGTAGTTTTTCGGTTATGTGGTATCAATATTACTATTTTTTTTTCGTTATATTCGTGATAGCGTGGATAATCTCTTCGTACAGGTATGCAGGTGATTTTTCTACCAAAAACGACATTGAAATTTCTAACTTTTGCTTAAAAGTGTTAAACAAATTTTTTTTGAAAAACGACGTATCTTTTATAGTAAATACTGGATTTAGCTTACATAATAAATAAAAATGGATTGGCTATGTTCTTGATACATAAATGATATTAATGATAGAATGTGTTTGTTAAAAAGAAACTTAAATCTAGATTGTTTTGTGTGTTTTGCTAGCTATTTTTTAATTCAAACTGTAACTAGTATTTGTCATTATGTTAATTATGTAATGATGTTACTAAATTACTACTTTAAATGCTGTTACTATTACTGTTATTACGAATACTAAATTTTTCCCATTATATAAATTATATCATCAAATGGTCTTTCGGGTCATGATGGTAGAGTGTCTGGCGCTCTGTGCCACAGGTTTCGGGTTCGAGTCCCGGCGGTGCTATAGATGTTTGTAGTGGTTCGAAATCCACTTTAAACCGTAGGACCCGGTCTAATAGGATCGTAGAGCCTTGCGGGGGTACTGTTATTCCGCGTCAGTAGCTTAACTTCAAGCTACACGCTCCTCCTGGGTAGTGCTAAGTGAGTAACGTCTGTGCAGCGCTTGCCTTAAGGCATCCAAGACAACTGTCTAAGTGTTTGCCAGCTGTATTAGAACAAAAAATGCTGTAAATATATTATCGTGTATTTTATTGAGATTGTTATTACATTGAAATCGACATTTAGATCACACAAACTATAAAAGGAACGAAACAATTGAATGTTTTTTTTAAATATAGAATTATGATTTAAGTTATTTTAGAATTTAATTTTAGATTAGTCTATGGATATTTACAACAAATTCTATTCCAACCCTGTTTGCTGACTTGAAATCAGTAAAACATTCAATAAATCACAGGAAAAAGAAAAGTTAAAAAAAGTCTAGAAGAAAAGTCCAAAAACAAAAAATATCAATAGCCAAATCAACCATTATCAGCTTGATTAAAAAAAGCATTTTATTGAATACTTTTGTTATGAGAGTAGAGTCCTTTTGACAATAAAGATTATTTATGAAATTTATTTAAACGGAATAACTTCACTTCTACCTTTTGTTGACTAAATTGCATTTATTAACAATTTAGAAAGCATTGCATTGTAAAATTCGAATCTATTTCCTAACCAAACAATCTTACGGTAATTTGTTTTCGATAGAATTTTTTACAAAAATTCCTCAAAACACAAAATTTTGAAACAACTGTACTTTATATTAGTCACTGTTTCTCTCTCACGATTTTACTGTACAAAACTCTCATAAGACCAGTATTAACATATGTGTCTGAAACAGGGTCACTAACAGCAAGAGAAGAGAAAATGTTGGCAATTTTTGAAAGTGCTACGAACTATTTTTGGTGGTATCTATGACAATGGAAATGGGCGAAGAAGATACAATTTTGAACTTTACAAACTTTTTAGAGACATTGACATTCTAAAATGTGTTAAACTGCACAGAATGAGATGGACCGGTCATCTCATGAGAATGGAAAGTGATAGAGCCGCTTTGAAGGTTTTCAATGCAACCCCTTTTGGACAGCGACCCAGGGGAAGACCGAGAAAGAGATGGGTCGACGGTTTAGACTCTGATTTCTAATGTCATTAAGATCAAAAACTGGAGGTCCACGGCCAAGAGGAGAACAGCCTGGCTGAATCTTTTAAAGAAGGCCAGGGCCCACAATGGGCTGTCGAGCCAGTTATGATGATTCTTTCTCACTATAATTTGTATGTTTCATAGATATTAGCATTATAAAATAAGAATTAAAACTCTAGACCCATCTTAATGAATGTGTGTAATTTTTAATTTGACTTTTATGAGAGACGTGGATTTTATTTGTAACCCAAACATCCCATAACAAATCCTGAAGGAAGTTCGGGTTAATAACTGTAACCCCAAAATTCTGCAATTAAAACACCCAATACATTTTTTTATCTCAGCGTGTAATTAATGGGCGACTTGCCCTCTCCTAATGCTTCGCTTCTCGAATAACTCTCTTCTAAATAGAGTGTACGCAGTGCATCGCGATCCTATCCATAGCGCATCTGAAAGTATAAAATAGCCCGGTGTATACGTGATCTGAGTCCTTGCGCTGACGACCACGACTCACGCGAGCATTTTAGAATGAAAAAAAAACAATAATTTTTGCTTTTCTTCTTGACTGCTGCATCCGTTCAACTGTGGCGATCTATCTGGTGGAACGTGCACCACATGCAGAATCCAGTCCCCTCCAAAGTGGCAGCGTAATCGTCCCTCGAAGATCTGTGCGCGAAATAAGAGAAGAGGGGGCCCCCGAGATGGGACAGGTCAAGAGAAAGTCATGAGACCTGCTGACGAGGTTATTAGACGCACTTTGGGTTTAGTAATGGGTTTTGTTACCTTATGACACTGGAGTTAGATGGAACAATTTCTCTTTCGGAAAAGTCGTAATATTTTTTCTCCCACCATCTTTTGCTAAGACTTCTTAAGAAAGATCCGAACACTAAATTTAGAATATCCTTTAGTTCACTAGATTTAGAATATCTTGAATTCGCTAAATTTCGAATAACCTCAGTTCGCTAAATTTCGAATATCGTTTAGTTCACTAAATTTAGAATATCTTTTAATTCCCTAAATTTAGAATATCTTTTAATTCCCTAACTTAAGAATATCTTGTATTCGCTAAATTTCGGTTCCCTAAATTTAGAATACCTTTAGTTTACTAAATTTTGAATAACTTCAGTTCACTAAAATTAGAATATCTTGAGTTTACTAAATTTAGAATATCATGAGTTCACTAAATTTAGAATAATCTGGAATTCACATTTTAAAATTCAAGATATTCTAAGAGTTCAATAATTTTAAAATACCTTTATTTCACTAATTTTAGAATACCTTTAATTAACTAATTTTATCATAAATTTAGCGAACTGAAGGTATTCTATCTTTTAGTTCATTAAATTTAGAATATCTTCATTTCCCTAAATTTCGAATATCATGCGTTTACTAAATTTCGAATAACTTTAGTGTAGTAAATTTAGAATATCTTGATTTCACTAAATTTAGAATATCTTGAGTTAACTAAATTTAGAATATCTTGAGTTCACTAAATTTAGAATAATCTGGAATTCACTGCTTTTAGAATATTTTGATGAAATTAGAATACTTATAATTCGGTGAATTTTAAAATCATATAATTTAAAGCTCCCGAATTTTGTTGAAATTATTACAAAAATCATATAGATTTCTTTACCAAAAGATGCCTAAACAAAAAATTTTAATGTTTTCTTGCAATCAAATAGAAAAAAATTTTAAATATCAGATTATAAAATTAAAAATATATATATATATTTTTAGATTTAAACTTTTTTAATTTTCAAGTAAGCATAACTTTGAGAATTTTTTTAAAATTTAATTAATTTTTAAAAATAAATATTTCTGTATAGGTAAAAATAATTGTAATTGGCTCGTGACAGTTCAGAACTATTTAATGTTATAGATAAACACGAATTATTAGAAATCATTTATTAATTTTTAAGATATTAAAATTATTTTTATTGAGTTTCCAAATGTGCAATTGTGAATGTTTTGTTATAAATAGAGTATAAGGGTTATAACTTTCTAATTACATACCTTTCTTTCAGAAAATAAAAAAAAAATATTTAATATTATATTTAAACGAGTAATATAAAAAAAAAAAAAAAAAAAATTTAAAGTCAATTCCTACTTAGGTTAAAAACGAAAATTTTTATTTTAGTTGCTTTTTATTAAATAATTACAATTAATATAAATATGTATATACTTATTACAGAAAGATACGAGACAAATTTGAATCTCATGGAAACTTTTTCCATTTTGTTTCCTCCTTTGCTTAGACTAGAACCCACAATGAAAAAAGAATCTAAAAAAGAAATTTTTTTACACGCTTAGCCACTGACGGTATTTATTCCTAACTTTATATCCTGCTAAATATCTCATAGAAGAGAAATTTTTTTCTCTCATATAAAACTAAAATTAATTAAGTTAATTTAATGAATGAATTAATATTTGAAAAAATTGTATTAACGTCTAGTGTCATCCACTATAAGTTCAAAAAAATTTATTCTTCCACTCAAGTTCAAATACAAAGTATTTTATGAACGATTGAAAATTTGAACAAGATATAGAAATATAAATAGGGAGTGTATATATGTATATATATACGGATATAAATATATATATGTGAACTAAGAATAGGAATTGAAAAATGCTGTAAAAAGAGCGACTTAAGATCTAATTCAACAACTATTTTTAAGAAATTTACTCCTGCTAATAAAATAAAACAAAAATGGTTTCAAGTTCTGAAATGAAATGAATATTGTCGACTTTCACGTAAATGAATAATTTTTTAATTTTGTTACACCCCATGTCTGAAAAAAAAAAATTATTATTTTCTTTCTCAAAAGATGTTCTTTTTTTAAGATTAATAACGAAGCACCAGAATCCTATAAAACGTCTTACAAAGATTATTTTATCATCAGCTGCCTCTCTCTGTGCCAAAATCAAAGAAACCCCAGGAATAAGATGGCATAAAGTAAAAAAAAAAAAAAAAAAAAAAAAAAAAAACGCCCGTTAACTATCAATTCTCTATGATAGATTATTGAAAAAGAAATCTTCCATCTGCATTGCGCTGCACACAGACATCTGCCGTACCTTTTTCGGAAGAAATACATCTGCCTATTTAGATTGGCGTTTATCGTTTTCTTGGACAGATAGGCATCAAGAACAGAGTGGATTAGTGGCATTATTATTTGGCGCAATTTTTTCACATGTTCAATATAAGAACTTTTTTTTTTGTTGAGACGAAAACGCGTGTATTGGCATTTGGAGTTGGGGTTCTCTTTGTGCTGTGGTTCCCCACCCCCCTTTTGGTTTGATGTCTTGATTTCCCCTTTGTCATGAGGGGCGAGATGAGTCGATTAAGATAAGATTCGCTTCTTTTCTTCTTGAATTAGATTTCGGCAATTTTCAGAATCCTCCCGAAATCAGCTGTTTCCGGGGTGGAAGTTGGAAGATTCTTCTCTCTCGCAAGACGTTGGACTCTTCTTTCAAATCCAGTGCCAAAAAATGATCTACAATTCGTCTTTTTTTGTTAACAATAGCATAAAAATCTTCATCCACCGCAAAGTATTCCACGAAACATTGCGATTTTACTTAAAAAGAAAAAAAAAATGACAGTGACATCTGGCGAAAGAACATTTACAATCAAAAGTGAAAAAAAAAAATCTTCAATTATTAAGCAAATTATGTGTCATTTTTATCTATCTTTATTTTTTTGGACTACTGTGCCCATAAAGAAAGACCAATTTTTTTTTTCAAAAACTCTTTATTTATTCTTCGCTTTCAAAGGAATCTCTTCCGGACACTATGCACTTATGTCAACTTTTTTTCCAATCCTCAGTGCATGCTAGAAAGTCATCGGCAGGGACGGCCTTCAAAGCGCTCGCCGATTCACGTTGAATCTCTTCAATCGACTCAAAACGGTGTCCCCGGAGTGGTCTTTTGAGTTTAGGGAGTAGCCACGGTGTGAATACGGTGGTTGTGGAACTATATGAGTGCCTAATGCTCACTGAATGCCTTCTGCAACATTTTATACATTTCCACAAACAAAATTGAATGCAAGTTCTTTGCTCAATGAATTCAGACATTTCAAAAATTGCCGGAATCCGTTTTAGCGTCTCACAAAGCCAATCGTAGCTCAAACATTAATGAATATTTTGACGTCACATTTCACACAAATGTCAAGGGCAGTGCCAGCAAACTAAAAAAGAAAAAAAATTGAAATTCCCTAAGCCCGGGTATTTTAAATTGAAAATTGGTCTTACTTTTTGAACACAGTTAATTAACATCGTAACTATATTTACAATATATTTAAATAACCATTGAACTTTGTGTTTTAGTATCTGCCTATTTAACTATCAATAGTGATAAATTTAGTAATAATTTAATTTAGCAATCTATTTTTTATGCATATTAAAAGTGGACTAACATATTTAGGTGAGTACGATTCAACCTATAAGAAAAATCTGTCTGGTATCATTAGGAAGTTGCGGGCATATGTCATTGCTTACTTAACTATCAATATTAATTATTCTAGTAATAACTCAATTCAGCAAACTTAACTTTCTTAATGATACATATTGAAACTGGACTAGTATAATCAGGTGAATACGAATCAAGCTATTATGAAAATCTTCCTGGTATTTTTCTAATCGACTTATTGGTGTCACATCTCTTACTTAATAGAAAATAGACTCTATCCAGTATTATTAAGTAGGCAGAACTACAAGAAGATCATAAAAGCAACATTTTCATGGACAATAAACATCTCAGGTGTATGACCAATGAAATATTTATTTCCAATTAGACACTCATGCCGTGTCTTAATGACGTTAAACGTACCAGGAAGATTATTTCTCTACAACCATTAATAATCATTGCGGTTGTAATTATCCTTTTCATAGTATGTTAGTGGTTTAATCACCGAATTTCTACTTATCACGTTTTTGATATGGATGTTTATTCATACATTATTCATAAACGGTTTTCTTTTATCATCTCTGTGAATGAACATGGCTGATGATGATTTCGACACCTCGCTAATCACTGGCAGGGCCATTCGAAACGCATTTATCACACTTTCATGGGCCAAAATTCTCAAAGCGAAAACATCGAGGCATTTCTCAAGAAAGTTGAGTAACCTTTCTGCTCTTATTTATTAGCTTTGTAAAAAAATAATAATAATAATCAACAACGAATTTTGGAAAATATGAATGAATATAGATTAATTGCATCAGAACGGAAACCAAGAAAAAAAAATCAGCAAAGAATTTTGGAAAATATGAATGAATACAGATTAATTGCATCAGAACAGAAACCAAGGGGGAAATCAGCAACGAATTTTGGAAAATATAATGAATAATAATACAGATTAATTGCATCAGAACAGAAACCAAGAAAAAAATCAGCAACGAATTTTGGAAAATATGAATGAATACAGATTAATTGCATCAGAACAGAAACCAAGAAAAAAAAAATCGGCAACGAATTTTGGAAAATATGAGTGAATACACATGAATTGCATCAGAACAGAAACCAAAAAAAAAAAATCAGCAACGAATTTTGGAAAATATGAATGAATAATAATACAGATTAATTGCATCAGAACAGAAACCAAGAAAAAAAATCAGCAACGAATTTTGGAAAATATGAATGAATACAGATTAATTGCATCAGAACAGAAACCAAGAAAAAAATCAGCAACAAATTTTGGAAAATATGAGTGAATACACATGAATTGCATCAGAACAGAAACCAAGAAAAAAATCGGCAACGAATTTGAAAATATGAGTGAAACCAAGAAAAAAAAATCAGCAACGAATTTTGGAAAATATGAATGAATACAGATTAATTGCATCAGAACAGAATTCCAAAAAATTAAAGAACAGCCAAAAGTCTCAGTCAGTAACTATTCTTAAATCATTTAAATTCATGCATGTTTTATCCATTTATTTCTGATTAATGAATAATATGAATAAATACAGATGAATTGCATCAGAACAGAAAACCAAAAAAATTAAAAAGCAACCAAAAATCTCAATCCGTAAGTATTCTTAAATCATTTAAATGCATGCATGTTTTATCCATTTACTATATATCTGATTAAAATAAGTAATCCTTTTAAAAACCATATGATTCAACGTTAATATTTAAATGATTAATAATTTTAATTTAGAGTATCAATTTACAGAAATATCACAGAATACAGTTTTAGATTAATGATTTATTTAACTATGCCCATTAAGAATCCCTGTTACATTTTAAGAAAAGCGCGTAATAGACAATCTTTCCTTACTTCCCATTAAGTAAAACATTAAAAAAATTCTATTTTAGATTTATTTAAGGGAGCTAATCATTTAAAAAAAGCATTTTTCAATTTTTCATTCTGTGATAGTATAATTTTACAGGTTTCCAAAATAAATCGTTTCAGTTTTCTTTAAGTTACACAACCAAGATATTATAATTTATATCCCAGTTCACGTTACAAATTATTTAACAAAACTTTTTCTTTAAATTGAATTCTCATTTTTAGTTTTCATTGTTGTTTTTCGTCTCAAAGAAATTGATATTTTTAAAATGTATTTTTCAAAATGCACATATACACGCCAAACTGTATGAAGAATTACATGAACTTTATAATAGTTAATTTAATCATTACATTTGGACGCATAACTAAAAATTTTGATTTTATTGTTAGATACACAATTTTATCCACTTTGACTTTTTACAATTTCAAACAGGATAACTATAATGTTTCGTTTTGAAGCAATAATGATGCATGCAACATGTGAAATAGAAAAAATTTTAGTTGACAGCATTTATTACTTGTAAATATTGTTTATTTTTTTATGTTTCTCATGACTAATGTTAAACTTTTAAAATATTTAAAATAAATAAAATATTTATAATTTTTTTTATCTAAGTAATCGATTTAAAAATAAAAAGAAACACTCTAAAATTAATAAAAAAAAAAACTTTCTTAAAAATTCTTTTTTCAATTCCTACTATTAGTTCACACTCTCCCTATGTATATTTATATATCTTGTTCAAATTTTCAATCGTTCATAAAATACTTTTTATTCATCCACTCAAGTTCAAATACATTTTTTTAAATTTGTAGTGGATGACACTTGATGTTCATACAGTTTCTTCAAATATTAATTAATTCATAATATTTAATTTAATTAATTCATTTTAGTTTTATGTGGGAGAAAAAAATTTCTCTTATATAAGATACTTAGCAGGATATAAATTTAGGAATCAATATCGTCAGTGGCGAAGCGTGTAAAAAAATTTCAAGTCAAAGAGGGAACAAAATGGAAATTTTTTTAATTATTTAATAAAGAGTAACTAAATATTTTCTTTATTGACCTAAGTAGGAATTTACTTGCAATTTTTATTTATATATTACTTGTTACAGGTAATTTTGCTAGATATCAATTTATTATTTATTATAATATTTGTTTTAACAATTCGAGAAATTAGT
The DNA here is from genome assembly GCA_021605075.1 of Caerostris darwini. Lineage (NCBI taxonomy): Eukaryota > Metazoa > Arthropoda > Arachnida > Araneae > Araneidae > Caerostris > Caerostris darwini. Next base: position 493,180 of record BPLQ01004772.1, read on the forward strand.
CTTTTCTCAAATTTCCCGCACAAATGCAACGAAACAATTCAAGAAAAATATTCAGTATAAAAAGGAAAGGGGTGGTATAAAGGAAGACATCAACCGAAAAACGATGGCAAAAATATTCCATCGTTCCCATCCAGATAGTAAACCAAATCATCTGCTGCGGCCAATCCCTCGGAATCCAGCTGCAAGGGGTTCTCGTCGCAACAAGACGTCACTTTTCAAGGTTAAAACCCCCCAAATAAATCCCTAAAGTATATAAACAAACAGTTTTAGTTGCACAGCTTGGAGAGTTTTTGTGTGGATTATGAAGCCATCCGCGCGCGAGCTGTTATGAGGCCACGTGAAAAGCCAAGACAAAGGTAAAAGCGACGCACAAGGGTTCGAAATGTATACACATCTCATTGAAGTCAACTGGAAGAAAGGAATATTAAGACTGGGACGTCTTTATAAGTCAAGATTAGGGTCTACCATATGCGCGTGCCTTTCATTTTGTAGGTAATCGACCGTTCTATAGACTGGAAGAGTTTGCATTTTAAGGAGAGCCTGTGTGGATAGAAAAAGGATTGATAAACAAATTTTTTCCTACTCATACAAAGAAAAAAAACTTCCATTGTTGGACTTGGAAGAAGACGATTTATTCGAATATGATTAAGAACAGCATCAGCCTTTCTGTAACAAGACAATCTATTTCTGTGATAAACGATAGCTAATTATTTAGAGAAATATAGATTTTATAAAAAAAATATACCTAAATGTGCATTATTTATTTTTAGTAATATATTTATAACGGCTTATGGATTGGTTAAGCCTCATAGTCAAAATGAACTTGGTTACATTTGATTCCAGTGGTAATGAAACATATGACACAGTCACAATAAAAAATAAACAAATAAAATAAAAGATTTTAAAATTTAAAAATTTAAATCTGCTCTGCAAATTTCAACTTATTATGTGTGAAAATTCGAGAACGGATGAATAAATTCAGGAATATGCCAATGTTTAATAATGCACGAGATGTTTGAAGCAATTGATAGGAATACTACAAGAATGGTCAAATTCAATAGCCACATGAATATAGCAATGTTGAATAGACCAAGAATTTCGTGAAGAATGAATTGTTCAAGAATTTCTAAAAGAATATACAAAAGTAAGTATACATACAAAAGTAAGTATATATACAAATGTCGTCGTAAATGAAGAATCAAGTATTCCAAATTCTACAAGAAACACTATAACATTCAATAGTCAAAAGAATGTATCAAAGTTTGAAAATTCTAGGCATAAATGGAGAATGAAGTATTCCAAATACAATAAGAAGCACTATACAGTTCCATAAGCACGTTTTGAATTTTTATAAAATTTAAAATGTGTTTGAATTTATTTTCATCCTCATTTTGCATTAGCAGCATTTTGATTTAAGAGAAATTTTTAACGAATCATAATTAGAACAGTTTTGATGTGTCCCATAATAGGTTATTATAACGCGCATACTCAAAAGTAAACTTTTCAATATTATTATGTAAACTTAACTAATTATGTAAACTTTACAATATTATATGTTGCTAATACAAAATGATGATGAAAATAAATTAAAAACATTTTTAGTTTCATAAAAATTCAAAACGTTTTCACAAATTCTTCAAATGATATCTTTAAATATTAAATTTCAGTTATAGGATTTTCTAACTGTTAAAGACATTCTTATTACAAACGTTTATTTAAATAAATTTATTGATTAAATTTTACTTGATATAAGCATTACAAAAAAATGAATGGGTTACCTTATACATATTAGAATGTTTTATAAAGACGAACGTAAGATGCAACTACTAGATACATATAAAGTACTGTAACATACATACAAGAAACTGTAGCAATTTGCTACTTACTTAATGTTAATGATTATAATTCCTAGAAAATTCTATTTTTGATATCTTTTATTCAAAGCTTTTTTTTTATTATTTGAATTAATATTTTCTCTATTCTGTAGTACAGCGGTCTTTCTTTTTTCTTTTTTTCATTGGTACAATCTGAAGCACAACAAGGTTTTCAAAATCTGTCACAACCTCAGGCTTTCAGAGATCGAACGATCTACAATAAAGACCTCCTGCAGCTTAAACTCCCCTTCGTAAACGGTTTTCAAAAACACAAAAGAAGTCGAAAGCAGTTATGGTCTTGTAGACTTTTTGTCGATCTTTCAAGACCTGCGACTAAGCTTCATAGAAAGAAGATTCATAAGGCGTGGTTCCCTTTTTCACCATTCTTGTGCGACAATGAGAATTGAATATTAAATAGTATGTCTTCTGAATGAATGGTGAATCAATGCGATGAACAATTTTATTAAAATAAACCATTATTGAGTTTGAATAGGAGTGAAACGAAGTATTTTATAACTACTGATCGTTTTATTTCAATAACAAATGCAGTTTGATTTAGCTAAATTTCAATTTTTATGCTAGAATAAGAATGTAAGTATACTGCTGTGTCCAAAAAGTGAGACCCATTTTCAATTTAAAATTCCCGGGGCTTATGGAATTTCAATTTTTTTTTCTTCCTTTTTTAGGTTGCTGGCACTATCCTTGACATCTGTGTGAAATTTCATGCCAAAATATTCATTAGTGCTTCGGTTATGCTTATCTTTGTGAGACGCTAAAACTGATTAGATTTTTGAAATGTCTGAATTCATTGAGCAAAGAACTTGCATTCAAATTTGTTTGCAGAAACGTATAGATTATTTTTATTTTTATTTTCTTCTAAATGGATTGCTTCTTTCATTTCTATAAAATGTAAGGAAATTTATTAATAGATTAAACTTGTTTTCAATACTTTCCCAGCATAAAGTTATGAAATACTTTGTGTTAGTTAAAATAACTAATTACAAAAAAAAGTGTCCTCATTATTTAAATATCTCTAGCGTAAAAAATAAATCGTTACAAACGTTAAAAAAATATCTCTAGCGTTTCTTTTTTTCTTTAATTAATTTATTTTTTTACTAGTTCCAAGTTTTTAGAAAAATTAAACAATCAGCCGTAATAAAAAAAAGTCTGGAAAACAGAAATCATAAAAACTTATTTATCATCATCATATCTGGCTCGACAGCCCGTTGTGGGCCTTAGCCTTCTTTAAAAGATCCAGCCAGGCTGTTCTCCTCTTGGCCGTGGACCTCCAGTTTTTGATCTGAATAACATTAAAATATTAAAAACAGTCGACCCATCTCTTTTTCGGTCTTCCCCCGGGTCGTTGTCAAAAGGGATTGCATTGAAAACCTTCAAAGCGGCTGTATCACTTTCCATTCTCATCTGATGACCGGCCCATCTCATTCTGTTCACTTTAACAAATTTCTGAATGTCAATACCTCTAAAGAGTTTGTGAAGTTCAAAATTTATCTTCTTCGTCCATTTCCATTGTCATTGACACCACCAAAAATAGTTCGCAGTACTCTTCTTTCAAGAATTGTTAACATTTTCTCATTAATTGTTAACAGTGATGATGTTTCAGATAAAAATTTATTTAAGTTATACATTATGTAAAGTTAATGTACAAATTCTTCTGATTTTGTCATGTTTCTTAATTGAAAATAAATAGAAGTAACATTTCTGATACATCCAACAAAAAAACATTACTTAATTGTTAAGCATCTGCATTTTTGTTTCACATTCGAATATTTTTTATTTTAAAAAATAAAAATAAAACATAAATTTCTTTTAAAGATATAAGCCAGTGTTCCAACTTTTGCCAACTTTAGCTTTCTGTTGAATGCAAATATCAATAATATTGAAAAAAAATATATATTATCTCGATTAAAAAAATAACCTATATCTCTTATTTAATATATCTGAAAAACATTTACGCAAGTGTTAAATACACTTGCGTAAATGTTTTTCAGATATATTTTACTTGTTTTTAGTATATTAATATAATTTAAATAATTAAATTAATATACTAAAAACAAGTAATATAAAAAAAAAAAATTTTAAAGTCAATTCCTACTTTTTTTTCACTCTATTGCAGAAAGTCCTTCATACATAATTTTCATTCATTTTTTTTTAAATTTATCTGGCTGGCTATTTATCTATTCGTAGATACATGCAATTTAAATCTAAAAAAAAATAAAACTAATTAATTAAATTTAATTACTGAATTAATATTTGAAAAAACTGTATTCACATCCAGTGTCATTCACTACAAGTTCAAAAAAAAAATATTTGAACTGGAGTGGATGAATAAAAAGTATTTTACGAACGATTGACAATTTGAACAAGATATATATATATAGGGAGAGTGTGAGCTAATAGAAGGAATTGAAAAATAAAACATATAAATTTCTTTTAAATATATAAGCTTGTGTTCCAACTTTTGCCCACTTTAGTTTTCTGAGGAATGCAAATATCAATAATACTGATAAAAATAATATTATCTCGTTTAAAAAAATAACCTATATCTCTTATTTAATATATCTGAAAAACATTTACGCAAGTATATGTAAATTATATTAATGTAGTAAAAATAAGGAATCATCTTTAATTTTTTTTATTGTTGTTGCTTTGTATGATAAAAAAACTTTTCAAACAAAATTTTTATCGATGTAAAAAAGTTAAAAATAGTCTATAAATTAATTTTAAAAATAAATTAAACAAAATTATAATTTTCGTTCTATTTAATAAGATGGGCATTGGGTCTTATTTCATGTAATAACAACGAATGATATAATAAAAATTTCAATTAATATTAATATAATAACTAAAATTCACAAAGTAAATAAGTAATAATTAATGAATGCGGTGCACTTAATTAAAAAAGCTGCTTTCTAATGTTTTTCAGCGAGGCATAGTAGGCATAACCATAATGCTATTAAAATTTTTTCTTTTATGTATTGTAGCAATTATTAAAATCTAATCTTTTTGAAACACTCAGATTTATTTCCATGCATGAATTTTTTAAATTAAAATAAATTCCATTATTTCGAAATATTCCAGTATACATAATCATAACACTATTTTTTGAAACACTCAGATTTATTCTCAAAGATAAAACTTTTAATACTATTTTATTTAAAACAAATTCCATTTCAAAATATGTTAATATGCCTAACCATAATACTATTTAGATTTTGTCTGTTATGCATTGTAATAACAATTAAAATCTAATTACTTATTATTATAGTATGTATTGTGAATCATTATTATTTTTCTGTTATGTATGTAATAATTATTAAAATCTAAACTTTTTAAAATACTCAAATTTATTTTCATGCAAGCATCTTTTAATGTTATGCTTATTAAAAAAAAGTTCCATTATTTCGTAACATTCCAGTACGCAAAACCATAATATTATTTAGAATATTTCTGTTATGTATTGTAATAATTATTAAAATCCAATTAATAATTATTACAGTACATATGTATTGTGAATCTTTATTATTTTTCTGTTGTGTATTCTATAATTATTAAATCTAATCTTTTTGAAACACTCCAATTTATTTTTATACAAGTATCTTTCAATGCTATTATGTTTAATTTAAAAGGAATTCCATTATTTCGCAACATTCCAGTACGTATAACTAGAACACCATTTAGAATATATATATATACACTATTTAGAATATTCCAGTACAATCAGAACACTATTTAGAATTTTTCTGTTATGTATTGTGCATTCTTATTATTTTTTTGTTTAGATTTAATAATTATTACAGTACACATCTTATTCAAACACTCAGATTTATTTTCATGCAAGAATCTTTTAATTTATTTAAAAAGAATTCCATTATTTCGAAATATTCCAGTATGCACAAAAAAACACTATTTAGAATATTCCTGTTACATATTATAATAATTATTAAAATCTAATTACATTTTTGAAACACTCATATTTATTTTCATGCAAGAATCTTTTAATGTTATAATTTTTTATTTAAGAAAAATTCCATTATTTTTTAATACTCCAGTACGCACAACCAGAACATTATTTAGAATTTTTCTGTTACACATTATAATAATTATTAAAATATAATTACTTTTTGGAACACTCAGATTTATTTTCATGCACGAATCTTTTAATTGATTTAAAGTGAATTCCATTATTTAAAAACTATTCCGGTGCCTGTAACCATAACACTGCTTAGTATCGTTCCAATAAATTGGCGGGAAATTCAAACCAGTGACATTTCTATCAAACAGTTTTCCCACTTTGGCTTGCTGACAAATGAGACTGCAGAACACTAGACACTATTTCTGTTATGTATTGTGTATTTTTATTATTTTTCTATTGTGTATTGCAATAATTATTAAATCTAATCTTTTTGAAACACTCAAATTTATCTTCATTTAAGAATCTTTTAATGCTATTACGTTTAATTTAAAAAGAATTCCATTATTTCGAAATATTCCAGTGCGCACAATCAAAACGCTATTTAGAATATTAAAACTATTCCAGCCCCTGTAACCATAACGCTGTTTAGTATCGTTCTAATAAATTGGCGGGAAATTCACAGTACATATGTATTGTGTATTTTTATTATTTTTCTGTTGTGTATTGCAATAATTATTAAATGTAATCTTTTTGAAACATTCAAATTTATTTTCATGCAAGAATCTTTTAATGTTATTATTTTTTCTTTTAAAAGAATTCCATTATTTCGTAATATTCCAATTTTTCTGTTACATATTATAATAATTGCTAAAATCTAATTACTTTTTTTGACACACTCAGATTTATTTTCATGCATGAATCTTATAAAAAGTTTATTTAAAAAAAATTCCATTCTTTAAAAAGTATTTCAGTGCCTGCAACCTTAACGCTGTTCTAATAAATTGGCGGGAAATTCAAACCAGTGACGTTTCTATCAAACAGTTTGTCTTGCTGACAAATGAGACTGCAAATTACGTCTTCAACTGGAGGCTCTTCACACAGAGCGGAAATCGTTCTTTGGACCTCCTTTATTAACTGAAACCGTTTTGCTGAGCAACTGTCATTACGAAAAGGGCCTTTTTTCTTTCTCTGCTGTTGCAAAGGGGATTAGCATTCATTACATAATTACACCTCCGCCTACTAGAAAATTTCAATTAAAACGTCGCTCTGTCTTTTCTCTCTCTCTCTTACAGAACGGAGGGCATGCATCTAGCACGGGCTGAGACAGCTGCTTGGGCCGAGTTGTTTTTTTCCTAACATCTGCACCAAAGAGTGGGGAAAGAAAGAGAGGAAAAAAAAAATCGGCTGCACGCCCTCTTTTTGTCTTGCTCTGGAAAAAAGCCTCCCCCTACCAAAAAAATAAATAAAAACCGAAAATAGACTCGGTCTACCGCGCGTGGACACTGAAAGCATGAATTGCAGGTGTGTTGTCGTCGGTGGTGGACGTGCATGTCTATGGATGTGTATGACAGTTTAGAATCGAATCGATTGAAGAAGAGGTGGCCGATAAATATAGAAACAAATGCATTAACTACTCTGACTGATTGAAATTATTTTTAACAATTATTATAAAAAATCCTATCAAGAAATCAATTCCTATTAAGAAATTTTTTATAAAGAAAAGAAATTTAAAGAAACGTAACTAAAAAAAGTATAAAGAAAAGTAAGTATATAAAAGTATATATATAAAAGTATACATACTATAAAAGTATACGTATACATACTATAAAAGTATACGTATACATACTATAAAAGTATACGTATACATACTATAAAAGTATATATATACACTGAAGTGACAAAAGTCATGGGATACCTCTTATTATCGTGTCGGCCCTCCTTTCGCCCGGCGAAGTGCAGCAACTCGACGTGGCATGGACTCAACAAGTCGTTGGAAGTCTTCTGCAGGAATATTGAGCCATGCTGTCTCGATAGACGTCCATAATTGTGAAAGCGTTGATGGTGCAGGATTTTGGGCACGAACAGACCACTCGATGATGTCCCATAAATGCTCGATGGGATTCATGTCGGTCGATCTAGGTGGCCAGATCATTCGTTGGAATTGTCCAGAATGTTCTTCAAACCAATCGCGAACAGTTGGGGCCCGGTGACATGGCGCATTGTCATCCATAAATATCCCATCGTTGTTTGGGTACATGAAGTCCATGAATGGCTGCAAGTGATCTCCAAGTAGCTGAACATAAGCATTTCCCGTCAATGTTCGGTCCAGTCGCACCAGAGGACCAAGTCCATGCCATGAAAAAACAGCCAACACCATTACGGAGCCACCACCAGCTTGAACAGTGCCTTGCTGACAGTTTGGGTCCATGGCTTCGTGGGGTCTGCGCCACACTCGAACCCTACCATCAGCTCTTACCAACTGAAATCGTGACTCATCGGACCAGGCCACGGTTTTCCATTCATCTAGGGACAAACCGATATGCTCACGTGCCCACGAGAGTCGCTGCAAGCGATGTCGTTCTGTCAGTAAAGGCACTCGAGTCGGTCTTCTGCTGGAATAGCCCAAGAAAGCCAAATTTCTCCGCACAGTTCTAACAGACAAGTCCCTTGTACGTCCCACATTGATTTCTGCGGTTATTTGACGCAGTGTTGCTTGTCTGTTAGAATTTACGACTCTTTGCAGACGTCGCCGGTCTCGGTCGTTAAGTGCAGGCGGTCGACCACTGCGCTGTCCATGGTGGGATGTTATGCCTGAAATGTCATACTCTCGGCACACTCTTGACACAGTGGATCTGGGAATGCTGAATTCCCTAACGATTTCCGAAATGGCATGACCCATGCGTCTAGCTCCAACTAACATTCCGCGTTCAAAGTCTGTTAATTCCCGTCGTGCGGTCATCATCACGTCAAAACCTCTTCACATGAATAACTTGAACAGAAATGAAAGCTCTGCGAAAGCACTGCGCATTTATACCTGTTCTACGCGATACTACTGCCATCTGAAAATTTGCATATTGCTATCCCATGACTTTTGTCACTTCAGTGTATATATATATATATGTATATATATATAAGTAACTAATATAAAATTTTTCTTTATAGGAACTTATTCCTATTGTACATTAATTGAATTATTGTACATTATTGAACTTATTGAACATTAATTACTGTTTATTAAATTTCTTTTTTCCCATTATTGTAGAAAGTCCTTTATAAATAATTTTCATTCATTTTTTATAAGTTAGAAAAATATTCTATCTCTCTCTCTCTCTCTCTCTCACTTACACACTTTCCATCTCTCACTCATTTATTCGCATGTTTCATTTTCCATTTTGTTCCCTCCTTCACTCAGACTGGAATCCAGAATGAAAAAAGAATCTGAAAAAGAAATTTTTTTTCCAGCGATCTACACGCTTCGCCACTGACGGTATTGATTCCAGAATTTATATCCTGTTAAATATCTTATAGATGAGAAATTTTTTTCTCTCCTATAAAACTAAAATGCATAAATTAAATTGAATGAATGAATCAATATTTGAAAAAACTGTATTCACATCCAGTGTCATCCACTACAAATTTAAAAAAATTTATTTGAACTTGAGTGGAGGAATAAAAAGTATTTTATGACCGTTTGAAAATTTGAACAAGATAAATATATATATATATATGTATATATGGGGAGAGTGTGAACTAATAGTAAGAATAGTAAGAATCGAAAAATATATTAATTTATGCACAAATTTAAATTTAATATCATATTTAAAAAAAATTTATTTTGCTTTCTTCTTAATCTTTTACATGCTCAGATATCTTTAGTACAGCAACTTTTGTAGAAGTCTCATTAAACAAAATAGAAATAAATTTGAGAAATTGAATTTCACAACAAGTAACTTATCAATGAATGATATTTTTTCTTCCTCTTATATCTTAGTGGTAATTCTATAATACAGATTTCCAAACTTTTATAATCCTTTATTTGATCACAATTAGTTTTTGTTGACCATCGGTGGGCCCTGTGTCTCACTCATGTAGGTCTTGGATCCATCAACCAGTGGTGAGGAAAATGCAGTGCCTTTCGAATGACTTTTGCACATTTACCCACATTCACATACGCATAAATTCATATAGAACAAAAAAAACTGGAAAACTTCCACGCTATAGTCAAATTACTGATGCGGAAGATTTCATACCCGCTATCACACTCGTCATCCGAGTCTCCTCGATTTTTAAAACAAGTGACTACAACAGATACCGTCAGTTACATTTGAAGTAGAGAACCAGTTCTCACTGTCGAATCGCCAGTATTTAATCTTAAAACAAAAAAGTATGTAAAATCTATTATATAAGATGAATCAATAGGATCAAATATGTAACTTAGTAATTGTTATTTTAAAAAATATATACATTCATTTAACAAGTCAGGAATTTCAACAAACTGAAAATATTTTTAAAAATAAAAATAGAAAGCCTAGTTTGGTATCTAAATAAAGTAAAAAATTCTTTAATATCATTATTTTTAATATATTTTTACTTAAATAAAATTTCAAAAAAACATTAATGTAATGGATACACAGAAATGTCCATGTTTTAATGAAATTTTACTATTTCATGTACCCCACTCATAGCAGATGGTTTCGAAAGTTTATAAATCAAGATTTTATGAGTCTCTGTCTATATATAAATCAGAGCGCAGCGTCACTATTTAATTGAATTCGTTTACTAATACCACACGCGCCACTCAAAAGGAACACCGACAGATAAACATTTACATGGGGTATCTTTAAAAACATGCACTCGATGGCAGTTTTATGAAGGCAGGGAAAAAAAAAGACCCGCAGTGCAGAGAGACAGATCCAGTCACCGAATTCGCTTCGCTCTTGAAGCTGAGATTGACGTTCGCTGAAGAACTCTGACCTCAGCTGCAGCTGCACTCCTCGTCGGCTTTGTAATGAACTCGATGTAGAATAATGATATCGAACGCAGAACGATATCGAATAGAATTTTGATTTCCAAAAAGTCTTAATTGGATTCAAAAACGGATATTTTATTCATTAGAGATTTAGAGATATCGAACAAAATTTTCTTTTCCATAAAAGTTTTAAATGGAACATAAGCGGATGTTTTATTCTTCGAGGATTTAGAGAAATCGAACGATATCGAACAAAATTTTCTTTTCCATAAAAGTTTTAATGGAAACATAAGCGGATGTTTTATTCTTCAAAGATTTAGAGAAATCGAACAGAATTTTGTTTTCCCGTAAAACCTTTCAATAGAAACAAAACCGGATGTTTTTTTTTTCGAGAATTTTCATAAATCGAACGTTATCGAACAGAATTTTCTTTTCCACAAAACCTTTAAATGGAAATATAAGCGGATGTTTAATTTTAGCATGATTTAGAGAAATCAAACGATATCGAACAGAATTTTGTTTTCTATAAAACTTTAAAATGAAAACAAAAGCGGATGTGTAATTCTTCGAGGATTTAGAGAATTCGAACAATATCGAACATAGTTTTGTTTATTATAAAATCTTTAAATGGATTCAAAAACGTTCTTTATTTTGTTCTTCGAGGATTTAGAGAAATTCAACGATATCGAACAAAATTTTGTTTTCCATAAAGGTTTTAGTTGGAAACATAAGCTTTTATTCTTCGAGGATTTGTAGAAATAGAACAGAATTTTGCTTTCTATAAAACCTTTAAATGAAAGCATAAGCAGATGTTTTATTCTCGAAGGATTTAGAGAAATCGAACGGTATCAAACAGAATTTTGCTTTCTATAAAAATTTTAAATTTAAACATAAGCGGATGTTTTATTCTTCAAGGATTTGCAGAATTAAAACAATATCGAACATAATTTTGCTTTCTATAGAGGCTTAAAATTATTTAAAAACGATGTTTTATCATTTTAAAAACTATTTTGTAATGCATAATGCACAGACTTATAATGCATAATCGCAGGCACTCATTGCAACTTAGCTCATGGACTGAACAAAAAAAATCTCGATAATTATTTGACGCATATTTATGTATATTGAATAATATAATTTAATAAAAAAATGGAGTATTTAATGCTTGATATTATTAAAATTTTGCTTTGATTTGCTGTGTGACTCATTAAATAAATATTTTAGTTTAGATTAGTTTTGAGTCTAAATCAAACCCAAAAGTCACGATTCAAAGGATTTTTTTTATAGATTTTTTAATTATAGACATGCCTTAAAATGCTTTTCCGCTACTATAAATTGATCCAAAAAAAGCTTGTGCATTTTAATAGATTAATTAGCATCAATTTCATTCACATTTCTCAAAAAAATTTAAAATGTGTTTCTCGATAAATATCATAAATAATAGCAAATATTGTAGAGATATTAGGCAGTAAATATCACTGTATAGGAATCTTCCATACAAGCTTATTGACAAAAAAAATTACATTTTTTTTATTAAACTAAAGCTGGATTATTTTTCAGGTTTTAATTTCTCATGAAATTCTGAAAATCTTCATTATGGTCAATATTTATATTCTTAATGTTAAATGGACGTATGAAGAAACCATCTATGGGTAAACAGATATCCCAAATTCTAATTGGAATTCATTATTGTAACAGTTTATCTATAGTGTGGTATTGACAGCAAATATCATACCATATATTTTATCTTTGGTTTGTTTATTTTGCTTCAGAAAAACTATTACTGCATGATTTAAATTTAATCTCCACACATTACAAAGATCTAGATTATGATAAAACAAACACTCTAATCAAATGACCACAATTGATAGATAATTACTTATAAAAACTGTAAATAATTAAATATCAGTTAATAATTTGTGCAGATAGTTTAAATTGTTGAGGACTATTGAATTCGTAAAATTCTGCAATTAATTAGTTAACGAGGAAATACGAAGTAAACAAGAGCAATATTTAAATTTAACACTTCAAGGAAATGAAATCAAGTCAACTTATTTATCCCAAATTGAAATTGTGCTCAAAATTGTGCAAAATCACAATACCGATGCCAATTGAATGATTCCAATTTATGATCAAAAAAATTCAGCTTTCCTAGATTATGGCTGATAATATTTATGGAATTTGTAATTCAAAGACCTCAAAAAAAAAAAAAACGTAAGTCATTAACAAAGTAATTGATTATTTGTTATTTTTTTCTGTCGTTTGTTCATCCTATTAATAGTTATCAGAATTCTGTTTTGTACAATTAAAACCCTAGAATAAATGTTTATTTTTTTCTTAACTCCTATATTTAAAAACCAAAAATTAGAACCCTTCTTTTTATCACAGTAACGCAATTTTTTCCATAATAATTTTAGGCTTTATAAAATGCTCCGTAAAAATTTTAAGTTTTAAAATGTGTTCTGTAAAAACTTTAGAATTTATAAAGGGTTTCATTAAATTTTAGAATTTTTAAAGTGTTTCGTTAAATTTTTAGGGTTTATTAAATGTTCCTTTAAAATTTTATTATTTATTAAGTGTTCCTTTAAAATTTTAGGATTTATAACTTTATCCATTAAAGTTTTAGGATTTATACAACATTAAATTAAAGTTCTATCATTTATAAAATGTGTAATTAAAATTTTAAAATTTATAAGATGTTCTTTTAAATTTTGTAAGCATTATTACGTGTTCCTTTAAAATTTTAGAATTTATAAAGTAAACCGTTAAAATTTTAGTATTCATATAGCGTTCCGTTAAAGTTCTAGAATTTATAAAGTGTGCCATTAAAATTTTAGGATTTATAAAGTAAATCGTTAAAATCTTAGGATTTATATAGCGTTCCGATAAAATTCTAGAATTTACAAGTGGACCGTTAAAATTTATAAAGTGTTTAATTAAATTTTCTGGGTTTATTAAGTGTTCCTTTAAAATGTTAAGCTTTTTATCCGTTAGAATTTTAGAATTGATAAAGTTCTTTTAATGTTTTAAAATTTATAAATTCGTTTGTGAAAATTTTAGAACGTGTTCCCTTACAGTTTCAGAATTTAGAGTGTTCTCGATAGAATACATTTTGGAAAAGCCGTCAGTGACGGATTTAGGTTCGATGGTGCCCTAGGCCCATGTTAATTTCACGCCCTTATATATAATAATAATACGAATAGTAATAACGGATTTGAATTAAATTTAGGTATTGAATTTAGGAATGAATTAAATATACCAATATATATATATATATATATATATAAACAATTAAACATACAATTTAGAATAAATTGCTTTAAGAAATAGATCAAATCTATCTAATGAATCATATAATATAGTTGCTTCTTGCTTTCATCCGTGCGAAAGTATTAATGACATACTTAACTTCTGGAACTGATTGTGTTTCAATGCTTAATAATGCAAGTGCATTCAGCCTATCTTGCTTCACCCCTGCACAGAAATACACTCCTTTCAGGGTGGAAAACGATCTTTCTCCAGAACAGTTTGTTGCAGGAATACTTAGATAAATACGTGAAGGGATATCTATATTTGAATAGATATCGCAGAGATCACGTGAATGTAAGAACAGGGCTTATATCTATATTGAAAAACGCCTCACATTATGTAAAACTATAAAATTTTTATTCGAGATTTAAAAAAAAAGGCTTTTTGAGTAACCGGGCAAAGGTATAATTAAATAGGGGAATTAATATTTTGTGTTATAATGATGAGCAAACAAACGCTACATTTAGATTTTTTTAAGAAAAATTCATAAAAAATCTAACCTTAATAGATAAATGGTATACGTAACGAAAATTTTTTTTATACTTATTTGTTAGACATTTTAAATTTTACTACTTACACGATTGATCATTTAAAAAAATAATTCTTTCCTTTAAATATTGACATCTTGAGGTTGTCAAAGCAAGAAAAGAAGCATTCAAATTCGGTCTTATAGTTAATAAAAAACAAAATCGTTCTCAATTTCAAATTTTTTCCACCGCAGAAATTTTGGCGAATTTAAAAAATTTCCGCCCTAGGCCCGGGCCTAAGCCTAAATTCGTCATTGCATTAAGTAGTAAATCGCTATAGTATCTTATAGTATGTATCTAGTAGTTTTATGTATCTTATGTTCGTCTTTATTAATCATTCTAATATGCATAGGGTAACCCATTCATTTTATAGTGTTGTTTATATCAAGTAAAATTTAAATAGTAAATTGATTTAAATAAGCAATATTTAATTTTGCATAGCATATTATAATATTATATTTGTATTACCAATGCCTTTAAAAGTTAGAAAATCCTATAATTGAAATTTCTGAAATATAATATTCAGAAAAAATATATAAATATATATGTAAAAATATATATTCCCCTAAAACTTTGCCGCCCTAGGCCCTGGCCTAAGTCTAAATCCGTCACTGAGCGCCGTTTCAGATTTATTTAAAATCAAAAACAATTGTCAATTGAACTCTGAAAACACCCCAACAGCCCCCTATAGAAAACAAGCCTTTAATGCTCTAACAAATTTGAATTAAAAGGGGATAAAAAAAAAACTTCAAAATGGTGAAAAGCGCCACAATCCACCTGCCCGCCAACATCTAACAAGAGAATAAATAAATCCCCGCCAGATGTTTTCACCCTGCTATGATTTTCGGCTAAACGCCTAATGAGTCGTTATTGCAGCGTGTAAAATTAGCGACACTTTTGCGTAATGAGCGGAGCGTGGAAGAAAGACCTGCAGACAATCAGCTGGCGTTAACTGTTAACCGGGCACTCCCCCGCCACCCAACGGCACTTTTTTTCCATGACAAAAGACGTGCGTGCTTGCGTTTTCGGCATACCATTAGCTGCGATTTGTAGAGTACACACCAGCGGTTTTGTCTACCGAATAATTGATACCACAAGGTGCTTTGGACTCATGGAGAACGAATGTATTCGCCGATTTGGCTCTGTATTTCTAATGACATTCGCCAAATAAATTTATTCGCAATACTCATTTGCAGAGGGCAAGAATGACTCTTCTGACATGGATTCAGAATTGGCAATCTATGTAAAATCTTTATTAATTTGTACATAACATAAAGACGGGATAATTTTCAAAAAGGAATCATTACATAGATTGCCTATTCCGAATCCATGTAATGATTCCGTTTTGAAAACTATCGCGTCTTTATGTACAAATTAATAAAGACTTTAGACAGATTGCCAATTCTGAATCCATGTAAAGTCTTTATTAATTTGTACATAAAGACGGGATAATTTTCAAAAAGGAATCATTAGATAGATTGCCAATTCTGAATCCAAGTAAAGTCTTTATTGATTTGTACTAAAGACGGGATAATTTTCAAAAAGGAATCATTACATGAATTCAGAATTGGCAATCTATCTAAATCCATCAATCTTTTCACTATATTGCAGAAAGTCGTTTATAAATAATTTTCATTCCTTTTTTTTTATATTAGAAGAAATTCTCACATACACACTTTCCATCTCTCTCACTCATTTATTCACGCGTTTCATTTTCCATTTTGTTGCCTCCTTGACTCAGACTGGAATCCAGAATGAAAAAAGAATGTGAAAAAGACATTTTTTTCCAGCGATCTACACGCTTCGCCACCGACGATATTTATTCCTAAATTTATATACTGCTAAATATCTTAGATCAGACAAATTTTTTTTCTCCCCTCTAAAACTAAAATTAATTTATTAAATTTAATGAATGAATTAATATTTGAAAAAACTATCAACATCCAGTGTCCTCCACTACAAGTTTAAAAAAATGTATTGGAACTTGAGTGGATGAAGAAAAAGTATTTTATGAACGATTGAAAATTTGAACAAGATATATAAATATATATATATATATATATATATATATAGGGAGAGTGTGAACTAATAGTAGGAATTGAATAAATGTTACATTTCTGATTTTTTATGAATATATTAGTTATTTATATAAAGCACACATGTCGCATCCATTTTTACCGTATAAACATTTCCTACTTTTCCCAAAAAAAAGTCATTTTCAATTTTACTACATATCCTACAATTTTCAATCAGAAATAGTCTGTCATGTTAGTACACAAGCACCGAATTAAACCTTAAAAATGTTTAATTCAATTCCCCATTTTTTGCATCAATAATTTAAAAAAAATTACAACACTAAATTTTTAAGCTTCAATTCTAGTTTCAAATCACGGAATCTTAATTTTAAAGCACTTGCACGTCGAAAGCTACGCATAGTTAGTTATAAGAGGATTCTCCAACAACTTGTCCATCCAAACCCCTCCCGTTTCTTTTGTAAATATTCTTTGAAAAATTCCTCCGCTACACAGAGCAATTTCAAAGTTCTCAAGTACTTAAGTTTGACTTCTTTTTTCGCTCTTTGACTGTCCAAATTTTTCCAATGTGAATCTCCCAATAAATGTTCTTCAATGTTATACTACTGTGTCCAAAAAACAAGACCAATTTTAATTTCAAAAGGATTGGTCCCATTTTGGGCCTCAAACGCGTCAAATCTCGATTGGTACAGAAACCACTGAATGCGCCAGCTCACACTGCATTGATTATTCGAGACTTTTTCGTCAAAAATGAAACCCATATGGTTCCACAATTACCGTAGTGATTACTGTCTGTTCCCCAAACTCAAAAGACCACTGGGGGGACACCGTTTTGAGTCGATTGAAGAGATTCAACGTGAATCGGCGCGCACTTTGAAGGCCATCCCTGCCGATGACTTTTTAGCATGCATTGAGGGTAGGGAAAAAAAGTTGGCATGTGTGCATTGTGTCCGGAGGGAAGGCGATGAAATAAATTTGGAAGAATAAATAAAGAGTTTTAAAAAAAAAAAAAAAAAAAAAAAAATTGGTCTTACTTTTTGGGCACAGTAGTATATATTATGTTTAATTTTCTTGTGTGTGTGTTTTGAACTTATAGATTTTGTTATAAATCTTTTATATAAGTCATAAAAATAATAAATCCGAAACCTTTGAAATACATACATTTTTGAATTATTATCCGGAAATCAAACCCTACAGATTCAAAACACACTACATTTTGGCTCACTCTGAAAGGAGTCCGTGGAGATTTGCATATAGTGGAAAAAAAAACGAATTAATAACAGCCTTTTAATTAAACCGAACACCGGTCATTTCCTTCCACACAGGTGCTTCCATCAAATTAATATCGCGTAACGGAAATTCCGTCGCTCCGGCTGGCCCCTGCACGGTGGCCGATATCAAAATATCGCTGACATCCCACCACAAAGACAAGCGAGCTCTTTTTGGCAGCAAAAGCCCATGTTTACGCGCACCATTACCCGAGAACCATTAATAAATAACAATAAACGGGTTCGGTTTCCACGCTGGTAGGTTCCAGGAAGAGCTTTGCCAATAATTATCCGCTTCGAACCTTCCTTTGTTTATCAGCATTGTTTTGGATGTGAAAATGGGGTCCCTTGTAATGCTCTTTTATTTTTAATGTAGCGCGTGAAGTTTGGATATGTAATGCCGTGCACCTGCGTTTGTTGGAACTTAGCAGAGCTGCGAGATTAGTTTATTGTTTTTAAATTGAAGTGTAGGTTTCGGTATTCGATAGGACAGTTTTAGTGTGATGCGAATTTAAGTTTTTATTCAATTCCTTCTATTAGTTCACACTCTCCCTATATATGTCTTGTTCACATTTTCAATCGCTCATAAAATACTTTTGATTCATCCACTCAGGTTCAATACATCATTTTTTGAACTTGTAGTGGAGGACACTGGATGCGAATACAGTTTTTTCAAAAATTCATTCATTCATTAAATTTAATTAATTCATTTTAATTCATTTTTATTTTTTTTAGATTTAAGTTGCATAAAACTAAAAAAAATGAATTGAGAATTATTTATAAAGGACTTTCTGCAATAGAGTGAAAAAAAAAGTAGGAATTGACTTTAAATTTTTTTTTTTTATATTACTTGTTTAAATAAAAGTGTAAGTTTTGGTTTTTGATAGGACAGTTTTAGTGTTATGCGAATTTCAGTTTTTATTTTAAAGAGTATCTTATTCTAATGTAAATTTTCCATTTTAAAATGTTTTATTGTAATGAGAATTTAAACTTTCATTTTAAAGTTCTGAGGCGAATTTAAGTTTGTATTTTAAAGTATATCTTATTCTGAGGCAAATTTTTCATTTTAAAATGTCTTATTCTGATGGGAATTTAAGTTATTTTAAAAGGAATCCGAATTTGAAGCGAATTGAAATTTTTTAAAGTATAGCTCATAAATAAATAATTTAAATAATTTAATTCTTAATTAATAATAATTATTTTCATTAATAATAAATTTTTTAAATAATTTTCAATAATTTTTTATTTTTAATTTTAAATTGTGTTTTATTCTGATGAGAATTTAAGTTTGCATTTTACAGTGTTTCTTACTTAAGCACATTTTTCATTTTAAAATGTCTTATTTTAATAATAATAATATGTCTTATGTTAAATATTAAAATACCTTTATTTTTCATTTAAAAATATCTGAGGAAAAATTAAGTTTGAATTTTTAAGTGTGTCTTATACTGATGAGAATTTAAATTTGCATTACGCTAAATAAAAAAATCCAACTTTCATTAAATATTTTTTTTTGTTCTAATGCAGCTGGCAAACCCTTAGGCAGTTGTCTTTGAGGCTTTAAGGCAAGCGCTGCACCGACGTTACGCACTCAGCACTACTCAGGAGGTGCGCGTAGCTTGAAGATAAGCTACGGACGCGCGAAGTAACAATACTTCCGAAACGCCCTATGCTCCTGTTAGACCGGGACCTGCGGTTTAAAGAGGATTACAAACCGCTTCAAACACCCATGTCACAGCTAGGACTCGAACTCGAAACCTGTGGTACCGAGCACCAGAGCGCTAGTTACTCGGCCATTCAGGCCCTACTTTTAAATATAGTTTTGAATGTTCATATCTTGAATAGCATCGAATTTTATTCAAAAATAAGTGATGGAAATAAACATGCAATACAGTTTTACTTAAATTTTTTTTTATTAATCCGTAATTATTGTTTTCTTTCAGCATGTAAGTGATTTTTCTGTACTTTATTATGAATAATAATTAATTACATTGTATCTGGATGGGGTTACTTTGAAGGCGATGAAATAAATTTGGAAGAATAAACAAAGAGTTTCTGAGAAAAAAAAATTGTTTTTACTTTTTGGTCACAGTAGTACCGGTGCTTATTATTCATCCTTCTTAAATTATCGCAAATTCACCCATTTACTGACAAACCAAAAGAAATTCAATATCTTAAATAATAATTTTTTTTTTCAGGAACTCCGAAACTTCATCTCTGATTTAAACTGGAAAACTTTCTCGCCCAGAAAAAAAGCCAATGACACGCGTCTTCAACGGTTTCTCCTTGGAGACCTGCTGCTCCTTCAGGTAATTGCATTAGGACATCTTCAACACCTTCCCTAATCTTCTCGATCGAACCACAAAAGGTCTCCCCTTACGGAACATCTTCCACCCTGACATCTGCCCTTTTTCCCAATCCAGCCAATTTCTCCAGCATCCTTTGGATTCATCTTTTCTATGGTTGGAGATCTGTATCGGAAGAGTTGCTTATTCAATCAGCGCGATTGTCAAGTGGCTGCAATCTTGTCGGTGATCAGGGCAATTGGAAGGAAGACTTCTTTTCTCTGAAGAAGACTTTTGAAGAAGAAGAGCCGTTTGATTGGGGGTAGGAAGGCAGATGGGTTTTTAATTTTCTCTTGGGGGCCCTCCAAAGAAAGGTGAATCCTAACCGTTGGTGAAGGTGATATGAGGAATAAAAGATTAAGTACAACGGACTTACTTGAATACGAGGTACACTTAAAACATATATATACATAGGTTGGTTAATTATAAAAGTAATCAAAAGAATACAGTCTTCAAATATTCCATATACGATACATAATGCGCATACTACATATATGGTATGTAAGTACATATACGGTACATAAATCCATATACGGCACATAAATCCATATACTACATAGATGGTATATAAATCCATATATTCCATATACGGTATATAAATCCAAATATTCCATATACGGCACATAAATCCATATATTCCATATACGGCACATAAATCCATATATTCCATATACGGCACATAAATCCATATATTCCATACACGGCACATAAATCCATATATTCCATACACGGCCCATAAATCCATATATTCCATACACGGCCCATAAATCCATATATTCCATACACGGCACATAAATCCATATATTCCATATATGGCACATAAATCCATATATTCCATACACGGCCCATAAATCCATATATTCCATATTCCATATATTCCATATATGGCACATAAATCCATATATTCCATATCCATATACAATACATAAATCCATATACAATACATAAATCCATATACCGTATATAATACATGTATTCAATATACGATACATAAATCTATATACCGTATATAATACATATATTCCATATACGGTGCATAAATTCATATACGGTGCATAAATTCATATACGGTACATATGTACCTTATATGGAAAATAAGTATCTAAGTGGAAATCTCGATTTCGTGCTCTATTATTTTACTATTTATTGGGAAAAGTAAAAAAAGACTGACAATTGAAATGGGTGACGCTAAAATGACGATAGAATTGGCGATCTTTGAAATTTTCCCGTCGTAATATTATATTTTGATGAAAATCTTTTTATGAGCCGTGTCGTAAATTAAAGCTTATAGCTTCCTAAAGATATATTAATCCTTATAGCTTCCTTCTGCTGCATGTGCTTGTGTATATAGACTGAATTATAACGCCAATTTTTGTAATAAACCTGTAATATTTACCGTATTACAGATTTATTACGAACTTGAAAGGTTTCTAATTCATATTATCTTTTAAATGTATGTTATTTTTCATAATTATATTTATTTAATATTTAAAATTCGGAATTATATTTGAATCTGATTTGACGGATTCTGGAACAAATGTGTGTGTTGAAAATGTTTGTTAATTTTGGTAAATTAAAACAATTATGTATTGATTAATTCTTTTCATGGTTATTCATTAAATTACACTCATGTCCATAAATTAAGGATAATGAAGTTCAGGCAAAGAAAGAGACAGAAGCAAAACAAATCTTGGGGAATATTACATCACTCATCAAGCAATGCCTTCCGAAGTTCCGGTTGACAGGTGGGAGGGGGTTGACGGGCTGCAATTCGTCGGCCAAGCATATCCCACACATGCTCTATTGGATTCAAGTCCGGTGAGTATGCTGGCCAATCCATACGGGTGATATCCTCCAATTAAAGGCATTCGTCTATAATGTTTGCACGGTGAGAACGGGCGTTGTCATCCATAAACAGAAATTCAGCACCCATGGCGCCCCGAAACAAACGTACATGTTGTTCCAGAATGACATCCCGATAGATGTGGCCTGTCACCGTTACACTCTGAACATGCAGGTCAGTTCTGGAACCAAGAATAATTCCTCCCCAAACGAGCCATCCTGCACCACTGTAATGGTGTCGTTCAATGGTGTTCTCTTGGTGGTAACGGGTACTTGGCGTTCTCCATATGAAAGTCCGGCGAGAATCAGACTGCAAACTAAACCTGGACTCGTTCGAAAACATCACACCAGACCACTGTTGCGGTGTCCACAATGCAGGCTCTCTACTCCAGGTTAATTGCAGGCGACAGTGAGTTGCGGTAAGTGGAACACATCTGACAGGCCTACGAGCATTTAGACCAATGTGCCCTAAGCGTCTGTACACGGTCTGCCTTGAAACTGCCGTACCGGTAGCTGAAAAGAGCTGACGAGACAGGTCTGATGCTGTGCTCCGTTTGTTTCTTTTGGCAGTAACCGCTAAATACCGGTCCTCATTCGGCGTTGTAACTCGGGGGCGACCTGTGCTGTAACATCTACTCACATTACCATCATCTTGGAATCGTTGCCAAAGCCTGGAGATGACACTCTGGGCGATTCCAAATTCCTCGGATATTTCCAGCTGGGTACGTCCACATTCCAGTCGTCCGATAATTCTATCACGTAAAAAATCATCCAAATGCTTCCTTTGTGCCATAACTATGAGGTTATTGCACTGAAAGGCTTTTAAAGCGCTTGTGAACAATTTTACTTCTTTGCCAACATTCCTTATACACCCCTCTCTTACACTCTCGTCATTGTGACGTACTATCCGCGCCATCTGGTGGTTTCCTGTAATTTGCATATTCTTCTTCAAGATGTGTGTGATAATTCTACAGGTGAAATTTTTATTTTAGAGTTCAATTTCTGTGTGATTCTGAATTATCCTTAATTTATGGGCATGAGTGTATAATCTATAGTAATAATTTTGAATCATTGAAAATTATTAGTAAAAATAAGCTGCTTCATAACTGCGTTAAAACACATACACACAACATTATTATAATATATATATATGGGCAACGGGCGTACCGGTTACGGAGTTCCAAGGTGGTTTTAAGAACCACAAAACCTCCGCATCTTAAAATAGTTAACACATTTGCATATACTGAATTTGCTTCAATTAATGAATAATTAATTAATGAATATATATATATATATATATATATATATATATATATATACCTAAACATATTTCTTCCATAACATGAAAAATATCTATGTATATAACAGATTGCATATCAATTCTAGTATCTATAAAATTACAACACATCACTGTGTAACAAAAATATTTCTGAAAAACTGAAAATCAACTGAATTTGTGTCGAAAAATCCCGTTGGCAATTTTTAGAAAATGCCAACGTGAACATATTAATGAACAATTATAGTTGTAAATTATATAAATAAAGGTTCCAGTATTTATGAAGCTGAAAAAAAGGGGGCAGTGTCTGGACTACGCGTTTTTGCGTATCGCATGTTAGAAAATTCGGAAAAGTACCACCAGGTGGTCCGCCTAACGAGGCAAGATGCTGAACATCACAAATGCCACCGAGTCTCATCGTTTTTTGAAACAGTGTCTAAAACAATGCCGCCAGCGGATGGAACCTCAGGCCTGATGCTCACAAGTGGCGCACGTTGCCAATGAGCCCCGAGTCGGGCTACATACACACACACAGACACAATCATAATATCAGACACATACACATACTGCCATAATATGTCATAATAAACCATACTGGTTCAAATGTGTTCCAAACCTGGTTACTGGTACCAAATGTGTTCTTGAGTCTACTAATTTCAAAGAATATTAATTACTCCTTAATAAAAATTGTGATATCTCTTTTCATAAATTAGTCACACACGCACATACAGTCATAATATCTGCCACATACACATACTGCCATAATATCTGTCATAATAAACCATACTGGCTCCCAAATGTGTTCTTGAGTCTACTAATTTCGAAGAAATATTAACTGTTCCTTAATAAAAATTGTGATATCTCTTTTCATAAATTTAAATAATAATAACACCTCTGGCACAGCCCTCTTTACACGGACTAAACTTCCTCAGTAATTGTCATGGATTCTCCCGTGAAACTGAATGTCACACCTTTCTTTTTATTTACGTTATTAATGTTTGATGGTTTGATGATTGTCCGTATGCAACTTAAAATTCATTAAATAATTGTTGTATTACATGGGTCTGTCATAATAAACCCTATTTCCCCCTTATCCAAAATTAAATTTCTGCAAGAGAGTTTAATGTTTTCTTAACAAAACTACATTAAATATTTTAAGAAAACATAATTTCTTCTAAATAAATAATTAAAAAGTAACAAAAAAAAGAGTTAATTCACAATAATCCACCACCATGCTTTATTTATCGTTCCTACTTGCCTTGGGATAAGTTCCTCGTTTTTTTTTTCTTCCATAAAACTAGACGTCCATCATAATAAAATACTGAATTTTCTTTTATCTACCAATAAGATTTGATTCCAATACGTTTCCAGCCTATTTATCAATGATTTTGCGAAGGAAAGCCAAAGCAGGAAAACATTTTATGTTCAAAAAAAAAAAAAAAAAATTATCGGTCAGAACACCCATGTATTTCTACTGATATGAACAGTTTCACATGATATCGGAGAAGACATTTCAATAATTCTGTAGAAATTTTCACGTCATTCAAGCGTGGTTTTATCGAAAATTTTCTAACAATAAAGCTCGCGTTGACTTAACGTTGCCGGAGGAATCTTTTCTTGTGTTGTTTTCGATCCAATTTTTGTCTTTCAAGCATCTTATCACACACTTCTCCATGAAATTTGATAAATGTTCTAATTTAGAGATACTACTGTGTCCAAAAAGTAAGACAAATTTTCGATTTAAAATTCCCGCGGCTTATGGTACCTTTTTGAGTCATCACTTCCTACTGTATCCAAAAAAATTTTCAATTTTTCAGTTGGAATTTCAATTTTTTTTTCTTTTTTAGGTTGCTGCCTTGATATCTGTGGGAAATTTCACGTCAAAATATTCATTAGTGTTTGAGTTACGCTTGGCTTTGTGAGATGCTAAAACTGATTCTGGCGGTTTTTCAAATGTATGAATTCATTGAGCAAAGAACTTGTGTTCAGTTTTGTTTGCGGAAGCTTATAGACTGTTGCAGAAGGCATTCGGTGAGCATTCCTATATCGGAAAGAAATATTTAGAAGTGGTATAAACATTTCAAAGAAGGCAGAGAACGCATAGAAGACGAAGAGCCCTCTGGTCAACCTCCATCTCAATCGACGAAGCTCCCGTCCAAAAAATTAAAGATTGGATGCTTGCAAACCGTCAGTTTACAATTATAGACCTTGCTGATGATGTTGGAATTTCAAAAGGATCGGTTCATTCCATTTTGCGCCTAAAAAGCGTCAAATCTCGATTGCCAGAAACACTGAATGCGCCAGCTCACACTGCATTGATTCTTCGTGACTTTTTCGCCAAAAATGAAACCCATATCGTTCCACAACCACCGTATTCACACCGTGCAACTTCTGGCTATCCCCTAAACTCAAAAGACCACCCCGGGGACACCGTTTTCAGTCGATTGAAGAGATAGAACGTGAATCGGCGCGCGCTTTAAAGGCCATTCCTGCCGATTTTTTAGCATGCATTGGGGATTGGAAAAAACGTTGGCATAAGTGCATTGTGTATGGAGGGGATATGACTTTGAAGGAGATGAAATAAATTTGGAAGAATACATAAAAAGTTAATAAAAAATAATAATTGGTCTTACTTTTCGGGTACAGTAGTAAGTATATAATATATAAGTAATCGAGCAAAGATTAATGCCAAACGATTTGTCACCAAACTGCAAAATAAAAAAAAAACGCAGTCGATAATTATATTTATGAAATTTATCCTAAAACATTTTAGTGTAAGATCACTTTGACTTTTTTTTCCCATTTTTATAAAATGAAAATGAATCTATATTTTCTGAATGTTGTTCGATTTCTTTCAGAATCGCATGAAAATGGCATAAAATATTCTCATTCGAATTCGATTCGTATTTTTATTCGAATTCAATACCAAATCAAAGCGCGTTATTATTTTTATTATTTTAAATCCCGGACCAGTAGCCAAAATTCATAAATAATTATTCAGAATAATTTTTCCTTTACAATTTGTTAAAAGATCTTTCGTCGATATTTTTTCCTAAGAAAATTCTCCGAAAATAAGAATATTTCATGTTATTTAGGTCGGGCAACGGGCGTACCGATTACAGAGTTCGTATGTCTTTTTAAGAACCACTATATCTCCACATCTTAAAGTTAGTTAAAAAGTCTACACAAAATGAAGTTGCTTAAATTTAAATGAGTAAGAATATTATAAATAAGATAGAAAAGAATTTTAGAAAAACATCTTCTGCTTGAGAACAATTAATAATCGAAAAGGCAAAAGCTATCGGTACAATTAGAGGTTTACGCAGCTACTAGTAGTAAATAAAATATATATAATTTTAATTAAATACCAAAATAATTATAATAGGATCTTCCTTATGCAGATGTTAATAACACTTTTTTAATTTGATATACAATTTACTGACGTTAATACTTTTGTATCTATACCTGATCGTCAATAAAATAACACTCCAACCCTTCCTTGGTTAATATTGCTGTATTTATTAAATTCCAAACACTATTCCCCTCTTTTTCATTTCCTTCTATTAGCTCACACGCTCTCCCTATATATATCTTGTTCAAATTTTCAATCGTTCATAAAATTCTTTTGATTCCTCCACTCAACTTCAAATACATTTTTTTTAAACTTGTAGTGGATGACACTGGATGTGAATACAGTTTTTTTTCAAATATTCCTTCAGTCATTAAATTCAATTAATTAATTTTAGTGTTATATGGGAGAAAAAAATTCTGTTATGCAAGATATTTAGCAGGATATAAATTTAGGAATTAATACATCACTGGCGAAGCGTGTGGAAAAAGATGTCTTTTCCAGATTCTTTTTTCATTCTGGGTTCTAGTCTGAGTCAAGGAGGGAACAACATGGAAAATGAAACATGTGAAGTGTGTGTGAGTGAGAGAGATGGAAAGTGTGTATGGGGGAGAGAGAGAATTTCTTTTAACTTAAAAAAATGTATGAAAATTATTTATACAGGACTTTCTGCAAAAGTAGGAATTGACTAAAAAAATGGTTTTTTTATATTACTTGTTATGCCTATTCTCACCAGTACGTGTTGACGGACTTGAGACACAGAGTGCGCATGTGCGGGGCATGAGAATTTTGTAATTCCGGTCTTTATGCTCTTGAAACGGGTAATCCAAGTTGAAATCTTGGTTCCGAGGGCAATCATTCTCGTTTGAAATGGGCTTTTTATGACAACTCCAACGGCCTTTTCCAATTATCTTTCTTTCTATGGCAACTCATTTAGAACAGCAAAAATTAAACTCAGTCTTTCGCTTAACTGTTAACATTTTTCATGAGTTAATAGGATGAGCAGTAGTGGTTAACTTATTTTTCCATTCGTTTCTAAGGATTATACATTCTGAATTCAATTTAAAGAAATATGTAATAAAATTCCTTATTTATGTTTTGCAAAAATTCTTATCCAAAATATTAATTATGAAATAGTGTATACTACAGTGTCCAAAAAGTAAGACCCATTTTCAATTTAAAATTCCCGGGGCTTGTGGAATTTCAATTTTCTCTTTTTTTCCTTTTTTAGGTTGCTGGCACTGTCCTTGACATCTGTGTGAAATGTGACGTCAAAATATTCATCAGCGTTTGGGTTACACTTGGCTTTGTGAGACGCTGAAACTGATTTTTGAAATGTTTGAATTCATTGAGCAAAGAACTTGCATTCAATTTTGTTTGCGGAAACGCATAGAATGTTGCAGGAGGCATTCGGTGAGCATTCCTATATTGGAAAGAAATGTTTAGAAGGGATATAAACAGTTCAAAGTAGGTAGAGAACGCATTGAAGACGAAGAGCCCTCTGATCGACCCTCCACCTTAGCCGACGAAGCTCACGTCCATAAAATTAAAGAATGGAAGAAAAAAAATTGGAATAAGTACATTGTGTCCTTTGGCGATGAAATAGATTTGGAAGAAGAAATAAAGAGTTTATGAATAAAAAAAAATGATGGGTCTTACTTTTTGGGCGCAGTAGTAAGATCAAGTATGTCTAAACTAAGGAAAAATAATTTAATTCAAAACAGAATTTGAAAAACTAAAAAATAGTAAAATACATGCTATTCTATTGGTGAATAAAATAAAATGAAAAATAGAATCCAATCCTAAATACATCATTCATTTATACTCATCATTTCATTCATTTTTAAAATACGCATCATTCATTTTATTAAGAGCAAGATTGTGTTTAAGAACTCGGGAAAATGTTTTTTTTTCTAGGAATGTTTAGAATTTTATCTTTTTAAATTCTAAAACTTAAATCAAACATAAAATAAAATGCAGTGTTAAAATATGTTTCTTGTAACCTATCGATATAATTTACAATTTTTAGAAAAATCGATTCTCTAAATTGATGTATGTTTATATGCCGTAAGTAATATTCCCTATCAGAATCTATGGAAAATTATTTTCTATTGTTATTTGTTATTATATAAAATTCCAGGCTTAAAAATAAAATAAAAAATCAATGTAAAACTAAATTTCATCTCTTTTTATTGCTGGCTTTTATTTAATATAATTGTAATTATCCGTATAAAATTGAAAATATTTTTATATGAATCATTAAGGCCTGAATGACAGAGTGACTAGCGGTCTGGCGCTCGCTGCCCCAGGTTTACCGGTGGTAAACCTGGGGCACATTATGTATTACATGGACATGTGTAGTGGTTCGGAATCTACGTTAAACCGTAGGTCACAGTCTAATATGACAGTTGGGCGTAGGGCTGACAACCTATCCCGTAAAAAAGAATCATCTACGTCTAGACATCGGCCATCAGGCAGAGGCTCACCCTGGGGCTGTTGAGCCTATGATGATGATGATGAATCATTAATATAATAAGTAAAATTACAAAAGAAAATACACAGAATCTGCAATACACAGAATGACAGAATTGCAACAA
The DNA here is from genome assembly GCA_021605075.1 of Caerostris darwini. Taxonomy (NCBI): domain Eukaryota; kingdom Metazoa; phylum Arthropoda; class Arachnida; order Araneae; family Araneidae; genus Caerostris; species Caerostris darwini. Next base: position 522,503 of record BPLQ01004772.1, read on the forward strand.
TTGCTTGTGTCTGGATTTCTAATGCTGTGATGATACCAAATCAGAATCACAGATGAATATTAAAGTGCAAATTCCGAGTATGCACTTAACGTTTTTTCATTTATCCACAAATATATTTCTATCGAACAAAATCGTAACTCAAATATTAAATCATTTATAGAAAATCATTCCAATCTTATATTTGGGACAGCCAAAAAAAATCTAATTTATACCTAATTATGCATAAGAAATGTAAAATATGTTTAGATTAATAATTAATATTTTAAGTAAAATTACAAAAGAATATATATAGAGGAACAACGCAATCATTGCATTAATACACAGACTGGCATAATTACAACCACTGTTGCTAATGCACTTTAAATAAAGAAACAGTTAATATGCCATAAGCAAGAGCTGCACCGTTGTTGCTAATTAAGCACTACCCAGGGGGCTCATGTAGCTTGAAGACAGGCTACGGACGCGAGTCACACTACCCCCTAAACGCTCTAAGAGCCTATCAGACCGGGCCCTAGGGTTTAAAGTGGATTTCGAACCACTACAAACATCTACGCACCGCCGGGACTCGCACCCGAAACCTGTGGTACAGAGCGCCGGAGCGCTAGCCATCAGGCCCCAGCACTACCCAGGAGGTTCGTGTAGCTTGAAGATAAGCTACGGGCGTTGAGTAACAATACCTCCTCTACTCTCTAAGACCTTGTTAGACCGGGACCTAATGTTTAAAGTTGATTCCGAACCACTACGAACATCCATTGCACTGCAAGGACTCGAACCCGAAACCTGTGGTACCGAGCGCCAGAGTTCTAGCTAATCTGCCATCAGACCCCTTAATAATTAATTAATAATTCATATAACAAGTAAAATTACAATATATACACACACACACATTTTTAATGCTGGATTTGGTTCGGTTTGTCGCTTTACGGTCATCTTGTGTACACTTTAAGATAAACAGACCGGGACCTACAATTTAAATTTTTAATGCTAAAAATCACTGATTAAAGTGCAAATTTCTAGTCATTTATCCAGGCATATATTTCTATTGACCAAAATTCTAGTTAAAATATTAAATCATTTATAGAAAATCATTGCAACCCTATATTATTAGCAGCGGCAAAAACAGATATAAAACGATCCAGCCTGCAAAATCTTGTTTTCCAGAGAGGCACATCCAACAAGTGCCTGCGTCCCTCAATATCTCCAGATGTGCGTCTTAGCATATTTGGGCACCATGCTTTTGTTGGGAGGCAACAGACGCAATGCAGAGGCAGCTGTTTTTAAGACGGCGTGTTTTTTCGAAGGCCCAATGCCACACATTCTGCCTCTCCTCGTAGGTGACTGGGTTACCTTCAGAAATGCAGCTTCCTTGGCAAAATGTAAACACCACTAGGTGCTGCCTACCATTTCCGTAAACAAGGCTCAGTTATACTAACCCCCTTTAGTACCGGAAGTGTGCCATGTTTACTGTTGACGTACAATACAAAACAACTCTAGGTAGGTCAAACCATAAGACCAGGGTAAAAAGAAACAAGTAATATTAAAAAAAAAAAATGTTAAAGTCAATTCCTACTTGGGTCAACAAAGAAAAACTTTATTTTAGTTATTTTTTATTAAATAATTACAATTAATATAAATATGTATATACATATGACAGAATCACACTATTAAGAGGCAAAATAGAATAGCGAATTTCCTTGCAATTTTCCTTATAGGGTGTTGGGCTGTTATTTTTGTTTGTTACTACTCATTCGCTTCCTATTTTTTTTTTTTTTTTTTTCTAATTTATGAAGCTAATGGTGTTATATAATTTCTCACTCTATCCATCTCTTGTAATGCTTCATTATTGCAAGGAACCTTTCCAGCGAGTTTCGAGCAGTCCAGTTCGTCAATGAATAGTCCATCTAATGATTTCACACGACTGAAGGCGACATAAATTTCTTCAATTTTATTTTTTGAGAAAAATCCTTCATTCTAACCACTATGCCACAACTGCTAACTCACTATCGAAAATTATTTGGTTACAACGTCTACTTAAAGCAAAACTTTTCAAAAATTTACGAAATAATTACTGATTTTCTCAAGAATTGAACTCGCATTTTTCACCTTCACGTGAAAAATACTGAAATCCCCGCATTTAACCGATGGAGCTACTACCTGTTGAGTTCAATTTTCATTACAAACTGCTAAAATTCTATTTAAAGTATTAAAAATTATTAATTTAATTTATTTAATTAATTTGAAAAAACTGTATTCGCATCCAGTGTCATCCACTACAAGTTCAAAAAAATGTATTCGAACTTGAGTGGATGAATAAAAAGTATTTTATGAACGATTGAAAATGTGAACAAGATATATATAGGGAGAGTGTGAGCTAATAGAAGGAATTGGAAAAAAAAGTTCAAACATAATCTAATTCCTTTTATATAAATCTTGTGGAATCCTATATTTTTGACGTCTTCAGAAATTAAATTATTTCATTTTAAACTACAACTTCTTAATTATTTAAATATTAAAATAGAATTGAGTCCTCAAATGTATTAAAATTCATTGAATATTTGATGGAACCAAAATCAAAACTAAAAAATATCGAATATATTTTATAACAACTAAATAGCGTCTGCAATTCAATAAGCGGCCTGGGGGCTGAGTGGCTAGCGCTCTGGCCTTTGGTATCACAGGCTTCAGGTTCGAATCCTGGAAATGTCATGGATGTTTGCGAATGGTTCGAAATCCACTTTAAACTGTAGATCCCGGTCTGTTTAGCCCTCTTGCACATAAGTTGACAGTAGAGTGACAAATCAAATAAATAATTTCAAGCAGGACTTTAAAAATAAGACTATTACTTAATTAATTCATTTCAAAGTATTTTTAATTAACTTTAACCTATTTTTTCATAAATAAATAAAATATAAAATAGAGGAATATAAATAAATAATAAAAAATAAATATATAAAATTAATATAATAGATATATATAGAGGAATATACAAAAATGAGAAAAAAATTTCATAGCTGAATAGCATCAACTATATTCTCCCGTATTCATTTCAGTTGATCCAAAACCAACAACTCATTTCCAATTTAAAACTGTTTTACCAAATATAACCTGTATTGAAATAGAGCTGTTTCAGGAAATATATTGAAATTATAAAAATATATTGTTTACGAATACAAAATAAATTTTGTGAGGAAAATATGAATTGTGAAGCTATGAGGGCCTTTTTTATAATCTGATGGAACGATATCATAAAACAAAATGTCTATAAAACATCCTTTAAACCAGGGATGGGCCAACTGTGGCCCGCCGGAAAGTTCTATCCAGCCCGCGGATAGAATTTTAATTTGCCGGTGCGAAGCAAATGAAATGAAAAGAAATATATGTTTATATATTACATATCCATCACCTTTTTTACTTTGATTAAATATTTTTTTTCCTTCCTTTTTTTCAAAGGATTGATGATCTTTTTACTTTCTCTATTTTGTTCTACAAAAGATAAATTGACGGAAATAGCAAGCACAGACAGCTTTCAATCGGTAAAGTGCTAAAAGCGGAAGTTCTTCGTTAGTTATAGTCGTAGATGGGTGCCAACGAGCGTTAACTCTTTCTCGGGGAGCAGCCATATGGGAATCCAATATAGGTGAATTAGACCTCACATGTGGCAGACTGTGCATTTAAAGCTGCAGCCAGGGGCTTTTTCTTTTGGCGCGAGTTCTAATATTATTGAATTATTATGAAGATGGCTTGAAAAAACTGCATTTTGAGTTCGAACGCAGATTCGATATTTTTACCATGCCTTTCAACGTAAATTGTGAAGCAGTGAGGTCAGATTTGCAGGTTGAATTCATTGAGTTGCAATCTAAGAATCATCTCAAGCAGTTGTATCCAAATATGCCAAAGTTAGAGTTTTACAAATCGGTATCGAAAGTAAGTTTCCCAAATTTAATACCTCACGCCCAGAAAATCAGTGCCGTGTTTGCTTCATCTTGTATATGCGAGCAAGTGTTTTCAACTATGAACCTTAGAAAGAATTATTTCAGAAGTAGGACGACAGATGAGCATTTCGCCTCGTTCCTTAGAATCAATCCATCTCACTTCGAACCTCAATCTAAGGAACTTTTAAAAATGTAATCGCAATTTCATTCGTCTCATTAACGTATTTAAATTGTAATACTTGTATATTGTTTTTAAAATTTCAGAAAAATGTATCTCGGCCCGCCAAACTTTACCTGCTTTAAACTATTGGGTGTTAAACGCGGCACTGGTCACTTTAAAATAGAATTCTTTCAATTCTATTTAATGAAATGAGACCTTTTTCCCATCTGAAAAACGGATTCCATGCGTCATGCTGTCCAGATCAGCAGCTGAATATCCGTTGAATCAAAACCTTCCAGATGGAAACACCCTTCCAAGGACTAACTGACCACCAAGGTCGCATGTGGGTCAGCCGGCATCAGCCCAAGGACCGCGCACCCTTTTGCAGCTGATGCACCCAGACAGCTGGCGAGGAGCAACGGGTGTTTGGGGCGGGTGGCACCCTCTCGGTCGGACATCTTTCTTCGATGTACCCAAAAATAGCACTGACACGCATCTTTTCAGCAATATGTTAATGTGTCAGTGGGAATATGAGACACAGAAGATTCGCGGATGAGAGTTTGTGACAGATGTACGCTGAATAGCGGTTTCTGTAGATATTCACTCAATGGATGAAAACATATTCAGGGAATGTCTAACAATTGAAAACAAGCCGTAGTTTCGTTAGTCGCAGTCGTATTTCGTAGTTTTAAAATGTAGTCCATTGTTATTTGATAGCAGCATTTAATGAGTTTTATTAACTCATCATATATACTGCTGTGTCCAAAAAGAAAGACCAATATTCAATTTAAAATTCCCGGGGCTTATGGAATTTCAATTTTTGTTTTCTTTTTTAGGTTGCTGGCATCATCATGTCCTTGACTCTGTAGGAAATTTGACGTCAAAATAGTCATCAGTGTTTGAGATACGCTTGGCTTTGTGAAATGCTAAATCTTTGTGAAATGTCTCTTCAGTCGACTCAAAATGGTGTCCCCTGAGTGGTCTTCTGAGTTTAGGGAATAGCCAGTAGTCGCACGGTGTGAATACGGTGGTTGTGGAACGATATGGGTTTCATTTTTAGCGAAAAAGTCACGAAGTATAAATGCAGTGAGAGCTGGCGCATTCAGTGTTTTCCGTACCAATCAAGATTTGACGCGTTTGAGGCCCAAAACATCTTTTAAAATGGAATTTTGAAATTTCAACATCATTAGGAATGTCTCTAATTGTAAAGCGAAGGTTTGCAAGCACCAAATTTTTGGACGCGAGCTTCGTCGATTGAGGTTGGTGGGCGACCGGAGGGTTTCTCAAACATTTCCCCAAACAAAATTGAATGCAAGTTCTTTGCTCAATTCATTCAGATATTTCAAAAATCACCGGAAACAGTTTTAGCGTCTCACAGAGGCAAGTGTAACTCAAAACACTAATGAATATTTTGACTTGAAATTTCCCACAGATATCAAAGACAGTGCCAGAAACCCAAAGAAGAAAAAAAAAATTGAAATACCATATTCCCGGGAAATTTAAATTGAAAATGGATCTTACTTTTAGGATACAGTAGTGTTCATTATAATTGAACTGTTTTTGATAACAACGTTTAATGAGTTTTATGAACTGGTCCTATATACTAAGCTTTTTCAAGAGAACAATATTCAAGCTCAATTATTTTATTTTGTTACTAAGCATATTAAAATTGTTGTTTTAGTCGATTAATGTAGCATTTCATGGACCTGAAATAAAAATTCGGACAAGAATAGTATTTGTCGCTTCAAATTATGCAATTTTAGTTATAGGTATGTTTGAAATATAATTATGTATGTCCTTCGTGTACATTTTATATATTTTTTATTTACATTACTTTTTAAAATTGAACTATATTTAAAATACATGATTTTTTTTCAGTTAGTGTCTTTTTTCCATTCAATTTTTTTCCCCTTGCTGCGAAATATATTTGATAGATAAACATATCTAATTCAGCATCTTTTGTTATTTTTTCAGAATAAAAACAAACCAATTTCAAATAGTTTTTCAATTTATAACTTTTATGTTCACATCATACTCTGACGCTCAATGGCACAAGTTTCGGTTTCGAGTCCTGGCGGTATCATGGATGTTTGTAATGGCTCGAAATCCACTTTCAAAAGTAGGTACTTATCTAATATGACTACTACTGCCAGCACTACTACATACCACATCACTGCGCCTAGAGCTGAGTTGTACCTTTACAATTTGGGAATGATGTGGGGGAGAAGTGTGATTGGGCTCTGTGACGCTCTACTGTCATGTGAGACCGGGACCTACAGCTTAAAGTGGATTCCGAACCACTATGAACATCCATGGCACCGCCGGGATTCGAAGCCGATACCTGTGGTACCGAGTGCCAGAGCGCTAGCCACTTGGCCATCAGACTCCCTCTAATATGACTGTAGAGCGTTAGGTGTAGGGTTGACAACTCTACCCCTGTAAAAAAAAAAACCATCTCCTGTCTCGAAATCTACCAGTAGGTAGACGGCTTTGATCCACCATGGCCATTGAGTTAACGAGTGTCATTAAGTTAATTATGTTCACATCTTCAAATACTTTAATTTTTCCATTGAAAATCTGCAACAATAAAGGTGAACTTTGCAATTTGTATGCTCCTCATACAGTTCGAAATACATTACAGAACAGAACGATATAACGAGTTTCTTATGTAGATTATCTTTATTTTAAACAAGTAAAGATAATTTACATAAGAAACTCGCTAAACTTCGCACAATATATATAAATTATGCATTACACTCATGCATGCACTTGTTAATAATGTATAAATTACAGAATGCATAGCATAATAAGTATATTGGGGTGGTTAAATATTACGTTACATAAAAATGTATTAATATCAAGTGATATTCTGTAGTACGTGAAAAATTGTCGATGACCCTGATAGTTTAACCTTTCAAAACGAATTAGAACACATCGAATAAGGGTGAATGGAACCTAATTTCTATTTTCAATATTATTCAAAACAGTGTTTGTGGTACATTAACAAGTTTGCATTGCATGAAGTATTTAATAAGGACATTACCATTTTGAACTTTGGCAAAAAGAAAAAAATGATCCTAATCTTTGTATCTGCAATTGCATATCGAGTCCGTGGGACAACAACATAAATAAGGTTTTAACGAATCGACCTTTGGGGTGAACGAGTTGTGGTGTTTGTAAGTTCATCAATAAATCGAAGAGCATTCGTTCCCGTTTTACGTCAAACAACGAAAATAAATAAAATAACCACTCCAAGTTCAAGAAGGAAAAACTTGAGCACATGTCATTCCCATCACGTAGAGGTAAAAACACGCGGGGTTTTTTTCCTCGCTGCTCTCACCCCTGTGACATCGAACATTCTCACACTCAAGGGCGAAGAAGGTCCAGATGTCAAACCACCCTGGGGGCTGAAGCTCACTGACCACCACACAGCCTAGGATGTGGGTCAGCAGTAGAACGAGGTAACGAATCATCACCGACCTGCCTAAGAGTAGGCTAGCGATCAGACATAAGCATCGGAGTAGAGAGACAAACCAAATGACCAGAGAGCGACGAAAATAATTATTGAAAAACTATCTTTAAATAAAACATACTAAGATAATATACATTAACCAAAATATAGCTCAGTGGTAACGGAACATAACTAACATTTAGGAGGATGCAAGTTCGAATCGTAGGACGGTCATGTGCAAGCAGGGCCGGTTTTAGATGAAAAGAGGCCCTAGTCTCTTCCACTTATGAGGCCCTTTCACCTCCCATTTTTAAGTTTGTAAATTACATGAGAGATGATAAAATACATCATTACTGTGATATAAATTTAAAAAAAGTCGAGGACACTTATTTGGACATTTATTCTCAATATATTTTTATGTATGTTTATTAGTCCTATGTGTAGAATTTCGCCCTATTTTCGATTCAGTGTTACATTGTTTACTGTTTTTAGAATAGTGTAATTCTAATTTTGCTAACTATTGGAATGTAGGCCCCTCTTGATATTGAGGCCCTAGGCTGAAGCCTAGTTAGCCTATAGGAAAATCCGGCCCTGTGTGCAAGTGACTCGTGATAAATAGCATAGGTTATTACGTATACAGATCACAATAGGAAAACACTTTTAAATGTACTTTATAAAAAAATAAACCAATAATCATATAAATTAAAAAGAAAAATTTAATTCGTAAATGTACCCCATGGGTACTCCGAAAGAGGTACTTCCGTTTCCGTTCCACTCAAGGGCGAAGAAGGTCCAGATGTCAAACTTCCCTCGGGAGAGGAAACAAGACTGACCACCACACAGCCTAGGATGTGGGTCACCAGTTGAGGAAACGAATCATCACCCATTGCTGCCCATCAACAATCGAGAACAACTCTTTTTCGAAAAGGGTGAATAACTCACCTGGAAAGGGGGGTGGAGGGGGTGGATTAAAAGCAGCAGCAGCAGCAGAATGTTTTCAAAAGGGACCATGGGAAAGAAGACGGAAGGAAGAAAAATGAAGCAGAAAAGTCTACACAGACGGTGTGACCTGGATTTCTGCAAGGTCAGGGTCAGATCTTAAAGAGGGTCAGATCTTATAGTTTTCTTTTCTTCCATCCCACCCATCCCCTTCTATCTTCCTCCCCCATACACTCACGGTCAGCTGATGGTGGCAGCAGCAGATGCAACAATAAGGTACTGCTGGGTGCTATATCGGGCTCCCTCGCCCTCAAGATCTTAGGGGTGGTGCGAAGGGTGGTCAACACGCATCTGCCTTGTTCCTCCCAAACGATAAACATGATACCGATTCCGAAATTATACTCACGATGCCTGCAGGGAGGAATCGTAAACAGCTGATTTTACAATCGGTGTTGGGTGGTTTGCAAGCTGTTTTTTTTACACTGCGCGCTACACCATTATATTATGTTTATTATAGCTTAATAGGTTGCTTTCTTTTTTCTTCTTCACTTTATTTGCCTTGAATAAAGCAACACCTGTTAAATTAGAGACATAATAATCCAAAAAAAGCAATTTCGTACTAAAGAGACTCATTTGTGTATAGTTAAAAAAATTTATATATTTCGCCCAATTAATTACCAATAATTTTCTTGACGATTGCTATCCATAATATAAAAATAATGTAAAAAAAAATTTAAAGTTAATTCCTATTTAGGTTAACAAAGAAAATTTTTATTTTAGTTGCATTTTATTAAATAATTACAATTAATATAAATATGTATATAATAGGACAGAATCACACTATTAAGTGGCAAAATAAGAAATTTTTCAATTTTTAAATGAGAAAAATTCTTCATTCTAACCATTGAGTCACAACTGCTAACTGGCTCTCGAAAATCATTTGGATAAAACGTCTACTTAAAACAAACATTTATCAAAAAACCTATTGATTTTCGCAAGAATTGAACTCGCATTCTTCCCCTTGACGTGAAAAATACTGAAATCCTCGCATTTTACCGATTGAACTACTGCCTGCTGATTTCAGTTTTTATTACAAACTGCTAAAACTCTATTTAAAGTATTGAATATTAATTGAATTTAATGAATGAATTAATATTTAAAAAAGCTGTATTGTAAAACATCCAGTGTCCTCCACTACAAGTTTAAAAAAAAAATGCATTTAAGCTTGAGTGGATGAATAAAAAGTATTTTATGAACGATAAATTAATACCACAATTAATTAACCAAGCGTAAATTAACACAATCATATACAATAATAAGTTTATTAAATTCAATAGTTTTCCAAATAGATTCTTTGTGTCCTTTGTGTTTTCTTAAAACTTTATTTCGGATTATGCTCACAAATATTGCATTTACGAATTTGAGTAAATTCCATCGCTATAGGTACTTAAAAGTTATAAAAAGTGGCACAAAATGAGAATAAATGTGAAAATGTGGAATAATTCTTTTATTTTCGACACAATTATTATATTTCAGTTAATTATTTATTCATTTTGCGTTTGATTTTTATTTTCTTTTATTATTATTATTTGTTTTCATAATTCGAATTAACTGTATTTACATTTTTTATTTCTTTAATCGTTGTCTTTCATTATTACTCAAATTAAATAAAGATTTGAAGTGATTTAAGAAAAACAATCATTCTAAACTTGAAATTTTATTTTTTAATTAAAATATCACAATCTTTAGCGATTAAATCTTTTTAAAAAGCTGTCAAACCTTTTGTTGGTAACTGAAGATGACCAATTGTTTGAACCCGTTGTTAACAACAACAACAACTTGTATATAATTTTCCACCACTTATATCTTCATATAAAAGCTAAAATTGATTATGAAATCCATTGTGTAATGAAGAGAAAAAAAAAGTAATGGAACACCGTAAGAAAACAAAATAAATAGCAATGATTAGGTCATTGTTTTCCCATTCCTCTTGCACGAAAATAAATCTTCTTGTGTTACTTTCGAAGGCAATATCTATATGCGTTCCACAATAGCCAGTCTATTGCCACTTTGGGAATTACCCGTTACAAGTTGCATTTCGGTAATTAAGATCAGTAAAAAAAAACAACGTTATCCGTTAAAACTAATTTCTATTTATGATCAGTTAATAAGTACTTCAACATTGGAATAAAAAAAGAATTTCAGTTTTAAACTCAAAACTAATTTTAATATACTTATTGTCAAATGAGAAACCATCTTTTATCGATATTAGAATAAAAATTTTTTGTCTTAATCACAACTTCATCTATATAAGAACAGAATTAAGAATCTTTCCCCTTTCTAATTCATTTTAAAATTCAGAAGAATAACTTTAGAATTTTTTTTCCCCTTTAATAACAAAACAAAAAAAAAAATTCTAATGACAAAAGCTTAGAAATTTCATATACTGTAAAAATACGATACCTCACTAATAGTAATCGGTATTCTATTGTTACCTCACAAATAATAATCGGTATTCTAATTGTGAGATATTGAATTGTATCAGAAGAAATTGTATTCAATTCAGAATTGTAGAACAGAATTCAGAATTGTATACTATTCCTCCAACGTATATTATCATTGTTAGTATTGCCCTGTTTAATAATAAGTTGCATTTTATTGAATTCATAAGACGTATACATGGAATTCCTATAGATATTCCCATTCCTATTCCCACGAGTACAACTTATTAAATAAAAGAATTACTTAAAAAATTGTGATAGCTTATTGCCTTGAAATAATTTAACTAGAAGAAAACTACTTCTTTGTTTACATTTAGAAGAAATTTGTTTTAAATGAATTAATATAAGATGAAAGACAAAATATTACTCATGTAAGTTTTCGGATCAGAACAATTAAGTTCAATAAAAGTCTCTCATCATCATCACCGGCTCGACAGCCCGTTGTGGGCCCTTCTTTAAAAGATCCAGCCAGGCTGTTCTCCTCTTGGCCGTGGACCTCCAGTTTCTGATCTGAATGACAACACGGCCCATCTCTTTTTCGGTCTTCCCCTGGGTCGTTGTCCAAAAGGGATGGCATTGAAAACTTTCAAAGCGGCTCTATCACTTTCCATTCTCATGAGATGACCGGCCCATCTCATTCTGTTCAGCTTAACAAATTTCAGTATGTCAATATCTCTAAAAAGTTTGTAAAGTTCAAAATTGTATCTTCTTCGCCCATTTCCATTGTCATGGATAAAACCAAAAATAGTTCGCAGCACTTTTCTTTCAAAGATTGCCAACATTTTCTCTTCTCTTGCTGTTAGTGACGATGTTTCAGATAAAAACTTATTTAAGTTATACATTATGTAAAGTTAATGTACAGCTGTTCTCTCAACTGCTTGTAAAATTATTTTCAGTTTTCCATTCAATATCCTCGGGCATTATGAACACCTTCACTCGTCTGGATAGATTCGAAGTAATTTTTAGTAAATTCTTGATCATTTTCCCCCCCTAAATTACATTCATTACAGATTTTAGATGTTGCTCTGAGGAAATGCTGAGTTTTCGAAAGCTGTTCTCAATTTCTAGTGAAATATTTCTGTTGATTCCAATCTGATGTCTAATTGTTCTAATTATTCCTTTACTATTGAAAAGCAACGCTAATGGAACGTTCAAAACAAGTAGGCTTAGGATTGGTATCGTAAAAGTGTGACCTGACTTGAAATGATGCTTTGAAATGTATGGTAGCTGACGCTGCTTTATCTCAATTTATATAATGGGTTTTTTTTTTTTTTTTTTTTTTTTTTATGGAGCACTAGTAGTGCTTGAAACAGAAAGTGAAAATGAAACAATAACCCTAGGAAAAATATATGGGGCACCCCATAGCTTACAGGGTTGCGAGATTTTTCGTAGAAATTGTAGAATCACTATTGTCTTATAATAAACATCCTCTGACATATCAAATAATCATGAGTAATACAGAACTCCATATCCAAAAGCACTTTGAAGTTTATTTCGTGCTGTACATATTTTATGCATTGAAACAAAATGTGTTCGACTGTTTGCGGAGTTTTGCAGATCGAACATAATGGAGATGCAGTCAGGGCAAATCTATGGAGTTTTGCATTGCTAGGACATGTTTTTATGCGAAATCTGGAAATAAGAATATCTTCTTTTCGATGATTAGGGAAAAGTGTGTGAGGAGGTTTAATGATATTCAAACGATTGAATTCCTGAGCATATTTGCCATCCATCCACTGCCCTTTTGCTTTTAGCTGTGCTTTCTTTTTTTTCGTAAAAGTGCTTCGAGTCTCTACGTAAATATATTTAATCTGACTACTTGATATCTGACTGTTTTAAATTTTCGTTTACTATAGTTTTGCTACCTTCTTAAGGGGATGATATTCGCCACCATTATAACTCCTTCATCGCTATAGTTCTAGTTTTAAAATTCTTTTTTCGATTTTATCCAAACTAATGCGCAACTGCTTATGGGCCTGATGACTGAGTAGTTACCGCTCTGGCGTTCAGTACCACAGATTTTGAGTTTGAGTCTCGACACTGGTATGGATTCCTGCAGTGGCTTGGAATCTATCTTAAACTGCAGGTCACTGTCTAATATGATGGTTGAACGTAGGGTCGACAACCCTACATAAAAAGAAAACAACATCGTATGTTCCGGAATCTACCAGTAGGCAGACGGTTTGACTACCAGTAGGCAGACTATGGGGTTGTTACGCCTTTGAAAAAGAAGAAAGTTTCTTTTAATGTAATCAGTCAGTTAAAACGATGCATAAAATTGCATACATTTCGAGCTAGGTCCAATCTCCCAAAAAAAAATTTTTCTGTGAATTAATTAAAATATATCTTTTTGTTTGAATACACTTGCTTTTTGTAGAAAATTGTGCTAATTAGTAAAATGTTAATCTATCAGCCAGGCCAATTTTAATGGGTGGATATATCCATGAGAAAATGGCGTCAAATCGAAAACTGAAAACAAATAATTAAAATGAAATAGTCAATAAGTTGATGCAATTTCAATGTGAAAAAACCACAGTTGAATTTGAATACGAACATTCATAAAACTCACTTGTTGCCAAATCGCAATCAAAAATTCTTTTTTAAATTATAAATTGAGAAGTTATTAAAACTGTTTAGATCACACTGATTTTAGTTATTTATTTTGGTTTGTCACTTTATGGTCTTTTTGTACACACGAGGGCTAAACAGACAGGGACCTACAGTTTAAAGTGGACTCCGAACCACTCACAAACTTCCATGACACCGCCGGGATTCGAACCTGGAGCCTATGTTACCGAAGGCCAGAGCGCTAGCCAATTGGCCATCGGGCCACTTGGTCACATTGAAGAAGGTTTAACCACTTACTTCTAATTTACTACATTAACAAATATAACGTTAAAAAAACAGATTTTTTTTTTCATGTTTTTGGAATATGAAATTCAAAGCTTTCGATTCTTTACACTGAAGAAGAATTTTTTTTTTGTCACTTGTTTTGGATTCTGGTTGATCAAATTATTCTTTGAGCTGCTTTTGAACAGACGCATCATCCATAGCTCTCGTGCGATCCAGCTCTGTGTTTTGTAGCAGATAATCTTATTTTTTAGTTTTTTTCAATTCCTTCTATTAGCTCACACTCTCCCTATATATATCTCGTTCAAATGTTCAATCGTTCATGAAACACTTTTTATTCATCCACTCGAGTTCAAATGCAGTTTTTGAAACTTGCAGTGGATGACACTGGATGTGAATGCAGTTTTTTCAAATATTAATTCATTCATTAAATTTAATCAATTTATTTCAGTTTTTCTTAAATATAAGAAATGTATAATTTCAACTTTATTTGTAAAGGACTTTTCTGCAATAGAGTGAAAAAAAAGTGGGAATTGGCTTACAAATTTTTTTTTTTTTAATATTTCTTGTTTTAGTTTAAATTTTCGAGTGGGGATTCACTTTACTCTATAAGACAGCTTAGCTGATCTGCCCTTGCTTGAATGACTGGTATGCTTTTCATAGCATTGTTTTGATCGAAAAACATTTGGATCACTTAAACTAATTGCTTGATTAGTATACTTTTTTTCTAAAAGCAGATTAATAATTAATTTGCAAATTTCGAGCGATGTAAGATTGGTTGATCTAATCATGCAGATATTCTAATTATATGAATAAACCTAGATAAAATAAATTTTTAAATTCTAAATATATGTTTTACTTAATAGGGCGAGCTGAGATTGAAAATATAATTCTTAATAACGATCGGAAATCAATGTAAAACAGATACATTTTATAATAGTCTAAATCGAATGAGAAAAAATTGAGATTAATTTAGGCTTAAATATATTCTTTCTTTCTTTATTTATTTTTTTTCGAAATTTGAGTAATAAAAATATTATATATCATACTATATTAAGTGGGATAATTAATGTTCTTTTCATGTTGGAATCGATTAAATTATTTAAATGATGTCTTTTTTTTTTTTTTAATTAGATCGAGAATTCCACATAGACCAAACATTTTTAGAAGCATCGTGTACAGGAATAACAAAATATTTATTTATTTAGTTGAAAGAAAAAAACAAACTAACTCGCATTAAGTAAAACTTTTTTTTTTTAATTTAAAATTTTGATGAAATTGCATAACAAAAAAAAAAAAAAAAAAAAAAATTTAAACAATAGTGAAAAGAAACATTTATTTTAAAGAAAAACTTTGGAAGTTAAAATTCTCATGGTGTGCGGTTAGATAAATAGGTGTTATAAATATCTCGATCTGTTGTTACAAGTAGCTGACATTTCGGGTGATGTCAAAGACCTCCTACAGGACAACATCCTACAGAAACAGAGTACGAATTAGAGTCCCGATTCATCCTGTACAAAAATCAATCTTGTCCGTCACTTCCGAATGCTGCTTCTATATGCGTTCGATGGCGGCGTTCGATCTATTGCCACTCAGGGAATTGCCCATTACAACAAGTGGCATTTCAGTGATTGCGATAATCATCAAAAAAGAAGAAAGATTCAATCATTCTCATGCCACATTTACGGAAGTGAATCCGTCGCAAAACAACACGACGGTACTCATTAACGGCAATTTACTAAATAGCACTCAGCTACATCGTGTATTAATAGTATAATACATAAATAATCACAATACTATATAAATAAAGAATAATAATAAATATATAATAAATAATATATATATATATATATATATTATTTATTATATATTTATATATATAATATATATATCTATCTATCTATATATATATATATTGTGAAATTAAGTTTAAAATTTTAATATTTCTATTGATAAAGTAAAAAAATAACTGTGTCCAAAAAGAAGACCAATTTTCAATTTAAAATTCCCGGTGCTTATGGAATTTCAATTTTTTTTTCTTTTTTAGGTTGCTGGCCCTGTCCTTGACATTTGTGTGAAATTTCACGTCAAAATATTCATGAGTGTTTGAGCTACACTTGGCTCTGTGAGACGCTGAAACGGATTCTGACGATTTTTCAAATGTGTGAATGAATTGAGCAAAGTACTTGCGTTAAATTTTGTTTGCGGAATATATAGAATGTTGCAGAAGGCAATTGGTGAGTATTCCTATATCGGAAAGAAATGTTTACAAGGGGTATAAACAGTTCAAAGAAGGCAGAGAACGAGTTGAAGACGAAAAAAGTTGGCATAAGTGCATTGTGTCCGGAGGTGATTACTTTGAAGGCGATGAAATAAAATTGGAAGAATAAATAGAGTTTATGAATTAAAAAAAATAATGGGTCTTACTTTTTGGGCACAGTAGTAAGGTAAATTATTTTTCTTTAGTTTGCACATAAAAAAAAATAATATCTATGTCCATTTCAAAGCATGTTCGTTAAAGTTTCTTCCTTCGAATCCTAAATAAGTCGTTTAGGATCTCATTTTGTCTTTTCTGTTTAAATTTTGTCAAAAATTAAATCGTGTGTTCATTCATTTCCTTTTTTTAAATGCATTCTATTTCAGACCATTTTAATGCAGATGCATGTGCATAAAAAAAATAATAATACATTTTTTTTTATCAAGGTTTGGTTTGCTGTGTTGCTCTACGGTCATCTTGTGCATACGAGGGCTAAACAGACCGGGACCTGTGGTATAAAGTGGATTCCCAACCACAAACGATCATCTATGCCTCCGCCAGGATTCGAATCTGAAGCCTGTGGTACTAAAGGCTATAGCACTAGTCACTTGGCCACTAGGCGCTTTTTATCCAGGTGTTAACCACTGATACTGCTATAAAAATAGTTTTTATATTACTTTGGTATTACAATTACCTTTACTTACGTTTAATTTAAAAAAAAAAACACACTTCAATGCAACGTTTAAGTTTTATTTAATTCAAAGACTTCATTAAAAATTTCATGATGTGTATATTAAATGTGTTGCCAAATTAATTTGCCAAAAAATTTTTGACAAACTGTACGTTTTAAAAATTTTTAAAGCTCTACAACAAAATGGCAATCGTAAACGTCTCGTTCATTTTTTAAGTGTGATAGTTTAATGTTGCAATTTTTTTTTTCAATTCCTTCTATTAGCTCACACTCTCCCTATATATATCTTGTTCAAATTGATTGTTGCTCATAAAATTCATTTTATTCATCCACTCAAATTCAAATACATTATTTTGAACTTGAAGTGGAGGACACTGGATGTTAATACAGTTTTTTCAAATATTAATTCATTCATTAAATTTAATTCATTAATTTTAGTTTTTTTTCGATTTAAGTTGCATGTATCTAAAAATAGATGGCGCCAGATAAACTTAAAAAAATGAATGAAAATTATTTATAAAGGACTTTCTGCAATAGAGTGAAAAAAAGTAGGAATGACTTTAAATTTTTTTTTTATATTACTTATTTATAAATATTTTTGCGTATCATTTTAAAACACAAAGACATTCTATTCGTTAAAAAGTGACATAAAGCCATAAAATTCACTTTTATTTAGCGTCCATTTTCGCCCTGTGTCTTCTTTGGAATTCTAACTGCAAACAGCAATCTTTCTCACGGGTTCTTTCTTCAATTTCAATAAATTCTATTCAAACGCAGAAATTCTTTTCTTTTCTTTCTTTTTTTATATATATATATATATATATATATATATATATATATATATATATATATATAACATACAACGAAATTCTGGTAATTAATAAAAGCGGCTTTTTTTTTTCCATCTATTTCGTCTTTTGTGTATGCAAAAACATGCTAATTTTTTTTCACTGGTTGTAAAATAAATTATCTACTGCATCAAATGCTCACGGCTTGTCTTGTTGGCCAATCACTCACAATGTGCATTTGGAATGTTATCAGTATGGGAAGGAAACAGAAGCCTGCTTTGCAATTTTTTAAATATAATATATTTTATGATACCATTTCTGACAAAATGTCACCTTTATTTATGAGTGTAAATTGTCCTGCTCGTTGTTTCTGAATTCCAGGTGCTTTGACCTGGGTCATTCACTCTCTAGAAAGCCAGATTTGTAACGAATTCAGCGTGCCCAAAGTGCATCCTAGAAGGCCTTTTTCAATTCCTACTATGAGTTCACACTTTCCCTATATATATCTTGCTCAAATTGTCAATCGTTCATAAAATACTTTTGATACATCCACTCAAGTTCAAATGCATTTTTCTTTTAAACTTGTAATGGAGGACACTTTGTGTTAATACAGTTTTTTCAAATATTAATTCATTCATTCAATTAAATGAACTAATTTTAATTCTTTTTAGATTTAAGTTGCATGGATCTAATAATAGATGGCGCCAAATGTAAGAGGAAAATTTCAACTATATTTGTAAAGGACTTTCTGCAATAGAGTGAAAAAAAAAGTAGGAATTGACGTAATTTTTTTTTATTTTTTTATATTACTTGTTCTTTTAAATAATTTATAAAGGAGTTTTCGTCCACGTCTCATTCTAGGGCTTATTATTATTTTAATTTATATATTTTCTTTCCTTCTTTTCTCTAATACTCACCCCCCGTACCTAGGTTTAACATCAGGTAACATCAGAATTCCACACGTATACCACGAACAACTCATTATTATTATATTGTAAGAATAATAGTGAACATAAAAATAATAACTCCTTCTGCTACAATTTTTAAATCCAAAATATATCTATAGTGGGTCTAAATATAATAGGGGGATATCACAATTTCTACAACAATTTGACAGGAAGGGAGGGGGGCCGAATGGCCAAGTGGCTAGAGCTCTGGAGCTTGGTACAACAGGTTTCGTGTTCGAGTCCCGGCGGAGCCATGGATGTTTGTAGTGGTTTGGAATCCACCTTAATCCGTAGGTCCCGGTCTAATAGGATCGTAGAGCGTTGCGAAGGTATTGTCATCGCATCCATTGCCTATCTTCAAGCTACACGTGCCCCCTGGATAGTGCTCAATGAGTAACAACGGTGCAGCCCTTGCTTATGGCATAAAGATTAACTGTCGCTGCATTAAAACCACAACAACATATTTGATGTTTTAATATTTTATTTTTTAATATAATCTAATAATATTTTTTTAATTATAATGATATTATAATTTTATATTTTAATATTTTGTAAGGTAATAAGGTAAGTTTCTGTATTGCCAGCTGCATTACATCAACAACAGCATATTTGTAATTTAATATTTTGATATTTTATTTTTTAAT
Organism: Caerostris darwini; assembly: GCA_021605075.1. Lineage (NCBI taxonomy): Eukaryota > Metazoa > Arthropoda > Arachnida > Araneae > Araneidae > Caerostris > Caerostris darwini. Next base: position 541,663 of record BPLQ01004772.1, read on the forward strand.
AATATAATATAACAATAATTTTTTAATTATTTTAATTTTCTAATTATAATGATATTATAATTTTATATTTTAATATTTTGTAAGTTAATAATTAAAATTTAATTAATAATTTTTTAAAAAAATTGTTTGGCAGCTACCTTTTAAGAATATTTTTTCTTTTTAGCGACATTCCTTAAATATTTTTCTATGCGAATATTTTTTTCCATCAACACGATCCTAGAAATGACACTAAAGTTCGTATAATTAATTGCTACGGAACGTGATCTAATTACTAATTCATTTTTAATGTGCCCTGTTCCATTTGAGTGTTAAATCGTTTATTTTAAACAATGGCCAAATTGCAGCACAAAAAAAAAAAAAAAAAAAAAAGCACAAAAATACAAAGCATACACACACACACACACAGAGAAAAAAAACCGTAAAGTAAAGAAAGAAAAGAACTATGAAAGGAAGAGAGCAAGCTAAAAATAAAAAAGCATGCCAACATTTAAATTAAAATTCGACCATTAAAGGATTATTATAGTTTTCTCAAGATTGATATACTGATCTCCTTTAATCTCCCTGTCTACTGGATCATTTGACAGGATCATTTCCCCCCTTCTTTTTTTTTTAATAAATAAACAAAAATATGGAAACAAAAGGCGAGTGGTCGTCTGAGAATGCGAAGGTCTAACGGCAGCGGTCGTTGATTTCCCAAATTCAAGGTGCAGGGTTGCCTTTAAAGTGACAAAATCTCTCTTTTGGCGACTCACATTGAAATTGTATATATATAGATAGATATAGATATATATAGGTCGATTTTCACATTTATACGTACTTCAGCTTATGAAAGCATAAGTCAGTAGCTTTCAAGTGATGTTTCACTTAAAGTGACCTCAATGGTTATGCCTAGATACGCACAGTTGATTGTTGACAGCAGAGCAACTCAGACTCTTAGTTGAAATTGTTAGAACTTTTGATTCACCTTACACCTGCAAATCATTTTTTTCGAAAATGAAATTGACCCAACACATAACACCCTCGAACACAATGGATGTAACACTCATTGAGAATAATAGAAATACCCAAATTGAGATCGATTTGCAAAAGTTAAATGGAAGAGGGAAGAAACAACTATCGCACAAGTAAAATAAATATTTTTGAATGATTTCACATTTTTAATTTCATTTATATTTAAATATTTTTTTTCTATTTCATTTTGAGAGTTATATATTTCTTTACAATGTGCGCTTACTGTCATTATTATTAGATTATCCATGTTTACGTGTAAGAATAATTGTAAACCCAATAATAATAACTCATTATGTTTCAGTTTTTCACTCCAAAAAAAAAAATGTCTATAGTGGGTCTAATAGGGGGATCTATAATTTTATATGTGACCCAAGGAGTTAGGATGCATTTCCAAAGTGGCTCGCTAGACCATTTGGGTTGGCCACCCCTGCTATAAATAGTTTGTCTTTGATATAAATGTGTTTTTGTTTTGTCCATTATAGTTTTACATCGATAGGACTGCGCAGCCAATCACAATCACTGTTGCTTATATATAGAATGTTCCTTTGCTAATCGAACTATAAAATCAACGAGAATTTATTATTGTTGTTGTTAGTGTCGTTATTCTACCTTATTTATTTATTCAATTTCAAACAATGAATTAACTTCAAAATTGAAAAAGCTCTTCTAGTGTAACCGTTTCTTCAATGATAAAACATAGCATACAATATTTTTTTATTTTATCTTTTAAGAAAAATATGCAAATATTCTATTTAAAAAAAAATCTATATATTTTTTAAATATAAAACTTTACCATGATAACAATTACATTAAAACATTGATTTATATTATGAATAGAAATATTGTTTCCAAAGTGAACTTGAACTATATTAGTACTAACAGAGTAATTTATTTATTTACTTTTTTCTTATCGTTGTCTTCGATACCTTAAGACAAGCGCTGCATCGGCATTACTCACTTAGCACTACCCAGGAGGAGCGTGTAGCTTGAAGATAAGCTACGGACGCCGAGTAACACTACCCCCACAACGCTCTTGTTAGACCGGGACCTACGGCTTAAAGGGGGATTCCGAACCACTGCAAGCATCCATGGCATCGCCGGGACTCGAACCCGAAATCTGTGGTACCGAGGGCCAGTGCGGTAGCCACTCGCCATCAGGCCCCATAATGTAGTTTATTTATACATACATTTCAAATTCAATAGTTATTGTAACTTTATTTTAGACACTATTATATAAAATATTTATTTTAGTTTTTGTGACACATATCAAAGTTAAACAAAGAGATAATTACTATGCCGTTTTGATAGAATTCTTAACTCATAAATTCGGATTTTTTATTATATAATTCATCAATCAAGTTTTTTAAAAAAATTAATTACTATAAATTTATGCAAATTTGCAATCATTTTTGTGTTTTTAAAACTACTTAAACTTTTTTTTTAGCCATAAAGATCTTGCTACACACAAATTTACTACAATAAAATAGAATTTTTTCATTTTTTTTTTTTTTTTTTTTTTTTTCTAAAAGAATTTCTTTTCTTTTATGTTCTGTATCTTAATAATTTCTATTTCCATAGGGAAACGGTAATAAAAAAAAGTAATATAAGTAATATAAAAGTAAGTAAGTAATATAAAAAAAAAATTAAGTCAATTTCTATTTATTTTTCCACTCTATTGCAGAAAGTCCTTTAGAAATAATTTTCATTCATTTTTTTAAGTTGAAAAAAATTCTCCCTCTCTCTCTCTCTCTCACTCATTTATTCACGTTTCATTTTCCATCTTGTTTCCTCCTTCACTCACACTAGAACCCAGAATGAAAAAAAAATCTGGAAAATAATTTTTTTCTCCAGCGATCTACACGCTTCGCCACTGACGGTATTGATTCCTAAAATTATATCCTGCTAAATATTTTAGAAGAACAGAAGATAAATTAGAGTTGTTAGAGAGAATTATTTAGAAGAGAAATTTTTTTCTAACACATAAAACTAAAATTAATGAATTGATTAAATTTAATGAATGAATTAATATTTGAAAAAACTGCATTCACATCCAGTGTCTTCCCCTACACGTTAAAAATATGTATTTGAACGTGAGTGGATTAATAAAAAGTGTTTTATGAACGATTGAAAATTTGAACAAGATATATAGAGGGAGAGTGTGAACTAAAAGTAAGAATAGAATAAGAATTGTTTCATTTTTTTTTTTTTTTTTCTGAAAGATTTTCTTTTCTTTTATGCTCTGTATATTATTCAATTATTTATTATTATTATAATTATTATTTATTACTTATTTATTTATTATTATTTATCAAACATTTCAAGGCTTATCGCATAGGGAAAAAAGAGAAAAGGGGGAGATGAGGAAATGACTCGAAAAACGCGTGGAGATGGTTTCGCAAGCTCTTTCCATCACACCAGAGTGCGTTGGCTCCGTGCGTTAAATAAACGGATGATCCTTGCGGCAACCCTTGTGAGCTTTTATTAATTCTCGTCACTGCAGCTGTAATTGGCCTAGCGCTTCAATTGAAGACGGTCCAGCTACTTCGCTTTTGCCCTTGATTGACAGCGCTGTCGTTTCCCACGAGCGCTTATCTTGGAGCCTCCTCTCCTTAGCTTCCGAAACATCTACCGCCATCTGGCGGAGATATCGAGAACGATTCTCTGTTTTTTTTGTTCTCCTTTACAAGAAGCGGAACTCTCACGCGACCTCTTTTTTTTTAAATTTCCTACTATTAGTTCACACTCTCCCTATATATATCTTGTTCACATTTTCAACCGTTCACAAAATACTTTTTCATTCTTCCACTCCAGTTCAAATGCATTTTTCTTTTAAACTTGTAGTGAATGACACTGGATGTCAATACAGTTTTTTTCAAATATTAAGTCATTCATTCAATTTAATTCATTCATTTTAGTTATTTTTTTAGATTTAAGTTGCATGTATCTACCAATAGAGGGCACCAGATGTAAGAGGAAAATTTCAACTTAACTTGTAAAAGACTTTTCTGCAATAGAGTGGGAAAAAAGTAGGAATTGACTTTAAAAAAAAAAAATTTATGATACTTGTTATATTATGCAATGCAAAAAAATTGAGAAATTTGATTTTACTCATCTAGTTTATGATTATAGCGCCGGATGGCCAAGTGGCGCTTAGTACCACAGGTTTCGGGTTCGAGTCCCGGCGGTGCCATTGATGTTTGTAGAGGTTCGAAATCCACTTTAAACCGTAGGCCCCGATGATCTAATATGATCGTAGAGCGTTGCGGTGGCATTGTTACTCCGCATCCGTAGCTTCTCTTCAAATCACGCGCACCTCCCGGGTAGTACTAAGTGAGTAACGTCAGTGCAGCCCTTATGGCATAAAAAAACATGGTCTTAATATTTGCTAGCTGCATTAGAAGCATTAGTTTAAGATTATTAATTGAAATTACGGTAGACGTCCACCCTGCAACAAGAAGGGAAAAAAGAAAACTAATCTTGCAATAAGTATAAATGGTTATGTTTGTTTGCGGCAATATTATGGCCAGCGGCAATATGTACTACAGAACCGAGGTTCGAATCTCCTGGTGGCGTTTTAGTGGTAAATGCTTTCAGAAACGAGGTTTGGTTAGTCGGTCTACGGTCATCTTGTGCACACTTTGGGCTAAACAGACCGGGACCTACAGTTTAACGTGGACTCCGAACCACTAACAAACATCCATGCCACAGCCAGGATTCGAACCTGAAGCCTGGGATACCAAAGGCCAGAGCGCTAGCCACTTGGCCACCAGGCGCTTCCAGAAACGAGGAGATACGAAGTAGTTTGGGACAAAGCGTATCGCATCGATAGTCACGGGTGGAAATTTTCCGGGTTTCCTCGTATACAACACACAAAGGCGGACAGTTACCCCTGAAATTTCTCTCGGCAGGCATTGTCCTCTGTTCATCCCTCATCGGTGGACTGTTCATGAGATACACGAGGTTCACCGACGTTCAGCAAAGAAAAAACTTGATACATCTTAAACTTAAACTTGATCCCACTTAGATGCAACAGTTTTTTGAAACTTTTTAATAAATGTAATATATATGAAAATATTTTTTAAAAATAAAATTTCTAATTGAAATTGCAATCACATCCACTGCGGTCTTGTTTGGACCCAAAAATTATGCAAGTATATTAATTAATGTAAATGAAAACTTTTTAATGCACATTTTTTTTTAATCAAATTATAATATTTACGCAAGTTAATGTTGGATAACCACGTACATTACCACTATAATTTTGAATTTAAAAAAAAAGCACTTTATAATAAAAAAATTTTTTTTAAATATTGAAAATTTTAGAAATATTTTTAATTTTTTAAAATTTAAAAAAAATAAATAATTTTAAAAATTTTCAGAAAATTTTGGACAGAAAGATTGAAATGTATTTAAGTAAATATTTTCTTTACTTTCTCTCAGAGATTGAAAAAGTTGAAATAAATATTGTCGAAATAAATAGTTACGAATGTCATATGAAATAATACAGCGAGTAGGGCCTGAATGGCAGAGTGTCTGGCGCTCGGTACCACAGGTTTCTTGTTCGAGTCCTGGCGGTCTGTCTGACAGGACCGTAGAGCGTTGCGGGGGTAGTGTTACTCCGCGTCCGTGGCTGATCTTCTAGCTGCACGCACCTTCTGGGTAGTGCTAAAGGAATAACGCCGGTGCAGCGCTTGCCTTAAGGCATCCAAGACAATTGTCTAAGTGTTTGCCAGCTGCATTAGAACAAAAACAAGTAATATGTTCAAAAAACAACAAAAAAAATTTTAAAGTCAATATTCCTACTTTTTTTTCACTCTATTGCAGAAAGTCCTTTATAAATAATTTTCATTCATTTTTTTAAGTTTATCTGGCGCCATCTCTGGGTAGATATATGCAATTTAAATTTAAAAAAAACAAAAGTTAATTAATTAAATTTAATGAATGAATTAATATTTAAAAAAAACTGTATTTACATCCAGCGTCATCCGCTACAAGTTCAAAAAAAAATGTATTCGAACTCGAGTGGATGAATAAAAAGTATTTTTGAACAATTAAAAGATTTGAACAAGACATATATAGGGAGAGCGTGTAATAATAAATAATAATAATAATATAAAATAATAATAAAAAAAAAGTAATACGGCGAGTTCCACAAGAGTTGGGAAGGGCTATTGACTATGACGAATACAAAAAAAAGTTCACGAAACTGTATAAAGACGCAATTCAAGTTAGGCGCAAGTTTTTCGGTTTCAATATGTGTGCTCTTTGTACTCTTTGCTTCCCTAAAACTGCTCCAGGAAGGCATCGTCCTTCAATAATTACGCGTCAGTGGGCTGTTCAGTGAAAACATAGGCCCATCTTTTTTTTTTCATACCTCACCCCGGCACATAGGGATGTACAGTCCCCTACCAGTTACAAAACTGAGGGCAGAACATCTGTGAGTCTCGTGCATACTTCGAAAACCCATCGACTGATGATAGGCGAAGGACAAAGCCTGCTTTCTGAGAGGTAGCAGCCCCGAATTTGAGTGTCATTATGGGAGAAAACGCGGAAAACTTCCACCAGGTAAACTGACTATGGTAGCGTGAAGGAGGGCTGAGGTTCGAATCCGCTGGCTGCATGATTATAGTCACTGTTTTCAAGAAACGAGAAGGCTCGATGGCGATTGTGGCAATGTGTCTCGCATCGACAGTCGGGCTGACTGGTGGGAGCTTTCCGGGTTTACTTCCTTAACGACACTGAAATGCGGGGCTGCTACTCCTGAAAAGGAAGGCACTGTTCCACTCCCATCACTCGTCGGTGGGGATACATGAGTTCGTGATATACATGAGTCCCACCGATGCTGAACATTTTACACAGGTAGATTGCCCTAGGTACGAGGGGAAGGTTTGAGATGTGTATAACAGAAAAGAAAGGGGCCTATATATGCCACTACAAAACAAGAAGAAAAAAGAACTAGAAAATGACTATGGATGAAAGGCGATGCTCCACACATCTTCATTGAAGGTTACGCTTTGAAGACGAAGAGCCTCCAGAGAACGCGTTGAAGACGAAGAGCCCTCTGATCGACCCTCCACCTCAACCGACGAGGCTCACGTCCAAAAAATTAAAGAGTTGGTGCTTGCAAACCGTCGATTTACAATTAGAGACCTTGCTGATGATGTTGGAATCTCAAAAGGATCGGTCCATTCCATTTTGAGCGTCAAATCTCGATTGGTACCGAAAACACTGAATGCGCTATCTCACACTGCATCGTTCCCAAACCACCGTATTCACACCGTGCAACTTCTGGCTATTCCCTAAACTCAAAAGACCACTCCACGGACACCGATTGAAGAGATTCAACGTGAATCAGCGCGCGCTTTGAAGGCGATCCTTGCCGATGCCTTTTTAGCATGCATTGAGGATTGGAAAAAACGTTGGCATAAGTGCATTGTGTCCGGAGGGGATTACTTTGAAGGCGATGAAATAAATTTGGAAAAATAAACAAATAGTTTTTGAAAAAAAATAGTTGGTCTTACTTTTTGGGCACAGTAGTACTTCTATAGCTATTTAACGATCATCGAAAAAAATTAAAAAAAAAAAAAATTCTAAATTAGCTCACCCAAAGATACTTACTTTCACTCAAAATGTAGTCCAGATTCCGAAACCGTATCATTTCTCGTGTTCAATCTAAAACAAACGAGGTATTGAAAGTAAATGACAAAGGAACAGGTTGTTGCAAAAGATGAAAAATTCCGAAAAAGCAGGTTAATGACTAAGAGGAAACAGAATTTCAGAAGTGAAAATTATTTTCCCACCTCGGCTACGAAGAGGAATCGATTTGCTCGTAAATAGGGCAGGACTGTGATAGGGTATTTAATAAAACAATCAGAAAGCTAAACGGTATCTTTTCTCTTGTGACTTTCGGGACCTTTTGCTAAAGTTGCTACTGGACATTAGCTCGTGAAAGGGAAAAAACAACAACTTAATAACGCCTTTTTTGCTGTACGTCCATGCAATAACGGGTTGGTAATTACCAGAAAGTGTTTTTATTCTTCATTGTTGGAGGAAATTTATTCCATCGTTTTATTTATTTATTTATTTGAATTTCCACAATGATAGGTGTGACACATTCACACGTGAGTGTTGGGCGTAGTAATAAAAAAATAAAAAATGCATATCCATAATAATAAAATAATAATGATCCTTCAATCATTTTTATTTTTATTTTATTACTCAGTCGACATTTATAGTAGCAAAATAATTCATATTATAAATTTAAAAATAATGACTCATATTTTTCATTGACTTTCTATTTGTATGAAACTTGAATATATTATATATTTCAGTGCTTTCAATTCAGCTTTACATTTTAACTTTCACTATTTCTGTCAACATTTCCAGTATATTTATGGTTTGGTTTGGTTTGTCGCTCTACGGTCATCTTATGCACACTTTAGGCTAAGCAGACCGGGACCTACAGTTTAAAGTGGATTCCGAACCACTAAAAATATTCATGGCATCGCCGGGTGACGAACCCGAAACCTGTGGTACCGAGCGCCAACCACTCGACCATTCAAGCCTCCGTATATTTATGTAGTACTGTTATTATGGACCAATGCAGGAATGGAACCGCACCTTTCGTATGCCTGGCAACCCCTACTGCAGCGACCTCTTTACACTGACTGAACTTCCTCAGCAGTGGCCAAGGATAGTTCTTGTGGTTTTGAATGTCACGCCTTTTTATTTTTGTCATTAATTTTTTATCTTTGTCCGTAGGTATCTAACTTTCGTATTATTACTTAGAACTTAGGGTTGCCCGTTTTGAAAAGCTCCCCCCTCTCCTTTCGATTCAGAGGAAAACCCAGAGATTCAGGCACTCATTGATGTGCTATACCTTGGCTAAGATTCTAATACAGCATATTAAAATTTCACGAAGCTTGCGTATCAAAAATGAAGTTTAAATGTCACATATACAGGGTGATTATAATTAAAGTCCAACTTTCAAAATGCCGTAAAAAAAAAAAAATACTCGTGACAATGATGTCAAATTTGAACTCAAGATACTTGAAGAAGGGAGAAACGGTACGCCAACAAAAAAAAGTTCAACCGAATTTTCCCATCCAATTCGGTATGACCTTGAAGTGGTGGATGGGCTTTCCACGCACAGTGTCACAACTACTGAAGGACTTGAAAGTCATTTTTTCCGTCAAAAAACCGAAACAATCAATTATTGAACACTACAGTTGGCTTAATGGGCAACTCATGCCAAATACGTTGTCATTTCGATTCAAAATACCATTGGCACCCGAATTCACATTCTTTATACCACTCACAGCGCCACCTATTGATACACTTTGGAACTGGTTTTTCTTTTATGGCGTACCGTTTCACACTTCTTCAAGTATCTTCAGTTCAAATGTGAACTCATTGTGACAAGTGGTTCGTTTTTTATACAGCATTTTGTATATATATATACTACTGTGTCCAAAAGTATGACCCAATTTTCAATTTAAAATTCACGGGGCTTACGAAATTTCATTTTTTTCCCCTTCTTTTTTAGGTTGCTGGCACTGTCCTTGACATCTGTGTGAAATGTGACATTCAAAATATTTATGAGTGTTTGAGTTACGCTTGGCTTTGTGAGACGCTCAAACTGATTCCGGCGATTTTTGAAATGTCTGAATTTTATTGAGCAAAGAACTTGCATTCAATTTAGTTTGCGGAAACGTATAGGAAGTTGCAGAAGGCATTCCTATATCGGAAATAAATGTTTACAAGTGGTATAAACAGTTCAAAGAAGGAAGAGAACGCGTTGAAGACAAAAAGCCCTCTGGTCGACCCACCACCTCAATCGACGAAGCTCACGTCCAAAAGATTAAAGATTGCGTGCTTGCAAACCGTCGATTTACAATGAGAGACCTCGCTGATGATGTTTTAATTTCAAAAGGATCGGTCCATTATATTTTGGGCCTCAAACGCGTCACAACTCGATGGGTACCGAAAGCACTGAATGCGGCAGCTCCCATTGCACTGATTCTTCGTGACTTTTTCGCCAAACATGAAACCCATATCGTTCCACAACCATCGTATTCACACCGTGCGACTTCTGGTATTGGTCCTAAACTCAAAAGACCACTCCGGACAGACCGTTTTGAGTCGACTGAAGAGATTCAACGTGAATCGGCGCTCTTTGACGGCCATCCCGGCCGATGATTTTTTAGCATGCATTGAGGATTGGAAAAAATATTGGCATTGTGTCCGGAGTAGATGATTTTGAGGGGGGATGAAATAAATTTGGTAGAATGAATAATAAGTTTAAAAAAAAAAAATAATAATTGGTTTTACTTTTTGGGCACAATAGTATTGGTAATAGAGAAGGTTGATATCTCTAATATCCAAGTGATAAGAAGCGAAAGCATTCCAAAGATGGGGGAAAGTATCGCACCATCTCGATGAGGCAGCGGAAGGAAGACAGAAACCGAAAACAAAGAGATTACAGATCGGGCAGCGGAGAGACAATACGCTGTGAGAAGGGAGCGAACTGATGAAAGAGAGCGATACGAGAAGGCCAGCGCTTCCGGTGTCCGGGGTCGCTTCATCTCTGCAAGGTTAGCGAACTTTTCATTGCTGTCACTTTCCATCGCGACCATGCTGCGACACCCGATTAGTGTGGCACAATTGATCGCAGCCACTCAAACGAGGTTTTTAGGGATATTAAGGTAACTCTATAAAGAAAGATTATTGTGAGATAATAGAGAGTTTTTGCATACCGTACTTTAAAAATACGGTATTTTTTTTTCCTCTAGCACGCATGCTCATAGGAAACATTATTACAGATACGCATGCGCAATTTCATAAGAGCATGCGCGCTATTGAGAAAAAAATACCGTACTATAAAAATAGGTATGCAAATACTCTCTATTATATGTTTAAAACGGAATTCGTTTTATCAAATGCATGCACGAATGATGTGCCCGACTCTTGACTTAGTGGCAACATGCGTCGCTGGTCAGCATGAGATTTGAGGTTTCATCCGACGTCCCCATTGTTGTAGACGCTGCTTCAAAAAACGAGGCGATTCGATGGCGTTTGGACTTTTAGCATCTTGCCTCGTCAATCGGACAACTACTACGCCACACCACATCGCTGTGCCTAGAGCTTGAGTTGCCCCTATACAGTTTGGGGAAGGTGTGTGGGAGACAGAAGTCTGATTCAGCTCTGTGACGCTCTACTGTCCTATGAGACCAGGACCTACAGCTTAAAGTGGATTCCGAACCACTACAAACATCCATGGCCCCCTCCGGGATTCGAACCCGATACCTGTGGTACCGAGAGCTAGATTGCTAGCCTTTCGGCCAACAGGCTCCCTCGTGAGTCTGACTAGCTGGTGGGAGTTTCCTACCATACGATACGAACATGCGGAGTAGTTACCCCCTTAAAAGTTCCCCCGAAATGCACTGCCGTCCTTAGTGACTGGGAACCAAGTCAGACTTCTACCTACGGATGCTTCATTCCAACAGAAAATGCCCCCCCCCCCCTTTCCCTTAATCCATGAGTAGACTACTCAGGGGGAGTTCATGTTCGTTCCAGGCTGCTGGACACTGAGGATGAGTCCCAACAAAATGCATAAAATATTTAATGAACTAAAAAATATAATAATAAATTACATATAGTAGAGGAAATATACGAAATTTAATCAACAAATTATTCTCATTATAATATTCTTCTAGGATTTTATATGATTTATAATAAATGTGTGGCCGCCTAGATAATGAAATCTAATAATAGAATTGATTTGCCAAAAATATGAGTCTGCCAGGTGTGGGATTCGAACCCATGCCCTTCGAGAATCAGAGCTTCAACCTTTAGTTCAAAAAGCTAAAGACAATATTATTTTATAAATGAGCCCCAATCTAATATTTCGCGGGAACTAATAAATGCAGCGCGATTTGAGTTTTTAATGATTTTCCTCTTACGCAAACATCTCCGTCGTTAACTCTTTGAATGACAAAACCATAAAGTAGCACACCTATTTGCTTTACGTTGAAGATAACGAAATGAACCTGTGTGGCGTCCAACTGCCTTTAGACCAGGGATGGACAAACTTTTTCAGTCGCGGGCAAAACAATTGTGAACAATTTATAAAAGCTTCTGCTATGCTTCATCGAATGGAACATATTTTGGGTCCAATAAATTCTAGAATTAGTTTTTGCAATGACTTGAATTCGCATTACAATTTTCTCTACTTTCTTATCAAATCAGTGAAATTGGAGAAAAAGTAAATTAACATAGATTTGACGGTTTCGTTCATAAGAAAATACTACTGTTTTCAATGTAAATTTCCCGGGCATACGGTATTTCAATTTTTTCTTTCTTTTTTAGGTAATTGGCACTGTCCTTGACATCTGTGTGAAATTTGACGTTAAAATATTCATGAGTGTTTGAGTTACGCTTAGTTTTGGGAGACGCTAAAACTGATTCCGGCGATTTTTGAAATGTCTCATCAATCGACTCAAAACGGTGTCCCCGAGTGGTCTTTTGAGTTTAGGGAACAGCAAGAAGTAGCGCAATGCTAAATCAGGCGAATACGGTGGTTGTAGAACGATATAGGTTTCTTGTTTGTCGAAAAGTCACGAAGAATCAATGTAATGTGAGTTGGCCCATTCAGCGTTTTCGGTACCAATCGAGATTTGACGCGTTTGAGGCCCAAATCATCTTTTAAAATTCCAACATCATCAGCAAGTTCTGTAATTGTAAATCGACGGTTTGCAAGCACCCAATCTTTAATTTTTTGGACGTGAGCTTCGTCGGTTGAGGTTGGCGGTCGACCAGAGGTTTTTTTTTTTTTTTTTTTTGTCTTCAGTCTTCAACGCGTTCTCTTCCTTCTTTGAACTGTTTATACCACTTGTAAACATTTCTTTCCGATATAGGAATGCTCACCGAATGCCTTCTGCAACATTCTATACATTTCCGGAAACAAAATTTAACTCATGTTCTTGCTTAATTAATTCAGACATTTCAAAAATCGCCGGAGTCAGTTTTAGCATCTCACAAAACCAAGCGTAACTGAAACACTAATGAATATTTTGACGAAAAATTTCACACAGATGTCAAGGACAGTGCCAATTACCTAAAAAAGAAAGAAAAAAAAAATTGAAATACTATATGCCCGGAAATTTAAAATGATAATTGGTCTTACTTTTTGAACACTGTAGTATATCGTTTATTCCAAAATTTTCAATATCTAGGTGACTTTTAGCAAATAATAGTTAGAAACTAATAAGCCAACTTTTATCAAATGCTCTTTTTTCAATCCATGACATTAGAGAGTTTTTGCATACCGTACGTTAGTTACCGTAGGACGTCCGTTAGCTTTTTCTCCCTAGCACGCATGCTCTTAGGAAACTGCGCATGCGCGCTAGGGAGAAAAAGCTAACGGACGTCCTACGGTAACTAACGTACGGTATGCAAAAACTCTCTATTATCCACTAATTTTTAATAGCATTTATTAGACAACCCTCATAAATTTTCAAATTACTAAACATTTGTAGATATTTAGTATAAAGAGCAAAATGTTGATACTAGAAGGTCAAGAATGTTGCCAAAAAATCGCCAAGCTATCATCGCATTCGTTAAACTGTGAAGTAAAAGTCACGTGAGAAGTATGTTTGCCCCAAACTGCAACCCCAATGTGTGCTCTATTCTATAACTAATTTAATTATAACTGCAGTATTATATTATATTATTAATATATCTTATATAATTTATCATTAATTAATAATATTAATAACTATATCACTAATCTATATACAGGGTGATTATAATTGTTCCACTTTCAAAATGCTGTAAAAAAAAAAAAAAAAAAAAGATTCACTCGTCACAATGAGTTGAAATTTTAACTGAAGATACTTGAAGAAGGGGGAAATGGTACGGCATCAAAAGAAGTTCCGAAGTATATTAATAGAGGGCGCTGTAAGCGGCATAAAGAAAGTGAATTCGGCTGCCAGTGATATTTTGAATCGAAATGACAACGTATTTCGTATGACTTGCACATTCAACCAACTGTAGTGTTCAATGTGCTGGATTGCTTCGGGTTTTTTTTTTTCGGTCGGAAAAAAATCATTAAACAGTTGTGACACTGTTAGTGGAAAGTCTATTCACCACAGCAATTTGATTTGTCGCTCTACGGTCATCTTGTAAACACATTAGGCTAAACAGACCGGGACCTAGAGTTTAACGTGGATTCCGAACCACCAACAAACATCCATGACACCGCCAGGATTTGAACCTGAAGCCTTCGGCACCAACGACCAGAGTGTTAGCCAGTTGGCCGCTCCACCACAGCAAGGTCATATCAAATTGAATGAGAAAAATCAGTGGATTTTTTTTTTTTTTGTGCCATACAGTTTCCCCCTTCTTCAAGCATCTTCCGTTCAAATTTGAACCCATTGTGACTGAGGCTTATTGAAAGCTATCTCAGATCCATAATAAAAAATCTTATAGATACTATCCTATCATTAAAATAAAAATAAGATTTAATGCATTACAAATACACTCATGTCCATAAATTAAGGATAATGAAGTTCAGGCAAAGAAAGAGACAGAAGCAAAACAAATTTGACTTATTTGTAAAGTCTATTTATTAAACAAACGGTAAGGAGCAAAAAAGATGCTATATGTTTGACATAATTAATAAAAATTGCGATTTTTACTCCCTGGAGCAAATTTCAAAAAAGAACCTATTTACAAAAAACAGTATAACATGGTTAGTATGATGGTTAATATGGAGTGTGTCTCTCGGACGATGCAATACAGGCCTTACAACGCCTAGGCATGCTGAGTATCAAGTTATCAATCTGATCTTGGGGAATATTACACCACTCATCAAGCAATGCCCCCCGAAGTTCCGGTTGACAGGTGGGAGGGGGCTGACGGGCTGCAATTCGTCGGCCAAGCATATTCCACACATGCTCTATTGGATTCAAGTCCGGTGAGTATGCTGGCCAATCCATACGGGTGATATCCTCCAATAGAAGGCATTCGTCTACAATGTTTGCACTGTGAGGACGGGCGTTGTCATCCATAAACAGAAATTCAGCACCCATGGCGCCCCGAAACAAACCGTTACACTCTGAACATGCAGGTCAGTTCTGGAACCAAGAATAATTCCTCCCCAAACGAGCCATCCTGCACCACCGTAACGGTGTCGTTCAATGGTGTTCTCTTGGTGGTAACGGGTACCTGGCGCTCTCCATAGGAAAGTCTGGCGAGAATCAGACTGCAAACTAAACCTGGACTCGTCGGAAAACATCACACAAGACCACTGTTGCGGTGTCCACAATGCATGCTCTCTACTCCAGGTTAATCGCAGGCGACAGTGAGTTGCGGTAAGTGGAACACATCTGACAGGCCTACGAGCATATAGACCAATGTTCCCTAAGCGTCTGTACACGGTCTGCCTTGAAACTGTTGTACCGGTAGCTGACGAGACAGGTCTGATGCTGCGCTCCGTCTGTTTCTTTTGGCAGTAACTGCTAAATACCGGTCCTCATTCGGCGTTGTAACTCGGGGGCGACCTGTGCTGTAACATCTACTCACATTACCATCATCTTGGAATCGTTGCCAAAACCTGGAGATGACACTCTGGGCGATTCCAAGTTCCTCGGATACTTCCAGCTGGTTACGTCCACATTCCAGTCGTCCGATAATTCTATCACGTAAAAAATCATCCAAATGCTTCCTTTGTGTCATAACTATGCGGTTATTGCACTGAAAGGCTTTTAAAGCGCTTGTGAACAATTTTACTTCTTTGCCACCATTCCTTATATACCCCTCTCTTACACTCTCGTCATTGTGACGTACTATCCGCGCCATCTGGTGGTTTCCTGTAATTTGCATATTCTTCTTCAAGATGTGTGTGATAATTCTACAGGTGAAATTTTTAGTTTAGAGCTCAATTTCTGTGTGATTCTGGATTATCCTTAATTTATGGACATGAGTGTAGAACATCTATGTGAATTTTCTTTACTTGTATTCTATAATACTTTTTTACCTCAGACTTTAGTTTAATACTGTTATTTTTACAGGTAATCTTTTATAGTTTTTTTTTTTTTTTTTTTTTTTTTTTTGTAATAAAAATTATATTACAAGAGTAACCTTTAAGCGATGTTTGTTAGTGCAAAATTTTGTTACTGTTATCAGAGTTAAAAAAAAAAAAAAAAAAAAAGCTATTAATTTGATTTCACTATTCTTCTAAGTTTATTAGTAAGGATTGAAATTATGGTTAATAGTCAGGAGTCAGAAGATTCTTCGCCAACTCTTCACCCCTGGTTATTACTCTTCCTTGGTCAGTATTTTCATTAGATCATCGATCAATTGGGCAAGGAAGGTCACCAAATGAAGGCTTATCAAACCATTGCAAGTACAATTAAGGGATGCCTGGCGGAATATACTACAAAATGAAATTAGAAACCTTTATACAAGTGTGCCTCACTGCCAATTGCTGAATTGTTTACGTAATTGTCAATAATTAATGGTCTAGAATTTCCTTTCATTACCTGTGCATGGGTTTTACTACTGTGCCCAATAAGTAAGACCAATTCTTTTTTCAAAAACTCTTTATTTATTCTTCCAAATTTATTTCATCGCCTTCAAAGTCATCCCCTCCGGACACAATGCAATCATACCAACTTTTTTTTCCAATCCTCAATACATGCTAAAAAGTCATCGGCACGGATGGCCTTCAAAGTGCGCGCCGATTCACGTTGAATCTCTTCAATCGATTCCAAACGGAGTCCCCGGAGTAGTCTTTTGAGTGTAGGGAACAGCCAGAAGTCGCACGATGTGAATACGGTGGTTGTGGAACGACATGGGTTTCATCTTTGACGAAGAATCAATGCAGTGTGAGCTGACGCATTCAGTGTTTTCGGTACCAATCGAGATGTGACACGTTTGAGGCCCAAAATGGAATGAGCCGATCCTTTTGAAATTCCAACATCATCAGCAAGGTCTCTAACCGTAAATCGACGGTTTGCAAGCACAAAATCTTCAATGTTTTCGACGTGAGCTTCGTCGGTTGAGGCGGATGGTCGGCCAGAGGGCTATTCATCTTCAACGCGCTCTCTGCCTTCTTTGGACCACTTGTAAACATTTTTTTCCTATATAGGAATGCTCACCGAATGCCTTCTGCAACATTCTATACGTTTCCGCAAACAAAATTGAATGCAAGTTCTTCGCTTAGCTTTGTTTAGCGACTCACAAAGCCAAGCGTCAAAATATTCATTAGTGTTTGAGAACACTAATGAATATTTTGATGTCAGATTTCCCACAGATGTCAAAGACAGTGCCAGTCGCGTAAAAAATAAAAATAAAAAAATAAAATGAAATTCCATAAGCCCCGGAAAATTTAAATTGAAAATTGGTTTTACTACTTGGACACTGTAATATACAAGTATGCCTCACTGCCGATTTGATTACACAATTGTTAGTAATTACTGGTCTAGAATTTCATTTCATTACCTGTGCATGAGTTTTATGTACATTTAATTTCAATAGAAACAATCCTCTTCTACACAGTGCTTTTTTTTTTTTTTTTTTTTTTTACAAAAGTATTTTATTCGTAAAAAGATTTATTTAAATTCAAAAATTTTTTTTATATCCTACAAAAGGAATTTAATGGTATATTCAAAGATTGCAATTTTGCAAAAATTTTTTTGATTAATTCTTTCACACTTCGAAAGAAACAAAATCAAATTAAAAAACAGGACACACATGAAAACTGACAGAGCGTAGTCATATTTCATTCTCAATACACAGCTGATAAAAGAAATATATAAATTTAAAAAAAAACAACTTTATTATCAATTTTAAACTTATATATAATATTTACGAGAATAAAAAAATATAAATTAAATAGCAACATATTTTTACAAAACAAAGTATATTATAACATTCTATTATATTTAACAGATGATACAAAAAAATTAAGTAAATGCAAATTAACATAACAATCAAATATAAAATGAAGCTCGAAGGAAATAAATAACGAACAAGTAACACTAAATAAATAAATATTACACATATATAAAACAACATTTACAATAAAGTTATTTTCATTACTTTATAGAAAATAGTGGAATGTTACACCTAACATAGATAAAAATATGTAATAAAATTTGCAAGAATTTTTAAAATAATTTATCTAGTAGTAATTGCTAACATCTATTTTAAACACCGAGATTATATTTGTTTGAAGGAATAAAATTAATAATGCATTATCGAGGCTCCTCTATTGTTACTGCAACACCATGTGATTGAAGAAATCACTACACAAGCAATGGACAATATTGCTTCTAGAAAATTCCAGGAAGAATTTAGTTTTGAAAGTTCCAATAAAAATACACATTTTCTTACAATTATTATAATAGTAAATACAAAAAATAAATAAATATTCACAATTATTTATGCTTTTAGAATGTCTATAGTAATTTAATATTTGGTGAAAAATCAATTGGGGAAAAAAAAAAAAAAAAAAAAAAAAAAAAAAAAAACACCCCAGCTGTAGTCCAGCCACAGATTGTGTGGGATGGTGGTAAACATCTGATTTAACGCAGAAATGGACGAATCAATTACTTGCAAGGAGTTCTTGTCAGATATATCCAGTACAAAGCTGCTCCAACTTGCCAATTATCCACACAATCGGTGGTCGGATTATAATTAATTTTATTATTATTATAGAGTTCAGAGAAATAAGGCAATGGAAGAAAAAAAGTTGCTACTGGAAAGGATGACCATTTCAATATGGTAATTGGTAAATATTGTGTCAGTAGAATGAGCAATGCTAAATCTTTTAGTTGCTCTGACATTTTACTTAAAATCAAAACATTAAACAATAAATCATTTCACTACTGGTAATCACCTAATATATGCATTGACTTGACTTTGAGATATATGCTCACCTATTAGTAGTATATGCAATGGAAACTGAATTCCTCTTAAAAAATATAACATTAAATGTTAAAGTTTAAGTTGCACCTCATAGTTCGACAATCCTCATTGGAATAAGTTATGAGCCGTCGTTGAATCAGGGCCCATAAAAAAAATAAGAAAAATCTCAAATTATTTGTAAATATTAATCTTTCAACAAGTAAATAATAGCAAAATTTACTTATATAATTCTTGAATTATATAAATTTTTATTAATGAATTCGATTTATCTAATAATTTAATTCCGAACTTTAATACACTGTACAGAATTTAAAAACTTTAATATACAAACAAAAAAATATTCAAAATATTATAAAATAATTTTTAATCTATGACAACCTTCCAGTTAATACTAAAAATGCCACTATTGCTTACTATGTCTTTTTAACAAAAGAAACAATCAACATATTTAAATTAAAAAAATACTTTGATATTATACAACAAAATGAAATATGAATTTTAATATAATACTGTTGCTTTATTACTTAAGCTTACAACTTTCAATTTTAAAAGCAAATTACATTGTTTTAAAAACACAATGTTGTATTATAAGATAAATACAATCTTACTAATATATTAGGGCTTATGCAACACATGTAATTTGCAAACTTCTTCAAAAATATTTTTTGATTGAATACAATAATTCTAGCACATCCATAAATACAGAACATTAATCTGTTCTATTCTTAACAAAATTTACAATTTTTATTTAATTTCAACGATGTAAAATTAATTTTCCTTAAATGCTTTTTATCCATATAAGGCAAAATATAGGGTGTTCAAGAAGTGTCTTTACATCTTCAAAAATTAAATATAAAGCCTGTATGATTTTTATGTGCAAAAATAGACTTTTTTTAATGATGTTTACAACAGAGATTGAGAAGTCAGAGTTCAGGGGTTATTTAAAAACCTGACACACGATTCTATTGTAAAAATAATTTTATTTTTCTAAAGTTTTAAGAATTAATGTTAAAATTAAATGTTAAAAAGGCAATTGAACTGTATCCTTCAGCAATACAACCAGTAGCCAAGATGGTAACTGCTTTACCAAAGTGTAAAACTTTTCTCGGTACTGAGACCCATAAAAAATCTATCCTGAATCAACAACAAAAGATCTTATACAAGCTATTCTTTTATTGTAAAAAAATAAGATTTAGTCTATTATAAATAGAGTATTTTTGTGATTAAAACATACAATTCCCTTTTGTTTGCCTTAAGCTATTCATTCTACAATTATTTTTTGCCTTCTAATTTGGTACTGTTATTTTTTTAAAGCAAATTTAGAGTAAGAGGGTGTCTTTTAAGTGAGTGGAAATACTACAACTTTAAAGTTGTAAAAATAATTTGTAAGCA
Source organism: Caerostris darwini (assembly GCA_021605075.1). NCBI lineage: Eukaryota > Metazoa > Arthropoda > Arachnida > Araneae > Araneidae > Caerostris > Caerostris darwini. The sequence continues at coordinate 561,997 of BPLQ01004772.1, forward strand.
AAAACTATTTTAATTGATATACGAGTTCAATAAGTCATTATATTTATTTTACAAATTCTTCTAAGTTCATTAGTAAAGATCATATTAGATAGAATTATAGAAAGAAGTCAGTATAAAAACAAAAGCTCAAGAGTCGGAAATTTTTTGGCCTACTCCAAACCTCTGGTTCATGAACTTTTTTTTATGAGGACATGTAGAAAATATTGCTTCCCAACATCAAATACATAGCATTGCCAAATTGAAAAGCCTAATACAAGATTGAGCATTCTGGTTTGTTGTTGACGTTTTGAGATGTATGCTCGCTGACGCTACTTTATCTCAATTTATCCAAATGTTTTTCTTCCCAACCAAATTTACAAAAGTGGAAATAAGATCTCCTTAAAATACACTCCAAAATTTAAAATTCCAAAGACACAGAAAAATTCGAAATTCCAGGAGACCAAATTTCCTTCTGAAATACTATAAATGCTGTCGACCCTTTCTAACAATCAAAAGAATAACAATAAAAGAAGTATATTTGGACATAAAATGAATGGACAAACTACTGATCAAGCAATCAAACATTTTAACATTTAAACGATGATTTAGAACGCATGAAGTACTACTAGTACTTGTTTCTTATCCCACTTGCTCAACAGCAACATCTAGAGCAAGTCTATGAACCAGTGTGTTTTCAAACAATGAAAAAACTCTCCACGACATCAGCACAAATGGCTCTTCTGGCAGCAAATGCAAGTCAAGATGTGGGCATTCTTAATCAGACACAATACGTTGGAGTGAATAGAAGATTCTTTTTCACGTTCTGTGAATAATGAAGAATCCCCAATCTGAATGACCACAACAATTCAGTGTCACAAAGTGGAAATTGAAAAACAGTGTTTTTGGCATAACTCTATAAAAAAAAATTAAAGGCGCAAGCAGTAAAAAAAAAGATTTAATGAGTTATATGTAGGGATTGCAATACCGTTATTCACAAGTTTAAATACCGTTTTTTCGGTATTTACTAGACATTTAGAATTCTTATTCAAATATTTATCTGAAAACTAGAAATTCTTATTTGTGAAAACAAGGTTGTAGTTGTGAAGAAAGTGTGTAATATATTTTGACAGTTTTTAAATTGGTAAGTTTGTTATTCACATTGTATTTGCATATCATATTTAGAGTTCAAAATATTTTTCAGATTTATTACATATATACTCATAAATAAATTAAAATTGGCGGTAACTAAAAAATTTTCAATAAACCGAAATACAATACAGAAATCAGCTATGTCCAAAACAATCCGACGAGAAATAGATTTATTTGAAGATGAGAGATTTAGAGGTAAATACTTGGAAAAAGTTAATCGTGCGTTGCTAACACTTCCGCCAACTAGCATAGATGTTGAAAAAGCGTTTTCGACAGCTGGCAATTTTTGCACAAAATTACGTTCCATGCTTAATGATAGTACAATTGATGCATTATGTTTTTTTTAAGATCGCATTTCAAAAATTGGTAATTGTACCACAGACTGAACAGTGATATTTACATTCTTTTGTGATTAAAATAAATAAGACGTTCCTTTACTTTTTTGCGATTCGTTATATACTGTCATAGTTTATAAATTACAAATTTTTTTGTGATATTTACATTCTCTAATAAAACTGGTAGATAAAACAAAGAAACACCTGTGTTTTCTTTCTTTTTCTAAAATTTCTACTACCTGTATTGAAACCGGTATCAAGATCTAAAAAATACCGAATACCAGTATTGAACTTTTGGTCTGATATTGCAATCCCTAGTTACATGCTATCAACAAATAAATGCTGTAAACATCTTCAAAATAATAATAATAATAATAATAAAACTTTCAATACTCCATGGGGTGAAAAAAACCTTAAGTAAGGGGATTGAATTATTTATTTTTAAAAAATCTAAAAAAGTGTAAAGATACTTTTTGGACACCCTTATATTCATCCTATTTTAAATAATCTAAACAAATTACACTGCATTATTAAATGTGAACAAAATTTAATAATGTCGTTTATTTGATAAATTTTGTAATTAAACATATTTTTTCAATTTATATCTCTAAAAAACAATCTAAAAAATTTTTATAGCAAATTTACAAGGATGTAAACATTTTAATTGAATATAAATAAAAAATAATTAAAATTTAGTGATAGTGATGAATTTACAGTATTACATTTAAATATACTTTTATATGCATAATTATATAAAACTATATTTAACTAGAATATAGTTTTATACAGAACTTTATAATATATTAAAGTTCATGTAAATAAACAAAAGTGTCCAGCACTTTAAAGATAAAACATAATTATAAAAGAACAACTAATAAAATGTTAATAATTTTATTTATATAATCATAAGAAATTTTAAGTTTCATGTAAAACAAAATTATCACATTGTTTTAAGTTATATCTAAAAACTCATTACTAATAACTTATTTTAGATCTCTAGCAAACATGTAAAACAAAAACTTGTTCAAAAACACATATGAAAATAAGATAAATTTCTGTGACATATTTTAAAAACATGATAATTTTTAAAAAGATCATTTTATAACTAGTTCTCAATCTGTGAAATTCTCCTTTGAAATTTCCTTTTGATTTTTCCCTGTATTTAATATATAATTTTCATTGTAAAAATTTTTTCAAACAAAATTAGTTTTAATATTTGAAGAACAAACAAAAAAAGAATACAATGCGACAATTAACAGATATTTAAATTATGATTCACTGATTTTAAAAAAATTCTTGATATGATTTACTACTTTTTAAAATTAAATCAAACTTAAGCTAAAAAAATTATTTTCTCTTCACAATTTATGAGTATATATCTAAAAATATAATACATAGATTTATAATATGTACCGTGTTAAATCCAGTACTTAATCTATTAGATAAAGCAATGTGCAAATTTATATGATTTTTTTCACGTAAAGAAAAAGTGATGATTTAGCACAAGTCTGGATTTTCAGAAATGGTCTTTTTGATACGAAGCAGGATGTTCGTATACCACGAGTCCAAACGAGATATTGAATCATACTCTTTGACAGCATCAGTGAATCCATCGACATCTTGTTCTTCTAACTTTTCAAGAAGAGTCTAAAAAATTATTATTATTTTAGCTGCTATTGAAAACAGTTAAAGAAACTAAATTTAAATTGGCTTTTTTTTTTTGTAAAACACAATATAATACTACTACCACAATTCCCAATTATAAAATATAACTTTGAAGCTATAACTTCTCTTAATCCAGTAACTTCTCTTTAATCCAGCACATTTAGGACCAAGGCTATGTTGAATTACAGAGTGTTCAAAGTAAATTTAAAGGGGATTTCAAATATAAATTGATCTATAAAAATTTAAATGATTCAAACACGTACATATTTAATGAGTTTAATATATATAGATATATATACACACTAAACATGTGCATATTTAATGAAAATGCAAACAGCATTGTGTTGCCATATAGTGGTCAAGCTCAATATGAAGATGAAGTCTCAATTAGTGCCGGATTACAGAATCTGCCAAACTATCGAATGCTGGACTAAAGAGACATAGATAATTTAATGAAAAAAAACCAATAAAATAAAAATATTTCCCAAAACAAATTAATTTTGCAGTAACTGTTTTGTGTGTATGCCATAGACTAAAATACTTTCAAGTTAACTTTTTACTACTAATTCATTGACATCATTTTTACACTGATAACCTCATGATAAAAATGAAAACTTATATACTATATTTCATATCAGATAGAGCTTTTAACTTTCATAAGAAATACTTTACAATTTTTTCTTTAAATTAAAAAAAAAAAAAATTTTAATTTAAACATTACTTTTCTTTCTTTTTCATAATTAAAAAAAAGAGAATGAATTATAATTAACACTTACCAATACAAATTTGCATTCTCTTGAATCATGAAATGAAGGACATATTTCTTCATACTTTTTTATGGCATGCTGAAACAAATAAAGTGCAATTTTTTTTTAAATCTTATTTTGCAAAAGTTTAAAAAAATTCAATTTTTTTCCCCCCAACAACCAGTTATTTTATGCATTGAAAAATAAATGAATAAAGATTTATTACTGCACTTTTAATTGATATGAATTAAAAACATTACTACATACATACATACATATTATATAAAATTTAAAACACAAATTATAATTTTCTAAAAAAATTTTATGCCTTGAATTTTAAATTGATAAAATTAAGATGTATACAATGACTTAGTAAAATGAATAGACATATTCAGTTTTAAAGAAATTAGACTAGTAACTATATTTCATCAATTAGACTAGTAACTAGTATTAGATCAGACTTCTTGCTTATAATCCATATATTCATAAAAAAATGAAATTTCTTAGTTCAGATTATAAGTTGCTGTACACAATATGTGAATTATTTCACTGAAAATTACTATGAAAACAAATATAAACTCAAATATTAATGCACAAATAAATTAACAGGTCTATAATTTTGTATAATTAGATAAGACATGATTTCATCATAAGCAAATGTGTGATAGTAGATAATTGCCCAATTTTTATATATATATATAGCTAAAATTGATTTTTACAATCTCATATAAGGTTTATTGTTTACTTTGTTTAATTATTTCCATGGAATACTTTTAATAAAAATGTTGGACCATGGATTGGTATATAAACGGTTGAACAGCGAAAACAGATAAATCCATGGCTTGCTAGGGGTGCTAGTCAAATAGAATCAGCTTTGAAAGAAAAAAGGATAATAGAAAGTGTGGAATTTCTTCATTTAGTTTTTCTTTTAATGTGTAATCCAAAATTTAAATTATTAATAATTAAAATTCTTTTTATTGCAATTAAAATTCTTCCACAATAGCATTTCTCCTCTAGGTTGCCGCTCTTTTCTAAATCTGCACTATCGGCTAATAATTAAATTTTTTTCTCCCAATATAATACTTGTATACAATCAACTACTTTCAAAATAAATCTTAATTATATAATAAATAATTTTTTTTTCATTCTGTTATAAACCTTTGACGTGTTCATAAAAATATTGAAAAATGCTTTGTTGGTAGCAAATTTTAAGTAGGTAGTTAGTTGGAAATTTTAATAAATTTATAACATGAATAATTTTTTTAAACTTAAATACTGCATGTAAAACGAATCACTCAAACAATATTTTTCAAATAGAAAAACTCAAAAATATATATATATATATATTTTTTAATTTAAACACAAAGTATTATACCTGGGCATTTAACACATCTACACAGGTATGAAGAAGAGCAGCACAAAAATAATATTCTTTAGCACTATATTTCATCAATGGACTAGCAAGCGAGGCTTCACCAACCTGAAATAATTTAAATTTTTTTACATGCCATAAAACATCAATATAAATTTGAAATCCTATTTCTACTATTATTAAGTAAAAAATTTTTATTCAAAATTTAATTCTTTTTTCATAATTTATCAAGAATTAAATTAATAGACAGATCATAATCATTATTTTTTGTATGTACCTTCTACTCTTTCAGATTTGTACAATATATTTTGATTTCCTTTGGCCAATATTTTCAATTTCCCCAATTTCAATAATAATTTTATCCAAGTTTTTCAAAAATTCCTAAAATTTGAGTGTCTTTAAAAAATTTTTTAAGGTTTGAAAAAAATATAAACACAGTAAACTCTCTTTAACAGTCTTTACAGTAACTTCTCTTTATATTTTATAGTCTGGCACATTCTATAAATCAGCATCGATAGAATTTCACTTTTGCATGGATTTGAACATTTATTGACTTGGCCACCAAATGATGACACAATGCTGCTCGCATTTGTTTGGATATTAATATCATCTACATGGGTTCAAATGTGTAAAACACATTAAACATGTTTATGTTTTAGTTATTTACATCTTTATCAAGAATGATTATTATTTGATAGCTTTAAAAGTATATGGACATTCAATATAATTTGCATGGCCATGGATTGAAGAGAGGTTGCTGCAGTAGTCTATGAAGAATAAAGTTAATTTTATATCTTACTATATATAAACTAATACAAGTGCTGTATGCCTCAAAAAAATTGAGAAATTCATGCATAATCATTTAAAAATTAAATATATATGGAAAATTACTTTTTAAGAATTAATAAAATGACCATGTATGATGAAATTTTACACAGGTATTGAATAGTGCTTGTAGTTATGGAAGTCCTAAATAAAATAAAAAATATTATACCTAATAATAATTCCTTTACTTTTAATATATATATATATATATATATATATATATATATATATATAGAATACCTGTTCGTATATACCAATAGCCTTTTCATATTGTTCTAGCTGAGCAGCATACTTAGCTACACTTAACATACATTTGTTTGCTGAGCTGAAATAAAATAGGAAAGACTTTTATACATTTATTATTGCTAACAGATTCAATAAGTATAAGTACTAACATTAATAGCTTTTGCAGTACACAAATTCTGGAACAATTTATCTTATTTTTAAAAGAAATACCAAACTGATATCAATCATTGACTTAAACATAAAGATTTTCTTTACCAGGTAGTCCTCAAACTTTTTATCTGATATATACATTAATAAGAAGAAAATTACAATTAGAATTGAATGTTATAAATTATTTTCTAATTAATGCATAGATAATAAAATATTTTTTTATTTAATGTATATCAATAAATACATCCATTGATGAATTGGATATATTTCAGTAATGGATGTATTTATTAATACATTATGTATTTTTAAAGGCTAACAATTTTTCTTTATCTTTCATTCAACTTCAAATATTTTGGAATTCTTAGCAATGAATATTTTTAATGGAAATATTGTACCAATTTTTAATGGATTTCATAAATAAATATTATTTAATTTTTAATAGAAAAAATACATAAAATTTTTCTCTGAATTTTGTTTTGGCATACTATTTTTACATTAAATATGTTATTTAATTGAAATATGAATTATTTTAAATAAATGGTATTAAGAAATAAAAGATTTATTTAAAATTTAAAAGTATCAAATGATACATGGGTTTCGATTGAATAAGAAAAAAAATGCTTATTTATTTACTATAACATATTTCTATTTGTATAAATAAAAAGTTTTTTTTTAGCTTTAAAACTAAATCTAAAATGACATGTTTTCAATTTTTGAGAAAATACAAATGTAGCACAAAAAAAAAAGGCCCAAAATGTCAATAAATTTTCGAAATTAAAAAAATTCAGGTAGGAAGTGAAAAAATTATGCATGGCGGTGAAGAATTTACAAATGTAAAATATTAATAAAATTTAAAATGAATTTAAATTTATTATATTTATTTGAAATAGTTATTGTAGAAGCATTTAGTAGTAATATTCACAAACAAATTATTTATCCTATTTGTTCTTATAAATAACAATAGATGGCACCAAGAAAATCTCATTTTTGATGCAAAAATGCAAAATTTTTACTGCAATGTAGCAAAGGATGAATTTTGTAGCAGTTTGGTGCTGATTTTTGACCCGAGGGTGGCGAAATTAAAATCGTTTCCTCCTCAACAAGAAATGCATTTCCTTATAATGAATGAAAATTTAAAATTACTTATTTACCTATTTGATTCTTCTCCTCTAAAAAAGTCAGCAGCTTGCTCATAATGCTGCATAGCCTAAAAGAAAACCCCAATATATATATCAGTGCTTAGCTAATAAATCAGAGATAAAAGAAATACAAAATATATTGATTATTAGAATATTATAGTCCCATCATCGCACAGAAAACTGGCAAGAGCCTAAGTCGAACTGATTCAAAAAGATCAGCATCATAGAGGAGAAAATGCCATTTAGTAGGAATTTTAATTGCAATAAAAAGAATTTTAAATTTTTAGCCAATGAAATTTTAGATTACATGCTGTTAAAAGAAACACTAAATGAAAAAAATTAAGTACTCACTATGATACTTTTTTCTTTCAAAGCACCATCATGACTAACACCCCTCACAAATCATCCATTCGTCAGTTTCCGCAATTAAACTGGATGTTTACCATTCCACGTGATTCATAGTCGAACTACACCTACTTTCTCATTATAACTGAACTCCATGGCTCACCGATGCAATGAATTGCACAACCAATGATATTTCAACATTCACGGTTAAACAGCTTCCTCTTCAAAATTTATAAATATATATATATTTTTTTATCTGTCTTGTTTCATTAAAAACAATATGAAGAAACATGGTAATGAATAATCTTGACTGAATGTTTGACATGTGTTGTATAAATGTAGGACTTTTTTGGACTATGGAAAGAGGTTGATGCGGCATGGTGACTAGAGTTTTAGTGTTCAGTGACACAGGTTTACATTCCGGTCCCAGCAATGTCATGGATGTTTGTAGTGGTTTGGAATCCATTTTCAACCTGTCCAATATGACTGTAGTGCGTTAGGCTGACAACCCTACTCCGTTAAAAGAAAACATCTGTCTCAAAATCTGCCAATAAAGCAGATGGCCTTGGCCCACCATGGGGCTGTTACACGAATGAAGAAGAAAAAGACTGATGCCATATTGTTTCAGAAAAAAGATTCTTTCAATTTAATTAGCAAAAAAGATATTTTTTAAATACACTTAAAAGTAATAAATATTCTACAGGTATATGATGAGAAAAAAACTAGTTAAAAAGTACTAAAATGCATTTGTTACAGCATTTAGAATTATTTATTCTTGTTAAGAGTTAATCAATATTATTCGTGAAAACATATTTAATTTTATTTCATAGTATTGCTAAGCAGTTGGATTCAGTTATAATGAACAAATACTGATGAGTCACTAATTTCATTTTTTTTTTAATTTTTTTTATTTAGATACATAAATAAGTTATGACTTTTATTTCGCGGACTATTAATTATCCCTGAAAATAATGCTAAAAATGTTAATTTTTAAAATCCTAATCTGTTTATTTAAATTGAAGCATTCTATTTTATTAATTGTTATAAAATTATGAAAAAATCTTAAGACAGTTTATTATAAACAATAACCTCTCTTCAATATAACATGTATGGGATACAACCATGTCAGATTAGCACTTTTGCTGCATTATGAAGTAATCCTATAATTTTAAGGGTGGTGGTAACGATAAAGCACTCTAGATAAAATATTTAAATGATTTAAACACATAAATTTTTTTATGTGTTTATGCACATTCTTAACTCCTGAAGGAGATATAAATATTTGGCAAATGCAAGAAGTGTTCTCTATCTAGCGACCAAAATCAACAAATGCCAGAACCCATACAAAAGTTTGATCTGTGCCAGATTAAAGAGAGGTTATTGTAATAAGGACCAACATTTTTACAAAATAAAAATTTTATACAGATATAAAATAATATATTTTCCTTAATTCTTTTCTTTATAATTCACAACACATTAAAAAAAATAATTGCTCTTTCGTGTTTCAACATATGATTAGAATTATCTAATTTCTATATTTTCATTTATTTCAATATGAACTGTTCTGCAATCAACATTTGAACATTAATTATTCTATGATTAAATGCATAATCATTGGCCTGTTTCTTCTTTACTTTTACCTCAAGTCTGTTGAAAGGATTAAATACCTGTTGCATATTTGTCTCAGTGTTTTTGATGGTTATATTACATATTATAGGAGCAAAAATATATTTAAATTACCTTTTCAATGTCGGCCAATTCTGTTTCATAGATTTCAGCAATAGTCATGTGATGCTTCGCAGCAACAGTGAAGCGACCCTACACAATACACAATAAAAATTTTAAAAACAGTGCAAATAAGATACATACATAAATAAATATACAAAATAAAAAACAACTTACCATATCAGTGTAATACTCAATAGCTTTAGTTATACATTTGATGGCCTCTAAAAAAAAACAAGATTATAGTTGCATAATTAAAAAAAAAAATACACTACATATGTAATACTGAGCATTTAATACTTAACCTAAAAATTAAACTTAATTATTAGTCACTAAGAGAGTTAATTACTAGAAATCTTTAAATATGCAAAGTATTAAAATTTAAATATAATTTTAAAAATAAAAAATTACAACAAGCTCTGTTCATTGGATAATATGAATTATTATGCAACATATCAAACTGAAATCATTCACAGCTCGAAATTTTGTACATTGACATTCCTCTAGCAGTTTATTTAAAATAAAATTCATATTAGTTTTTATATAAATATATCAACACTGAAGGCTTTTTTTTAGATAATTAATTGAACTGCCACACGTTTACAATGTAAGCAACATACAACAGATATTAATTGTAACAGGTTACAAATTAATGGAATTCTAAATAGAAATAATAATAATTAACACTTAGAAATAAAAGAATATTGAGAATAGCTACTCAAAAACAATTTATATAAGATCAATTTAAAAAAAATTAATTAATTGGAGTTCAATACATTAAATATTGCATATTCTGTAATATATTAGGCATGTAGAGTGTTCAACTAATCATAAACATTAATGCACTTCAAGCAAGCAAAAATAACTTTCCATTTTTCCAAATAACTTTCTTGAGAATCTAAGTATCATATGCAATGAGATATGTTGTGGTATGTAACTGTAAGTACTGTATTTTCAACAAAATTACAAGTGGAAATGCTAAAACATTGTACAATTACCACAGTTTACCAACTTTTTAAATATTTTAATTATATCTGTACTGAACTGTACCATAATTTCAAACTATCAAACTTTACTACAATTTTTAACGTAATATAAAGAATTTCAGTTATTTGGGCATAGCCATGAAAAGCATGCATAGCTGTCAACATTTCATTTTTTAAAAATTAGCGCTATTTTATGAAATATATTTTGAATGCAATACTAGGTATGGAATTTTGTATATTATACAGCAGAAGCTTTATCCGTCATTTTATGCTGAGATGTTGGGGGGAAAAAATGGATAAAAAACAATGATAGATAAGAGTTATCAGAATTTCATTGACATATGTTACCATCGTAGGCACATATATCAAAAATAAAAATCAACATTAAATAGACACAGTCCAGTCACATTAATGTGACCACCTGTCAAAAGCCTGAATAACCACCTTTGGCAGAGCGGACCGATTGCAATTAGATCAAGGTAATTAATGATAGAAATGCTTTCCGATGCCCTAGGACATCCTTTATATACACTCCCCTGCAATGTGCTGCCTTTTGTGATGGGTTATTTCACAAAAGGCAGAAAGTCGCAGAAGTCGAGAGTAGGTGGTGATCACATTAATGTGACTGGTCTATGTAGATAATATACAGAAAACATTTTACTCATCAAGCGATTTAGATATAAATTAAACCCACAAGTTGACTAATTATTTAGTTTAAAATATTGCATAAATTCAGTTTGGACATTCGAATTTTGTATTTTTTAAATCCTTTTTTGGTTTTCTTTATTAACATAAATAAAAACATGCTTTAAGCATTTGGGCAGAAACTGAAACTTAAAAGTCATCTTTGATCAGAAATCCCTTTGACATTAACAACCTCTTTTTGTAGTAACCATATCCTCTATTTACTTAAAATAACTTTCATTTGCATGTAATATTGAAGAATACACGGAAAGTTCACTAGTTACATGTATGATTATTGATGCAAGATGTTTATAAATATTACAATCACCACTGAATCTTCTAATTTTTTAAAGTAATGATTGCAACTATAGTAGTTAGATGATTTAAAAGGGCCCTACTTAGAGTAGGTTTTTCATCATAAGCATCATTAAAAAAAATTTTTAGAAGGTTTTTGAAGTTAAAAATTACCAAGAATTGCTGTACTTATGTTTTCCCCTCATGATCTGCAAAGTTTTCACGCAATTGATGTGATTTTTAGGAAAACAATATTAGTGAGTTTTATTTATGTTGTTAAACTAACAATTGTACTGGGACACTTGAAATATAATGATTAAAGAGAGAAAAGGAACAATAATTGATAAATTAAAAATGTATTAATATTTTTTTTATATGAATGAAATTCAAATTTATTTGTAAAAATCAGCAAATGAAATATTTCTTTATAAATGCTTGTATGTATGCATATTCCAATTAATAATAAATATCAATAAAGACTTCGTTACTGACTATATATCACTTAGAAACTAACATTATTTAATATAATCTACTAAAGTACATTATATTACCTATACTAATAATTATCATGCCTGAGAAATTTTATACCATGGGGATCTGCTTTTTTTTTCTCATGAAATATTTCTTTATAAATGCTTGTATGTATGCATATTCCAATTAATAATAAATATCAATAAAGACTTCGTTACTGACTATATATCACTTAGAAACTAACATTATTTAATATAATCTACTAAAGTACATTATATTACCTATACTAATAATTATCATGCCTGAGAAATTTTATACCATGGGGATCTGCTTTTTTGTAGCAATTTCCGGCATCAATCAAACAAGCAGCAGCATCATGTCGGTTTTCCATTTTTAATCGCAAGTTTGCTGCTTCCGAGAAGGCACTACCAGCAGCTATAAAAAAAAAGTTAAATTTTGTAATATTCAATAGAATTTGTTTAAAATTTGATGATTAATTTAATAAAAAAAGAATGGAATACAAACATACAATATTGAGGGAAAAAAAAGACTTGTTAATTTCTACATCAATGATGCATTTAATTACAAATAGTTTCTAATTTAACAAATTACTGTATATTTCTATGTATAAAGTAAACATATTTGTAGAATTTTCTCTAAAGCTAAATACTGGGTGTCGGCTTATATATAAAATTGCTAATCTCACAAAAAATTCACTTTGATTTTTAATGTTATTTCATATTTTCCAAATTAATACATCATAACATTGAATAGATGTAGATTGTGGAGAAATTTGTGTTGAATGAGATAGTTATAAAAAATGTTGCATCCTGCACCGTTCTGCAAGGCAATTTTTATAATGCATGCATAAGTAGCTTCGAATTATATATACTCTAATTAAAAATGTGTTCCAAAATCTCATGTAGTAGAATACCAGCCAAACAGATGCCCCAGTGGGAGGATATCAAATTTCTAATTGGCTGTTTTTTTTCTTATTATGTGTGATTTTAGAATCTAGAAGAAACCTACCTAAAAAAAACTATCTGGTAACCAAAGATTTCTGTTAATGAGTTAAATAATTTATTTTATTTAATCAAGGCTTTTAAAAAATTTATCAGGAAAAACAATTTATGTAAAAATTTCTATGCTACAGTTATTTTTTTTTTATTAATGAGTATTAACTCAAAATATATTCTATTGTATATTGGTCATATGCAATAAAACTTTTAAATACTTTAAACTTTTAAAAATATATTAAATACAATTAAGCTCATGCCAGTAAAAGGAATGAAGATTAAATATAAATAAAGTAATTTGAAAATATCATATAATAGCAAAATTTTTCTTATTAACAGTTTAAATGATACTAATTTGAATAATAGTGGTAACCTTTTGGAACAACTACTCTTCCATAGCCACTTTTGCTTGAAGTAGCACAGAGCTTATATTTAAAATTTTTAATTTCAGTTAATTTAACATTCGAATTAAGCTATTGAAGAATTTTGCTAAATGCTTTGTAGTTCTGAAAAAGCAAATAAAAATATTTTCAGCATTTCAAATTTCTTTAAAATATGGACACTTATTTATTTTAAATCAAACTCTGTAGAATAACAAAATGCATCAAACCATGTTGATAGGTTAACAAGACATAAACATGGTGTAGCAGCTTGTCAAGAAAAAAATAAAAACTCTCTCAAAATATAAAGATATTACAAGTTCGACTCAAGGTAAACGCACGCCAATGGTGAGCATTACAGCAGTTAGGGTTTAATCCACTGCTATCATTATTGTAGACACTGTTTCAAAATAGAGGAGGTTCGATGGCATTTGGAATGTTCAGCCTCTTGCCTCGTTAGTTGGATTACCTGGTGGGAGTTTTCACGATTTTCTCCCATATGATATACAAATGTGGGGTAGTTCCCCCTAAAAGCTCTCTTGGAAGCACTGCCCTCCTTCAGCAATTTGGAGCCAACTCAGACTTCTACCTATGAATATTCCAACACAACAGAAGCTCCGCCTTCTTTCCATGAGAACACATATGAACCATGAGAACACATGGACTTCCTCTAGATGTAATATCTGTTATTGTTACTTATCCCACTTGGTCGACAGCAACAATTCCTTTAAATTTTTACTGCTTTCAAAATGACTATTTATTATCAAATTTTAATAAGACAAAAAAAAAAAAAAAAAAAAAAAAGGGATTAAAAAAATATTTTTCTTACAATCGACTACAACATATGTAAAGATTGCCAAATAAATTATTAAACAAAGAAAATCACTTTTTAATTTAAAAAGAAATACACAAATACAAATAATAAAAGTTCTGGGCAACACTTAGTTTTGGTCATTCTGTATGAATTTTTCAAAAATGTAAATGATAAAAAAAAATATATTTACCCTCATTTTTCAAGTTTTTAAATAATATAAACATTTAAAAACAATGAACAAAATAGCAGTATTTCTTACATTTTCCTAAAGAACAAGACTTTAATTTTTATTTCTAGAACCATCATTTTGTTCCCAGAAATTCCAATTCTTTTGTTCATATATCATTATTACTACTGACTAGTAATCATACATTTATAAATAAGATTTTTTAAATAATTATGAAAAAGTAAACTTTCTTTTTGTTTTATTTCTTTGATAGTTTAATTAAAATAGTCTATTTTTTTAAAAACTTTCTAAGTATGCTTTTTCAGGTTACCACATAGTAAAAAGAAAACATGATTAGGTACATATTTTGTAGTTTTGATCAGATGTATTTAATTTTTAACAGCATATATTTTTGAAATTTTTTTATGTAACACAGAATGTGAAACAGATTAATTAAAATTAGTATTTTGATTTTAATTAAAATTATGGTTTAAATCAAAGTATATTTGCAAAAATGTACAATTCCATTTAAGATACAAAATGCAATTTCAGCTTTTACTAATCAATTATTTGACTATAATTATTTAAGAAAATAAGTATTAGATTTGAAACAATAGACAAATAACAAATGATTGCATAATTTTCAACCAGTAGTTTTGTGTATTACTTATACTGACAATATCAGAATTTTGATAAACATATTTCTTAAATACATAGCTGTAAATGTTTTTTTCTCTCAGTAATTGATAAAAAAAATTTTCAAAAAAATGTTTTTATATTCAAAAAAAAAAAAATTAAAAAACCAAACTGCTATTAAAATCGAAAGAAATTATATTGAAAATAACTGGCTATTTTATATGTATGACAGTTGCTGATGTAGCTTAAAATAGATTAAATGCAACAATAGAAAAAAATTCACTTAAGATGCAAACTATAACACATTTTTATAAATGAGATTCTCTCATATAAATGAACTGCACTTTTAATAACACATGACTGAATAATATACATGAATTAAGTATTTATTAATCTAAAATCCTTATTAAACATACTGCTAAAAATTCAATTTGATTTCATTAAGTAAATAATAAGTTTAATTTATTTTTATTATTTTGAATCTAGCTAACATTTACTGTCATAGAAAATTAATTTCAAAAAATTTAATTGTTTCTTTATTTGCAATCACCTTGCAACACCCTGTACTTTTAGAAATTATTTTTTTAATAAGACACAAATTTATGTTATTATGTACACATTTACTCATGTACTCTTTTTTTAATAATGAAGCACCACTTGAAATTGGCACAAAGAAAAGGCAAAGGAGGTGGGGGTTTTCTCTAGAATTCTTTACCTATATTTTTGGCATTTTATGTATATTTTGTAATCAGAACATAAAAGTAAATTAAATTTGTTAAATGCTATAAATTATCTTTATAACTTTTATTTTATGATAATAGGACAGGAATACACCATACAATTACTTTCAATTTCATGCTACATTTCGTTCTTTAAAAAGAAAAAAAAAAAAAAAAAAAAAAAAAAGAATTATAAGAGAACTTTAGAAGAAAATACTCACCACTCCATTTTTTTGCCATTTTAAACATGTTAGCTGCTTTGGTATACATTTCACAAGCTTCTTCAATTTTTGATGAGGATCTGGTAAAATATCAAGTCGCATTATATTTCATAGAATTAATACAGTCAAATACAAAGAAAGAGATACATAGAAAATTGATTTTTAAAATACGATCAATCATTTTTGGAAAACAAAATATCCAAAGCAAATTAATCGTACATATCTAAAAAAAAAAACAAAAATATTACCGAAACAAACCACCTAAAAAACCTTGAGCGGATTTAAGCTTTTTTTCGGCATCAGCAACTAATTGCATAGCTTTTTGCTCGTTATCAGCCATTTTTAAAAAATTCAAATATGTGATAACTTCTTAGGAATTAATTGCTTTAAAAACTTGATTCAGTTAGTTTGGGTTTCAGAATAGCAGAACAAGACACTGCAATTGTTAACATGTAAACAATGTTGCCAACAATAAATTAGAATCTAATAAATAAAAAAGTATTTTCTAATTAGTTTTGATTTTATAAATGAGATTATTTTAAAGTAATCTTATTGGAAGCATAATTGAAAATAAATCATCAGGATGTCAATGAAATACATTCTAAGGAAGCACCATTCATTCGTATTGTACAAATCATTGAAAAAAAATATCTACTTTTTTTTTATGATAGCTGATAGATTTTTTTAGGAGCTGATGAAATGATTCTAATTTAGCGACACATTTTCTCACACATATAGCGATGATTTGAAGTAGGTAGCAATTGCCTTTAGAGAGAATTGAGCTTTGCAACAATAAAAATACAAAAATAAGTTTCTTTGTGTTAATGTCAGGGGAAAAAAAAACTGTCACCATAGTAAACTGGCAACGCTTTTAAAGAATTCTATATTTACAGTCAGCGCGTAGCTTGATCATAGCACAAAATTAATAAAAATAAAATCTTCGTGCTTTTCTTTTACATTCTTTTTGATGGAAATCCGTTCCGTAGCTAATACAGTTTGTTGTTGCTTTGCTTTGATATTCTGATATCAAATGAAGGTGCTGCAAAGCGTCCGGTCCAATGAATATGTGTCCATCGTTTAAGCATAAAGTGCCGCCACAATTATGTTTGAAGGGACAAGTTTTTTTCATCTTGTCATCACCGCAATTACATCAGCTTGCTGCAGAAAAAATTCCTCTTCTCGGTGGTAGAGTAGAACAGTTTTTAAACAGTAACTTAACAACAGTACTTATTGACGATCTCCACCTCGCAAGTTCTCAGCATCTACCCGATGAAATAATTTATAGGTTATCATGTCCTGCAGTACCAGGAGTAAGCTATAGCCATCCAAGTGTATTGTGCAATTTACCTTCAACTTCAAGAGGATATAACTTAGTGACATCTACAACCACTTCATTGTACCGTGTTATTCTTTTTGCTAGATCATGTGGTATTCAGGTATTAGGTATTACTTATTTTTTATCATCAATTGAACCAATTATTAAATCTTTATCTCATTCAAATCCTCCTGCTCCTAAAAAAAACCAAACACTTCTTTCTGGGTGCTTCATCAAAGTAGAGTGCTGTCAAAAGAAATTTCGACCATGCTACAAAATGTTTAGTATTGATCCAGAACGTCTAATGCCATTGAGAAACGCCCATATTTTAGTGAAACCAGAAACTTGTAATGGAATTTTAGATAAACCTACTGGACCAAGGCAAGTTCATTATAATCATATGGACCCTAATAACAGAACATTGAATCATGCTCAAGACTCCAAACCACCTGTGAAAGAAAAGAAATTTCAAAAACTGAAACCTAAGGAAGAAAATAATTATTGTGAATGTTGTAGGACTCATTTTAATGATTTGAAAACTCATATAAAAAGTTCTAATCATCAGAAGTTTGTAGCGAATGAAAAAAATTACGAATCTGTTAATAACATTTTAAAGATGTTACCTTCACCTCAGGAATTCATTCAGAAACATCAAAAACACGAACAGGCTACAAACTTAGTCTTGCATAACAATGAAATGATGCTCAAAGACATTAACTCTGCAGGTTTTTGTATGCCTCTTAATCTCCATGTTAAGAAAGTCCATTCTCCTGTGCCCTTAAAATTAAATGACGAGTACGAAAAAATGCCATCACCTCTCAATTTGCATGTGAAAAAGGAAGATATTCCCATGGCTCTGCATCATAATCAAAATGTAGATATTAAACAGGAGCCACAGATGGCCCATGCTGAACCATCCCCTACAAATGTAAGTAATGACAGCTTAAATTCCGTGCAAAAATCTGAAATAGATGTTGTGGAAATCAAAACAAATTCTCCACATGTTGATGATATAGTGGATTGTAAAGATTTATGCATACCTGAAATGGCTAATGAAGTACTTGAAGTTTCTGTGGAAGACACATTATTAGATAAAACAAATACAGCTGCTTTAGCACAGTTATGTTTAAAAAACTTTGAAAATTGTTGGATGGAGACTATGGATAATCTTCCTGAAATGGATGATATTATTTTTGATGATAATATTTTTGATTTGGATGCTGAAGATAGCAAGCCAAAAGACGATGAAAATGACTGCCCAGAACAAGAAGGAAGTTTTTCTCCTTCTGACATCATCAATTCACCTGGTTTTGTGTCAGGCATTTCAACGGACATGAAAACGCAGCCAAATATTAACACATCAATCTTAATTAATAGTCCAATAGACATAAAAGATGTTGTTGTGAAAACTGAACCATATTCTCCTGCATGCCACACAGATACAAAATATAATGAGACTCTTTCTCCTTCCAATCTTGCAATTCATCAATCTCTTATAAATGATAAAATAAGTTTTAATGAGAATTTTGATATTAAGCCAAACAGTAATCCTTTTTACATTGATAAACCAAATGGCAATGCAAATCCATCATGTTCTAATGCTGTATCCGTGAAATTATCGGAACAGATGTTTTCTAGTGATAGTTCTGATGATGAAAATGAAAACGTTCTTATAAGCAATGTGTTAAATATAATAACTACTAACAGTGACTCTGAAATGAAGGCAGACAAAGATAATTATGAAGAAAGAGTTGTCTCCGGTCATAAATCAATTGGGCAGCTAGATAAGAAAAATGTTTCTAATAATTCTATCCATAGTACTATTAATATGGAAGTAAATAATTTAGAAAGCAATAGCCAGTCTTGCATTGGTAATATAGAAATATGTCATAAATTGAAACCTGGCGTTTCATTCACAAGCAAACCAGAATCGCCTCAGGCATCCAGTTCTATAATGAACATTAATCAAAATGACATTTGTGTCCCTTGTTCAAGTATCTCAACTGTACCATGTGTTAATTATTCTGAATTGGCTAATCAAAATCCCATTCAACTAGCTAATATAAATAATACATTTATAACCGGTGTAAGTAATACGGAAACCATGGAAGTAAAAAAGGCTGTTATATCTAACAGTAATATATCATTATCACAATTTTGTAATAGTTCTCCACCAGATTCAAGAAATCTATCTATTTCTAAAGTAAATATTATAGAAAGATCTGATAATCCAAGTCCTCTTAACATGACCTATGCCGGTAGTCCGTCAATGACCAATCCTTGTAATTCAAAAATTGACATAGAAAACTCGGAAATATCTAATATATGTAAAATACCGTTATCAGTTTTTAGTAATAATTCTGTAACAAATAAAAGAGATATATCAATATCCAAAATAAGTGTTGTTAATAGATCTGATGATCCAAATCCAGTTGACATGACTTGTGCTGGTAACCCGGCAATAGCAAATGTTTTTAATACAAAAAACATTGATGCACAAAAATGTGAAATATCTAATGTGCATAATATTCCATTGTCTAATATAAGTAAAAATTCAGCATCTTGTACTGCAAATGCATCACATGAAAAAGGTTTTGTAGAAAGATCAGATAACTCATCTCCAATTGATGTAACTAATCTAAGTGATCCAATAGTGGACAATGTAAATGATGCTCAAATCATTGATTTAACATCTTGTGGAATAAAGTCTCTGTTTGATGGAAGGAGTTCTATAGATATGAATTGTATAGAAAAAACAGTTTTGAATAATAAGGAAATGACTGGTGGTCTTTCTGTAATCTCAAGCCATAAACAGTTATATCATGAATCTTGCTATCCTTTACAAGCTGAAGTTTGTAAGTTTGTGCCAGATTATGCAACTAAAATTCCACAAGATGGCACTACAAGTTTTGATAAATCCACTGTTAAAAATCCAATGCAATTATGTACAAGTAATTTTAATCCAAATTGCAAAACTGAAATACCAGAGATTTCTGAAAAAAGAGAATGGAATAGTATGATGAAAAGAGAACAAGTTAGTGTGAATAGTAATGATCCTATTTGTGTAAGAAACAAAAAATTAGCTCATAATTTCAGAGAAGAAAAAGCTTCACCTACAGAAAAAACTGCTATTTCAACTAATGATAAGATCTGCATGCCAAAAGAGCAATTGGTGAGTTTTTTTTTTTTTTTTTTTTTTGTCATAAATATCCGGTTAACTGGAATAAGAACAGTAATAAAATTAATACAACTGCAGCTTTTATTCGGATGTGGCAACATCTAAGATTTCAATAAATTTTAATAAAAAAATTTTAGATTTTAATAATTTTTATGTGCGCAAAAGATCTACCTCCCTGTGGTGCACCTGGTAACACTTTTTAGTGGCTAAAACTGCAACTTGCAATTGGCAATTTAATCTGCAACTTGGCATTATTGTTAGATTAATGAACTCTGTTTCAGCATGTTTTTTTTGTTGTTGTTGTATGGTTTTTTTTTTATTTGTTTTTTTTTATGTAACTGTCCATAATCTGCCATTGGAAATAAAAAAAATAATAATGTTTATAAATTTTTTAATTTTTGTTTCTTAAAGTAAAATACTTACATTTATCCACTGAGATTTTAAATTTCTTTAAAAAAATTTTATTAGTAATAACTGGAATTTGAATACATAGTACCTTTTTTAATTTCAAAATTATTTTTATTGATTATGTTTTGTAACATATTTTGCTAGATTTTATTTTATAAAATAAGCATAGCAATCTTTCCATTTTTAAGGGCCAAATTATCATTATCTTAAGAGTCAAATGCTATACTAAATTATAAAACAAAATAAATTCACCTTAAATGAATTGAAACAAGTTGCTATATCATATTTAATTTATGATATAATGATTTAGTATAAAGCCGTACAAATTTATTTATTTTTATGAACAACATAATCCTTATGTATGAATACTGACCTTGAACTCTCTAAGACTGTCAATATTGATGTGGGTATTACGTAAGAAATTGTCATGCAAATAAAGCTGCATCCAGACTTGAGAGTATATGATCTGAACAACACAAAATAGACTTACTCGGGTCTGGCCGAAACTCAAAATGCATAAATTGGGTTAGGTAAAAAGTTATTCCATTTGAAAATAAATAATTTTTTAATTTATCAAATGACTGTGGTTTTCTGGCTCACAGTGCAATATAATCAGGCTTGTTATTCAAGGTCAAACTGTCATACAAGTTTGCAAATTAGCTCTCAAATTATAGTTTGCAACTCCCAAAAGGCTACACAACACATTTTATATATTTAATACACTTATTATGAATTTCAAATTTTACCTAATATTTCTACAGCAATTCTATTTTTTTATGTGTGAAGGTTTTCCTTAGTTTTTGCTATTATCAAATCATATGTTAAAAATTCACATTATTTTTATAATTCAAGGAGAATTTTTTTATTGTATTTTAATAGTTAGTAATGATTTTGCAAGTTAATATTTTGAATACTTTAATTTTGAGTATAAAACTCATAACTTAATAATATAAAAAGTATTCATTTAAAACAAAATCTCCTGTGACATTTATTGAAGAAAAGAAATTTGATGAAAATGCTCAAGGTAAAAAGTTTTATCGCCTCCTATCTAAGACCTTGTTTTCTGTTATGTAATATAAGGATTATAAATTCAAATAAAAAATGCTAATTACTCCTTTTAAACTTTTCTGCAGTTTATGCTGATTTAATTAAATGATTTTTTATTCTTTTACCATTATTCTCTGCCTTTAATCTAAGTGCTAAACCCACAGGCATTATTTTCAACCTAAAATATAAGAGATTTCTTATAATTTTCTGTTTGAAATACTGCATACGAGTCAAAATTCTGTTTTTAAAGTAATGACATGAAACTAATAAAACATTTTTCAGTTTTTAGGAGTGTTTCTGATACCACAGTTGTATATATATATATATTATTATTAATTTCCATCATCATTATATTCATTGGTGCTGCAGCCCTTGCAGGGCCCCAACCTCCTTCAAGATTTTTTTTACCATTCCACACTAGTTGGCATTTGTTTTCAGTAACACAGTGTCTTCAAGTCCTCCATGACTTGATTTCCCCATCTAATTCTTGGTCTTCCACTGGGATTTTCCTTAAAGATTTTTCCTGTTGTTCTGTGTAACTCCATTCTCTCTGCATAACTCAGCTATTGAATTCTCCTTCTCCTTATTTTTGTAACAATATCTGAATTCCTTATAGCAATCATATATTTCTTTATTTGTTCTAATTCTCCATTTTCCATTCGCCTTTCTTTCCCACATTTTCAACAACTCTTCATCAAACTTTCTCATAATCCATGTCTCTGAGCCATACAAAACGATTGGTCTGATAATGACTCTGTTTACAAGAATTTTTAACTTTATATATAAATAAGATCTTAACAGCTTTTGTTAGTGCATAATAGCAATTTCATTTTGATTGTTAATTTCAGCACCCAGATATTTAATAGGTCTCTCCATGACATTCAAAATTCTTCTCTTGTTGGTATATCTCTTAATTCTAGTATTTATCATATATTTAGTCCTTGCGCTATTATCAGATAAACCTATTTCTTTTGAGTAGAAAAGCAGATCTAAAAAACACTCGTTGAATTCAGCTGGATTCCTGGCCAGCAGGACCAGGTCATCTGCAAAAGCCAAAAACTGACAGGTTCTGTTAAATATAGTGCCTCTATGGTTCACCTTAATCTTCCTCATCACATATTCCAAGAATATGCTAAACAAACAGGTAGACAGTGAATATCTTTGTCTCAAGCCTTTCCTTATTTCAAACAGTTCAATATTACAATTTTGGATTTTGACCATTGTGATAGAGTTTGACAGTGTTTACCTAATTAGACTCCTAAGTTTTGGATGTATTCCCAGTTCCTTCAATATCATAAGTAAACTCTTCCTATGAATAGAATCATAAGCTTGTCTAAAATTGATAAAAAAGTTAGTGCATGTCTATGTTAAATTCATATAGCTTCTTCAAAATGCTTCTAAGTGCAAAAATCTATTCAAACATTGAAGGATTTTTTCTAATACCACATTGATAATCTTTCAACAAATTCTCAGTTATATCCCAATTTTCTGCTAATCAGCTTTACAAAAACCTTGTAAATAACATCTAGAAGGAATTATGTTGATAATTGTTACAATTCTTTCTTACTTTCTTGTGAATTGGACATATTATAGCAATATTCCAGATCTCCTGGAGCAAATTAACAATTTCCTCTAGTAACCACTCACTCCCATATTTATATAATTCTGCCAGCAACCCATCCGGAGACTTAAAGTTTATTAGCTTTTTGATGATATCTAAAATTTTCTCTTTACTGGGACATGCTATTTCTTCTGCAGTTTCACTCTCCACCTGTTCAACTTACCCCATCTCCTCGTAATTAAGGAGTTCTTCAAAATACTCTTTCCACCTATTCAGGATATATTCTCTTTCTCCTATAAAGTCACTTTGCTTTGACTACAGAAATTAACTCTTGGTTTAAAACCATTTCTTGCCTCTCTTATTCCTTTAAAATAACTTTTTTCACTTCTCCAATATTGCTCTTCAATAAATTTTAATCTATTATTTTTGTCCTTTTCTTTATCCTAAGGTATTTATTTGCCTGTCTCCTCTTCAGTTTATAAGCATCATCACTAATCCTTGTCCTTCTCTGCGGGAACTTCTGTCCAGCTCTATTTCTTTCATTAATTATTTTTTCACACTTTTCCTTCCTATCTATCTTGGTGCTTCTCGCCAATTGCCTCTTTAACTGTGTCTTCCAAAATCAATCTAATTCATTATTAATTTTAGAATGTGGAAATCAGAAAGACTTGCATTTAAGAATAACATGAAAATAAACAAGTCAGTATTTTTCTAATGATTTGTAATTTTTATATATTCACTAAAGAAATGTGAACCATGTTTAGTATTGTTAATTATTAATTTGAGCACAGTTTCTTTATTCTCTATGTACATAATAATTTCAGAAAGAGTAAAACTTGTACTTGTTGATAATAACTAAAGTTTATTGCCCTTGGTAACGTTATGAATTACAATTAAATTAAAAAAAACTGTGCAACCTTCACTTTTGATGGTCACCTTCAATATTAATTTTGGTAAAATAACCTTGCATCCTGTGTCTATTTTTATATATTCATTCTGGAGAAATGATGTTTTTCACTTGAAAGAATAACATTGTTTAACATAAAAAATGTTTAATGAAAGAATAACATTTTCATAGGTAACTCCTAAATTTGTATAACATTTTTGAAACATTCAGCAATATTTGAATATTGCAATTTTCTTCAGATAAAAAGTTGAAAAAAACAAAGCTTTCATGAATGTGTTTATAAATTTGGGACAAATGTATCAATAGTATCTATTCTGCAGAGAATGTTAATACAACCTTCATTATTGACCTCACATTTCATAGTGCTGTCGGATATAAATGCCTATCAATGAAGTCCAGTTATAATAAAAAAAATACTCAAAAAGTATGAACATTTTTACATTAAATAAAGATAAATACATCTTTAATGATAGGTATAAAAAATATGTTCAGTGTACTTCAGATAAAAAAAAAAAAAAAAAAAACTGGAGAAGCCATAATTTTCCTGGTAAAATGAATTTATTATTGCTTTTATATAAAAACTTCATTATTTAAGAAAATAAACCATGCATAAAGATTTAATGTAAGTTAACCATGGCATTTTCTGAATTGCTAGTTATACTCAGAAATCACTGTACATCAGAAGAAAACTTTTAGGATATATACTGTATCTTAAACAATTGAGATCTCTTTTCAATATATATTTTAATATTAGAATTATTTGCTTTAAATTGCTGAGGTTTATTTATTTATTTATACTAAACTTAATTTCACCATAATTTTTTTTGAAGTATATATTGTTTGTGTACATATACAATATTATATCATATTGTATAAACAAGTAGGAAACTCAAAAGTAACCAGAATTTTGTAATAAATTTTGTATTTATTTTTAGGTGTTACAAATTGAAACTCCTTTAAATTCCTGTCCATTTGATCCTACACACCTGTCTAAACACGCATTCCACTTTCCAAAGCAGATTGAAAAATTTTTTAAAGTAATGTCTGCTATTTATTTCATTATATACATTTTTAAAATATTTTATTTTATAACTTTTTTTTTTTTATTCAGGAAAATAGAAAGAAAAAAAGATGATTGAATAAGTTTAATTGTATAGTTTAGCATTAAAAGTTGTTTCGTATTCTGTATGCTAAAAAAGTATTGTTACTAATGAAGCTACTCATCTCCAACTTCATAATTTTTTTTTTAATTGCTTCATCCGGTAAATGTTTCAGGACTTATAGGTAGCATACTTGGTTGAATAAACTCATAAAGAACAGTGTCTTTTAGCAGTTAAAAAAATTGATATTATTTTGACATTAGATTTTACTTGTCACACTATTTTAGATATGTTGAATTTTCACTTAATTGTTGTTTGGTTTTGAGGTCATAAGCATTTACATCAGTTTTCCTTATCATTATTTCTTATCTTCGAAAAAAGAAGTGGTTGATTTCCAGGTACATCAATTTAGAACTGCCTTTAATCATCTATAAGTAGAATTTTTTTTTTTTTTTATCTGCAATTTCTCAAAAATACACTGATGTCACAATTACACTCTATTTCGCTGGTCAAGAAACTGTCTCTGCATTCTCGTTAAGCATCTAAATAATAAAGCATGTACTACAATGAATCTATCCATTAGTAAATAGTTCTGGTTTCTTTCGAGTTTCTGTACTTTACATATACCAAAAAATATATAAAGTTTCCTCATTTATTATTTTTATTTTCAGGATGAATTTAATATTTTTTCAAATTGTTCTCATTAACAGTTTCATCATTATGTAACTTTAAATATTTTATTTTAAGAAAGTAGTACAAACTTACTGATTATTAGTATTTTATGTTATCAAAAAAAATTATGCTATATTTTCTTTCCTTTTTTATTGAATTTTACACTCTCAATTTTAGATGGACTCTCAAGCTACGTGTACTAAAGCCCAATTAATTACAGCAGTACCAAAAAATAAAAAAATACCTCATAAAAAGTCTACCCGAAAATCGAAGCATCTTCCTTCATTATGGTCTGTGTGCATTCTTCCAGGTAAAGGTCTTAAATTAAAATTTACATGCATTCATCCAAAGTCATCTGAGTCTGAAGAAGAGGAAGCAAAATTAATAGAAAACTTAGAATACAATTAATTTTTTAATACTTCATTGTAAGTATTTATTATTATGTAAAAAAATATGTAAATCTTTGTAATTTGTTTGAGCAGTTTATAGGTAGAATTTACTATTTGTGATTTGGGTAATTCAATGTTCATTTTATTGTGATTCGATAAGTATTTAAAAAAAAAAAAAAGTAGCCCACATATTTTTAGTGTAGTCTTGCTTCTCTAAACTTTTTATGAAAAATAAAATTAAAAATATTTTTATAAATTGTTAGTTTTTTAAGTATTTGTGCATACTGCAGATTTAATTCTGTAAGGAATTTTTATATTATACAATGCTAACATAATGCCAAATCTTTGCTCCCAATGTTTTCACATTCTAGAAAAAAAAAGAAATTCTCAATTGTGATATAAAATTAAATCAAGATGTCTATTTGAAATTTTATAAATATAGATCTTCTGTAATAAGAAACTGTTTCTTCATTATCAAAATTTTTAAGAATAAATTAATTCAGCTTTTTCTTCGATATATAATTTATGAAATCCTTAAAAGTAAATAATTAATGAAATTTGTTTTAAATTTTGTTAAGAAATCTATAATATGTAAATATGATTGATAGTCAAACATTGTTAGTGAAGAAATTGATCATAAAATAATGTTTTTGTTTTAATTTTCTTGTTATATTGAAAAAAATATTTCAATTAATTTACTTTGGTTCTTGTTAAAAGTAAAATTGGAGAAAATTTTTTCTTTAACTTGTTAGGAGACTTTATATCCATAGGCAAAAAGAGGGCATACTATTCTGAAACTTTTTCTTTTTCTTTACATCAAATCTAATCTATTTATGATCTCAGTGTAAAAACTAAACCTTTCAAAAATGTATCTGAATAAAAAAAAGGTATTTTTTTCAAAAAAGTTAAAAAATATTTGGTCATCAGAATTTGTTCATTTTAAATTTGAATTTCGCATTTAGTTGCTCATGGTAAGTATTATAAGATGTTTGTTTGTATGTGCTCATAACCATATAAATTAGCATACCAAGAAAGAAGTTATCACAACTTATTGAAATTTTATCTGTATATTTGTAACTCTAATATAAGTAAGGGATTACAAAATAAAAGCAAAAGGATTTTATAGCAGGAAAATTTATAAAGAAATACAGGGTGTGCTTCAATGCACTGTGCATTAAAGCACATTATGCTTGGGGTAATGTGGCATACAGGTTTCTTCAGTGAAAAAATAAATATAATAATTGAAAAATAATAGTAACAGAATGTTATTGGATAATAATAATAAAACAAAATTAGTTCTATTACTATGATCAAATTTTAAAAAAAATAATAAGTATGCTATTATTTTCTGAAAAAATTTGATCATAATAGGTAATTTTGTTCCTATATCTATTTCATATACAAAGTTGAAAATTTAAAAATTAAATTCAAGAAATTACTTCCCTTGTGAAATTCAAGGCTCTATTTTTTGTAACCAATATTTATTAAATCTAAAATCTATCTTCTTATAGATAATTAAATAAATATTATTGGTTCTTTGATATGTGCAATGAATGAACATTGGAGCTTTCTCTTGTAACATTAATAAGTATATATAATAAATGTAAGCATTGTTTGTCCCTCCATGCCACTATAACTCCATAACCTCATGGGTATGGTAGCCCTCCGTCCTCCATCTATGAAGAAGGTTTTGGTTTGAAACTGAAGTGTTTGGGTTTATAGATATAGTGGTATATATAGACAAACCAAACATACATTTAGCATGTTTTTGTGACAATATATAAAATTATTTTTGTTAAATTAAGTAAATTATAATTATATAATTTATTATATTATTTATATATTCTACATGAGACATTTTGCAAAAACATTTCTACAAATTGGTAAAGGTTTTGACTCCTTTTATTGTGTAACTAGACAGGTGACCTTATGAAAGATTCATGTAATATCTCCATCACTCTTGATGAATTAATAAAGTTTATTCAAATGTTGTTAAAATTTACACAAATTCAAATTGATTTTTTTGAAAGAGTCATTTTAACTTTAAGAAAGGAAGTAATTGACAATATTAATTTAAAAATTAAAAACAAGATTCTTGACAAGAAAAGGATATATAAATCAATTCAGTGGTTGATGAAAATGAAAGTGTTAATTGAATAAAAGTTTGATACAAATGCCAGGAATGCCTTTAACATTAAAAATAGGATTACTAATTATTTTGTTTTCACCTAATGATCTCTGGTATTCGGTGCCACAGATTTAAGTTTCGAGTCCTGTGGGGGCCATGAATGTTTGTAGTGGTTTGCAATAGCTCCGGGTCTAATATGATTTGCATAACTCCCAGTTTAATATGGCATGGTGCTGACAACCCTACCCCAAAAAATAAGAAAACCTCTCATGTTTTAGAATCTGCCAATAGCCAGAAGGCCTTGGCCCGCCATGGGGCTGCTGTGCCATTGAAGAATATGAATTATTTTGTTGAGAAATTTAGATTCAACAAAATTATGTAATGGAACAAGAATAACAGTAAAACTTTTATCAAACGATAAAGTTGAAGTGAAAATAATGTCAGAAAAAGATCTGTAAAAACAGTATTTATTACGAGGATTCTGCTCATATCTACTGAATTGTCATTTCAATTCAAAAGACTTCATTTTCCACTAAGATTAGCATTTTAGTATCATGGGGAAAAAGGCACAAGGATAAGCATTAAGATATTGGGGTATTAATTTTTTTTTTAAATCATGCTTTTCTCAAGATCAGCTATATGTTGCTTGTTCTAGAGTAGGAAAGTCCAAAGAATTTATATATCTACTCACCAAGTTATAAAATAAAATGAAAACATAATTAAATAATAATAAAAAGCAGAGATTCTTTCACTAAATTAAATACAACTGTATTGATAATATAATGATTTAGTTAAGCTTAGTAATTTCTGTATTTTAAAAATTCATTTTTTTTTAATTCACAAATCATTGAAGCTAGCTAACTTTGTCCAAATAAATCAAGGGTAACTCCAGCTAGTAAATAATTTCAATTCATGTAAATTAAGTCTCTTTTTAAATAAAATGCTCCTTTATAGATTTATATACTTCCTCGACTTTCAAGAATAGGCATAAATAAAAATATTTATTAGCTATTGATATCCTTATAATAAATTTACTTCATTTTTATTCTATTTTCTTTGTTTGACTTCTGCTCTAAATCTGGAATTTCATCAAAAATTGAAGACCTGGGAAAAAGAGAAATGGGATGGGAACCCACTTTTAGTCTGTTAAACATTGATAGTAATTTGTATAGAATGAAATTTGATATAAACCTTCTGTTTTAAGGGAAATCTAAAAAAATGAAGTTTCTTTGTTATTAGGCGAAATGTAGTAGCACAAAGATTATAAATGACAGTAACACAGATGATATAATATCACTTGCAGTTAGTCTTAGTTATTGCTTTTGGATATAAAGTTCTGTCTTACTCATGGATATTTGATGTGTTAGGGGATGCTTATTATAAGACAACAGTGAATTACTATAATTTCTATAAAAAGTTTCATAATCAAGTTATGGGGTACCCCCATATTTTTTCTGGGGTTATTTCTTTTTCACTTTTTGTTTCAAGTATTGGTAATGCTTCATGTGTTCTAATCATCGGTTAACTGTTAAAACATTGTGATCTATTTTATCTGTAGTTTTGTTTATTTCTTTCATGTTCAAATTTACTCCTTTTTATTTTTATTCTTTTGGCTGCTAGAAAGTACAAGCAACGTTTCTTGTATTTTAAAAGGAATTGTGAAGCCATCATAGGCAATAATTTCTGGAATTTTGAATTTAGAGTGGTTCCTTTAGGGGTTTCATTTTCACTCCTGCCAAAATGTTTTGTCTGTTATATTTATAAAAAGAAACATTTGGATAAATTAAGATAAAGTAGTATCGGCGAGCATGCATCACAAAGCATCAAGTCAAGTATAGTCTTGGCTATAATTAGTCATCCGTTTTTTTACTGTGTCAGTACAGAGAAATTTCACCATAAATATGTTAGGAAATCAGGTTGTATGTTGTGGGTTAAGTCTGAATTTTTGTTATTATTATTTGGCATGTGTAAGAGTGGTAAAGTGGGCACACATCAACATGATTGCAATTACCTCATGCTGTAATTGCAATCATCTACATATGTGGATGCTAATTTCTTTGAAAACTTGATTCCATTGTACTTCACATTAAATATTCACATCAGCTTTCATATGCACTCCCTGAAGATTTGTTAGAAGTTTTGCGACATCGTTTGGCAACTCATATGTTTGAGTTTTGGTTGCTGGCGGCAAGTAACACTGCACTTGTATTATGCAACTCTTATAAATATTAATTAAATAATACAATTATATTTCAATGGAAGGGTTTGGTACAGTTTGTCACTCTACGGTCATCTTATGCACACTTTGGGCTAATTAGACCGGGACCTACAGTTTAACGTGGATTCCGACAACTAACGCACATCCATGCCATCGCCAGGATTTGAACCTGAAGCCTGTGATACCAATCAATGGAATGATCTCTTGCATTTTTTATTAGTGATGGGTTTCAATTAACAAAACACCATACCAGGTTTTGTAGAAGATTGATTACTCTTTCTGGTGTGCTAATTTTTTAGCAATGAAATGTTATGGAGTTTTTTTTTATTTAAATTAATTGCATTTGTAACAATAAAAATTATTTGGTAATTTGTTTATCCCCTTTTAATAAATGTACAGAAAAATAAAAAATTTTAATAGACATAATAGAAACATATAATTCTAAAATAATTTTTAAAATGTGTGGGTTTGTTTTATGAAGTTTATATTGTGTCTCAAATGTTCATTACGGATTTGTTTATAATACCTGTTTTATTTCCCATCATGAATATATTTAAAATAGAAAATTAAATATATTTTATGCATTCAGATACATTTTTTAAAGCTTTTGAAAAGGATAATGCAGGTTTTTGTTAATTTTAGAAATTATTTGATACTGGTAAATCACAGATATGCTGGTTCTGGTAATGAATTTTCAAAATGTAACTGATTGAAATTCTAATTATTGTTGACAGCCTATGTATTTATTTCAGTTTCTGAAGAATATTCAATAGTTTTTATTAAATTTTTGTTTTTAAAGTAATAAACTGAGAAGCATGCTCAATTTAGTAGAAGATTAATGTAGATGAAAATATTTATATATGATTTTGCGAAGTGTCTAAATATTCCAAGTTTGACAAACTATCCCCAAGATTTGCTGCCTGATTTAAAAGGAGAAAAACTAGTCTTTTTCAAATTTATATAAATGATGTGGGTTGCTATATCTGTGGTCAGTAAATGTATTTATTTAAATAATTGCGAAATTGTTGTGTTTTTGGATCTTTGTTCCTATAATCTGTGTTTTTAATAATACTATAATATTGTAATAATTTTTCGTTTTGGCATTGTTACGCACATCTATTGGGAGTACTGATTCTCATCCTTCCAAAAAAAAGTGCTTTGTTTCTAGATTGACTTTTATAAAAAGAAAAGAAATTCAAACTCAGTATGTTGTTACTTTTGGAATTATCTAAATGTTTTCCTTACTATTGAAATATTTTTATAATATATAACATTTCATGTTTTATTACTGTGCTTTACTAAAAACAGCTGCATTGAAGATAAAAAAATAAGTGATTTAACAATAAGTTGATTTTTTTATTATTATTATGAAACCTTCATAAAAGAGATACTAAAATGATGTACTCACTCATTGCATTCTCTCTAAAAAACGTGTCCCAATTGTAAGATGATTGTAGAGCAAACGATTCCATATTGTCATTTATTAAAAAAAATGAGAACGGGGAATTAATTTCATGTGTTCATACAAATTTTAAGTTCATGGATTTACTTTTTTCATTGAAAATTTAAATGAAATTTTAAATTTATTGAAATATGAATATTTTGTTATGTGTTATTTAGAATTTTATCATATTTTAATTTAGTAAATCTATATTAGCATGTAAATTTTTAAAAAATTAAAAAAAAAAAAATAATGAATTATTCAGTAATTTTATGAAAAGTATAATTTTTTTTCTGTGTATTTATGAGTAAATGAGTGATGTTCACAAACAAGGGAACTAGTCTTTCTAAAAAAATAAAATCTAGTCATTAAATGTAAATTAAGTACAAATTTATGGAATTGAACTACTAAAGATAAAATTTCAAACTGCTTTTCTGTTATTGACAAAATTCTAATTCTAAAAATGCAATTGAAAAGTATTTTACTGAGAATGCATGCTTCATGGAATTAACTAGTAATTTTGATCAAGAATTCAGAATTGAAGCAAATATATTACTTTTACATTCATACTCATTATTTACCAAATCCAATGCCATGTTATTTTTATGTATTAAGTAACTTAAATGTGACAATTTATAAAATGAAGAAATATATTCTCAAAATATTTGTAGATTAATTTTATGAAGGTTTCATTATTTATAACATTCTCTTAAATATATGCACTGTTTAAGAATTTAATTGGTGATTTTCAAAATAATATTTAAAATATGGTTAATTTCATGTGAATGAGAACAACAACTATTTTTTTAAATATCATGGAAAATAACTTCTTTTCAACAGTTAATTACTTTCGTACTTGCTTTGAAACTAAAATATCTGCTTTGATTGTCTTAACTTTTATGTACTGGATTCAAATACTGAACAGGAATTTTATTGAACAAAAGTTGAATAGAACATAGAACAAAAGTTTGTTCATTCAATATTTGAAACCAGAACTACTGCAGAATTCAAATATTAAATAAACAAACTTTTGTAAATTTATTCTAAAGAAATTCTTAATACCTTCTCAAAAACCATTATATTATCATTAGAAAACTTTGTAATGTTTTTTATTATTATTAAATGGCCAAACATGAGTGCAATCCATGTTAATTTTAATTTTTTTTTTTCTTTTCTGCATTGTGTGGCTGGCAATAATATTTTCTCGACTTTAGTAAACACTTCAACTTAAAAATCATATTGTGCTTTGATATTTTGAAGTGCTTATAGATTTCATTGTAAATAGATTAAAAAGATATTTTAAAAGAGGATAAAATGTGATTTGATAAAATGCAATCAATATTTTAAGACAATCAGAGCTAAAAACAAAGGTGGCTTTCTTATTTCCTTTGCCTGTTTATATAAAGTTTGTGCAATCCAAAGTTGTCGAAAGCAACTTCATGCTTCTTATGTATTCATTTGCATGTTCATTCTATTAGTATTACTTTTTCTGTTTGGCAGCTTACCATTTTTAGAATTGTCTTAAGTGAGTTGATATATTTTTATGAAGTCATATTTTGTATTAGGTTTTGCCCATATTTTATGAATGGGAATAATAATAAATAGTTTTATGTTATAATTCATATTTATTGATTTAAAAAACAGTTTTATGTTATAGTTCACTTTTATTCATTTTAATGGAGAATGACAAAAGGAAGAGAAATTTGGATATAATTTTGTAACAAAAGTCTGCATATTAAATTTGCATATGATATTCATGCTGTCTGATATAGAAGAGCATAAATAGTATCTCCCATTATGGGAAGGGTTTACATTTTTTTATATATATATTTTAAGAATTCATTATAATAATGTAAATACATTATTATATTGATTGTAATTGTAATATTATACTTGTAACTTTACAATTGTAAAGTTTAACCAACTGTAAAAAAAAATTAAAAAAAAAAAAAAAAAAAAAAAAAAAAAACCCCCACCATGCAAAGTACATTTAAAATTTTGACATGCGTCATGACTGTCAGGTTGCTAAATATTCTTTAAAAAATATATTTCCTTTAAATTTCAAAATGCTCTCTTAAATATTTTTTTTCTTTTCTTTTTACATGGTAAGCAAAGGAACTCTAAATCCACATCCATTTATTATTATTATATTTTCCCTTCACATTTAACACAATTTTTTTTACAGTTAAATATTATTTCTCCTAGATTAAAATTTTTGTTTATTTGTAAATGGAGTACATTTATATATATATATATGTGTATCAGAATATACACAATTTTATCAGATCAATAAATATTTAGTAATTAGTATATCTCACAAATGAAATTAACCATATATCTTTATCTTTAGTAAAATGTTGATTCTTGCAACTGTAACTTTGTTGGTATCCAATATATAAATTTGTTTTTGTTATGATACATTAATACATCTGAGAGTAATTGTTAAGAAAGATAAAAAAAATTTAATTCTATTTCAGAAAAGAATCTTCACAGCCTGTAAAATTAGGTGCAATATCTAAATATATGAATAATATTTTATTCCATTTTTTAATCCTATTTTGTTTTTATTATTCTGTTCATTTTGTGAACTTCAATTCCTTTCTAAATTCTTTTTATAATGTTATTTTGTTATTTATGTATATTTTGAGAAATATTGGATTTTCAGTTTTATTCATTTAACTTAATTTTATCTGGATACTGTTTCACATGTGATTAAAACTGACATATTTTTTATTACAATTTATAAATATGTGTTATATTTATTTTTTAACTTATTATCCAGGTATAAAATGTGTGTGCTTAATACTGGATCTGTCTTCCTTCTCGGTAAGTTTATAAATGAACTGTAAATGAATTTAACAGCACATTTGTTTGTAAAAATATATGAAAATCGAACTAATTTTATTATATTTAAATGAATTGCTCAACTTATTTAAACATGTATTTAGAGTTTGAAGAATTATTATCTTTTATCTAGAATTTCAAATATGTGCCTTTGCAATAAGCCTTGGCTAAAAATTATGAAATCCAACAGTACTTAGATGACAATCTTGCTGTAACGTTGCTCAGTAAATGTATCATATATGCCTTTGGTGCTCGGATCTTATTTGGAATTTTTTTGTTGTTATATATCTATGTCATTGATAAAAATTATATTATTAGCTATAATATAGATACTACTAGTAATTACTTATTTAAAATGATTTTTTTTTTAATTCATTCATAATTTTGGACAATCAGATGATAAATTTAAGTATACGTAAAGTTTTAAATGTAATTCTTTTTCAATTCCTACTATTAGATCACACTCTCCCTATATATATATATATATATATATATATATCTTGTTCACATTTTCAATCGTTCATAAAATACCTTTTATTCATCCACTCAAGTTCAAATACATTTTTTTAAACTTGTAGTGGATGATACTTGACGTGAATACAGTTTTTTCAAACATTAATTCATTAATTAAGTTTAATTAATTCATTTTAGTTTTTTTTAGATTTAAGTTGTATGTATACAAAAAAGTAGGAATTGACTTTAAAAAAAAAAATATTTTTTTTTTTATATTACTTGTTGTTGTTGTTTTTTTTTTTTTTTTTTTTTTTTTTCAATTTTACTGGATAAGCTGGATATAAGCTTTTCTTGTCAGCAATATGTATTATTTTATTTCAGTTTATGTTTTTTGTTAAACATTTTATTATAACTTTAAAAAATACTTTTATTGTATGCAATAAATAATAAGCAATAAAGAATAATAAATGAATAAGCAATAAATTTTATATATAATATGTAATCAAGATTTTTGTAATACACCTTTAAAGAGAGCAAAATCAAGATAGTCAAGTTTACATATATTTTTGAAAGAATACTGTTTAATTTCAATTCAGAAAAATCTGCATTTCTAAAAATAGCCCTTTAGTTATGGATTTTCTCTCTCATTTCTTATACCGAAGAATTACTGTGCATTGAAATAAATTATTTAAATAATGACATCATCAAAAATACATCTTAAATAAATCAAACATTTTTTTAAAATAATTTTTATATTGTTGTGCAAATCATTTTCTATTGAGTGTTTCCATCGTTTTCTTCAGTCTATCATACTTAATTCTTAAATCATGCATGAAATATTCTTAACACTGCATTTTTACCTAATATCCTGAATTTCTTTTTGCTAATGTGAATATTAAATTGTTTTGGAAATAATTAAATCAGCGATAGATTTTAAAAAGTAATTTTATTAATTTTTTTTTATAAAAGTATTATTCATTGAAATTTATATTTATAAATATAATGATTTTTTGTGCTTAATAGCTTTTTTTATTATTGTATGTAATTTGTTAAAAAGAAATATGTGAATTGTTATTTTTCCTAGTTGTTCATTTTAAGACAACGATGCTTACTAAAATTTGCATAAATGTTTACATTTTTATATGATTATTTGGAAAGAAAAAAAAAAACTTTTTTGTCAATATTGTGGAAATTTTATAAAACATAATTAAAGAAAATTTGTATAATATTAATAAATGTTAAGATTTCCTTTTTAAATTGTATTAATAGTCTTTGAATGAAGAAATAATATCCCTGATTTAATTTTTTTTTTTTTTTTTTTTTTTTTTTTTTTAAATCTTCAATTTTTTAAATATTATAGTGAAATTTTGTGTAATTGATTCTAGAATGTACAGAAGTTTTAAGTGATTTAAATTGGCTTGTGGAATTATTTTCTTCTTTATTGGCACAACAGTCCCATGGTCTACCAGGGCCGTCTACCTACTGACAGATAGGAATTATTTTCTTTTTCATTGGTGCAACAGCCCCATGGTGGACCAAAGCCGTCTACTTACTGGAAGATAGCAATTATTTTCAATTTGGCTTGTGCAATTATTTTCCTCTTCTTCATTGACACAATAGCCCCATGGTCTACCAGGACTGTCTACCTACTAACAGATAGAAATTATTTTCTTCTTCATTGGTGCAACAGCCCCGTGGTGGACCAAAGCCTTCTACCTACTGGCAGATAGGAATTATTTTCAAATAATAATATTATTTTAAATTATTCTAATTTAATACATGGAGTGTTGTTTAAATAAACAACACTCCATGTTGGCACAATTTTAAATTTTAAGAATAAGGGTTAAATATGTTGAATAAATCAAATTATTTCATCACAATATGAAGTTTCAACAAGTTTTGATTCAACAACACATTTTTTGAATGAATATTTACATGTAATCATTAACAAAACATTCAATCATAAAAATTCCTTATCCAGAAATCTCTTAAAACTCTGTCCTTGTTGATCATTCAAGCTTTCTGCTCTCTATCTCAAATCCAGCACTTATGGACAAAACTCCCCCTTTGCAATCGTGGCCATGGCTTTTATCTAACTTGGTTCTTGACTCTTCCATTCCTTGTCTTTTCTTTCCAGTGCAGTACCTTGATTGTCATTTCCCCCCTGCACAGTACGTTCTTGGTTGTTTTATAATACCAAAGCCATACAATTAGCAATATCTTAGTTGTAAGACAACTTTGAATGTTACCACTGGCAACTGGAGGACCAATACGGAGTAC